>CM031237.1:911858784-912274641 GCA_018340775.1 Taxus wallichiana var. yunnanensis | reverse complement strand
AGATTTGTGGAGTTTTCAAACCTTCCATATATTTAGCTGTAACACCGTTTTTTTTTTTTTTGCCTTTTGGCCATTGCAATGTATTGAATCGATCCTTGAGCAATATATATGTATCATGTGGTTGCTTCACAAACCCTCTTACATATTTATTCTTTGTAATTCTTGATCTTTCATTGCATTTTTGCTATCTGTGCATGGTGTTGTGTTATATCTACATGGTCTGTGTTTAATTTGGCAAAGCATATGTTCTTCATTCCTCGGTGCATCACCTCCATTAGCTAGGATTTATTTTATGCATCTTCTTACCTTGTCTCCTTGGCAGATTAGATTAGATTTTGAGAAAACCCTCTGCATATTTCGTGTGCACCTGAACAGAGGAATAGGAACCAGCCTTCTCTGGAGAATCCTTTCTCACTCTCCAAGTCCCACACTTGGAGAAAGGATTCAATGTTGTGCAATCACACTGGATGTTAGTATGATCAACCTAGAAATCTGATCAACATCCAGGGGTGCTATGATTTTGCACTAACACGTATGTAGCAAGTAATTTGTGATCTTCACCCAATTCTTAATTAATCCTATAAATTACAAACTAAGAACAATCACTCATAATTTTTCTTCATAACAAGTATACCTAGTAATTATATGCTACGAGTTGACTAGGATATTTTTTTAGGGTTAAGGGAGATTATTTGAAGAATACATGATTTGTAACTCTACACATCAGATAAAAGTGAAGAGGATGAGATTAATTAAGATATTTTTATGCCTTTGAAATACCTTTGCTATAAGAAAATCGTTCGAGAATACCTTTAGGACTGTAAGTGAGTATGTAAACCTAATTGAAGGTCTAGAAGGGTGGATTAAGAGAAATTTTTACAAAGGAAACTACATTGAAAATTTGCATGAAGGGAGTAGAGCCTAAAGGGTATTATAAAAGGTCTTTATATAGTGGAATGAATCATGAAGGGAAAGATTAGAGGGGAAAACTACTTTGCCAAGCCTGTTAGAGAGTTAAGTGCTAATGAGTTGGAAAAGAGAAAAAAGTGACTTAGATATAGTGTAGAGACCTAATTTTTGTAAATTTCATAAAGGGGAAAAGGATATTATCATCTAGTCATACTTTATTTTGAATCTATGTTGAAGTCTCTAATCAAGGAACCTCTAGAAGGATTGTTGTAAGAAGCCCTAAAGCAGGCAAATTTGCAAAAAGAATCTAAATAGATATTTTAATGATTTAGAACCATTTCAAAGGTGGAGATAGAAAATTTGGAAGTTTAAGAACCTGATAAAGTGGTTAGTGAAGTGCAATGAAGGTTGGAATCAAGAACCTTCATGTCTAAAGGAACTAGTAAGCTAGAGTGAAAAGCTAGTTTTGAAGACCTTTAAAAGGCATATTTGAGTTTTGCATGATTTCTAACACATTGAATTGAGTTTGATTGACCTTATTACTATATAATTTGGTATCAAAGAGAGAATTTAATTCTTGGAAAAGGAAAAGATATTTTTTTAATAGTGATTGCAAGTAAGATAAATGAAGAAGTCGGATTTGGAAATGAGAATGGAAAGAATGATGGAGATTGTGATGAGTAGGTAAGAGAACATGGAAGAGAGTTGGAGAAATATGATGATGGAGATAAGCTATATGCAAAGTGTACAAAAATAATGGTGTTAGTGTGCAAACTAGGAAATAAATCGATTTAAATCCTAAACTAACACTACTATTTGCTACCTCAAGATCAAGAAAGGATGGAAAGAGGGAGAATTATACTGCACTTACCATCTAACATGCAATTCTCCTTCCTTGATGGTGGATTTTCTTGTGGATTGGAATATTGCTTCAGATTTGGATGTGGGAAGACTTGGACAACACCTCCCCTTTGATGATTGATTCTTGGATGCTTGGATGAATATTATTGATGGCTTGATTGAAGCTTGAAGGATGAAGATGGATGATTAATGATCAAAATAATATAATTATTTTATGGATTTGTAACTTGTGCTCTCATGAAGGAGGAGAGCTCAATTTATATCTTGAGAGTGGAAAATTGGATGGCTAAGATGAAGCCATGTTGGATTGAATCTAAGGGCTACAAATTGATGAGAGGATTGGATTTGTGTAGAGATTCGTAGAGAATTATAGAATGGAGAATTCTAGATTCAAAAATTCAAATGGGAGAGGTAAATAATAGTTGGAATATTAGAGATGGTTCTAGAAATAGAACCCTCTAGATTTAGAGGTGTATTTGGATGTGCACATGATTAATTTAGATTAAATTATGTGATTAGGATAATTAATGATGAGTGATTACATGGAATAACTAGTGGTAGGTGTAGGTGTAGACTAGGGTAGGTGAGGCATAGGAATATTAAATTCCTATAAATGTTAAGTGGGATTTAGATAGGATAATGTGATATAATAAAAGGGATTAAGGATGAAATGGGATAAAAGGATTAATGATATATAATAGATGTTATAAAAGGGATTTTTAATGGAATATTTAGATAAATGATGAAATATTAGAATAAATGGATTAATGATGAAATGAATTAAAATGGATTGGTAGCAGATAAATGGTGATGAGGCTAAAATGCGGGACATGATTAATGTTAATTAGTCATGTAGACATTTTAGGTGTCTACATTTTTCCCTCTTTGAAGGATTATTACATAGCAATGATCATTCAAAGAAGAAGTAGAAGATGATAGGATGGTAATATGATGCCCCCTCGAGTGGGTAGGTGGGGAGGAATGAGGTGGGTAGCCACTTGAAAAGAGAGGAGATGCCCTAGTGAAAAGATGAAGGGGTTGTGGGTGAGAGGATGAGAAGATTATAGGAGCCCCCAATCATCAAGTATATGACAAGTGTACATGATGTTTTGATTTTGGATGCCCCAATAAAGGGGTTGATGTTTTGGATGTTTGGATATTGGATGTTGCTGGATCACATGATTTTGGATTGATGATGTTGTTGATTTTGGATGTTGGATTTTGATAATTTGGATTTGGGATGCCCTAGTCAAGGGGTAAGGATTTTGATTTTGGATGTTGGATGTTGGATGTGAAGATGTTTGGATGATAGGACTTGATAGGATTGATTGGATGAATAAGATTTGATGATTGGATGTTAGATGATTGATGAAGGGTTGGTTGGATAAGGTGATGATGATTAAGCTAAGTGATGATTGAAAGGGGTGGTGCTATCATAAAGTGCCCACAATTATCATCATTAACAAGTTTGTTAAGATGTGGAATAGAGAAAGATGCACCAATGGTATAAAGACCATGATGTTTTAATTACTAGATGACCCCTGTCATCATACATTGACAAAGTAATATTAAAAAGGGGGTCCTCATATCATTAGACCTCTAGAAAAATAAAAGGAGGCCTTGTATCATCGAGACAAGTGCTAAAAGAAAAGAAAAAGTGGCCTCATATCATTGGCCAAAATATGATGCAAATGCAGGAAAAATATGAACAAGCACACACATAAATGCATGCAAAAGTGTTTTAAATTTTATGTGCATTTTTTATTTTTATGGATTTTTAAGATTTTTTTTTTTTTGGATTTTAAAGATTTTTTTAGATGTGGTGGGATGAAGATGTGATAGGGATGCGGGTTGAAAGGAGGTGACTTTCTCCTATAAGTCCCAAGGGAGATGTGGATAGGGATTAGGGCTAAAGGGATGGTTTTGGATAGGATAAGGGATGTGGGATAAAGGGATTGGTTGGATAAGATAAGAGATGTAAGATAAAGGGATGATTGTGGATAGGATAAAGGATGTGGGATAAAGGATGTGGGATAGAGGGATGATTTTGGATAGGATAAAGGAGATTTGATTGGATAAGGTAGGATGCAAGATGATTGGATAAGATAGGCCCCCAAGTAAAGGGTGAGCTGATGGATGATAGTGTAGTTTGGTGTGCCCCCAAGTGTAAGTAAGGGATGGTGCCCCCAGTGGATTATAAAGTTGCCCCCAGTCATAATGATGATGGGTTAAAGGAATCAAAAAGGGGGATCCGAGGAAGGGTGGATAGGATAAAGCAATAGGATCATCGATTTCCCACGGATGATGGATGCAAAAGGATGTGGATGTAAAGGATAGATGGTTTGTAATGGATGATGAACAAAAGATGAGCTTAAAATCACATGTTGTAAAATAAAAGTGGGACTAAAACAAGAGTGTGACCAAGGTCTAAGCCATACTTGGCAACATACAAGCATGATGCCTCTTCAAGATGAAGTGTGTGTGATTGTGATAGTTAATTACCGCTTGAAGTGAATACTTAATTGGTAGTATGTGAAGACAAACTAGCCAATGTATAGGGAGTGATTAAGTCAAGTAGGTTGATGGAAGGTGAATAGAAGGTTAAGTCATGCATTGCTTTGCTACCAACTAGATGTCCATAGCCACTGACGGAGATACATCGATTCTTGTCACAATTTCTCTCTTGCTAGCTAGGCATCCATAGCCCGATAGAATTGCTTGGAAACACCCCTAAAGAGAGTCTTGAGGTGGATTTTATTTAATATTTTTAATTTTGATATGGCTTTTTTATCTTTTGCTTTTTGAGATTTAGATTTTTTTTTGGTATTAAGAGCTTCCACTCTCTTGAAAAGTCTCGGGGTTAAGAATCACCGGTGGCATGATGGGGGATGGAGATGAGGGTGGTGATGACATTGGCTAGAGTGTCATATAATGCACCCAAGGGTCTTCTCCAAAGTTAATTAAGATGTGTAATTTAAGTGATTGGATCTCTTAGATGTTGATAGTAAGGATAGACTAAGGTCACACAAGTGTAATAGGTACTAATGACTTACATCATGTGTGATTAAGTCAATTAAGTACTTGTGAAGATGGATTGGATTGGAATGAGGATGGAGGGATGAGGAAAGAACATCCATGTGCAAAGGACAACCTAAATGCTCAATCTAATTTTAGGTGTTTGGGATGTGTAGGGGATTAAAGGATTGGGGATTAGTAGATGGATTGATGGGATGATCAAGAGAATTGGTAGGATCGGGTTGTGATTGGGTATTATTAGTGAGAGATTTATAACCTAAGCCTTTACCATGATGTTTGATGTTTGCAAAAATCTTTTCAGCTATATGGAAGGAAGTGGATATGGAAGAGGATGAAGCAATGTTGTCACCATTAGATTGGGGGATGTTTTTTTCTCATCTGCTAAGGGGCCATGCTTAATAAAATATGGGGGTTTAGATTTGGATTTGTTTGGATGTTTAGGTCGGGGGAGTTTTGATTTTTTGGATTTGTTTGGATTTGTGGATGGTTTAGGATGTTGGGATGGAATGGATTTGGATTGTTTATGATGATGGGGTTTAAGAGAGGATGGGGATTTGGATAGGGATGGTTAGGTATAGGATGAGGATAAAAGGATGGTGGAGAAAGAGGTACAAGGACAATAATTATTTGGTTAAAGAGGTTTTGGATGTAAGATTAGAATTGTAGACATCGATTAAGCGAATGTCCATTGGTGCGATGGAAGTCACAATAATAATGATCCCTATACCAAGATGGTTTGGGAAGATTAGAATCATGATGTTTGACGGGTGGGTGAATGATCATGTTAAAGTTTGTAAGCCAATAAAATATGGTAGTCAAGGATTCACCTAAGGAGACAAAGGCGATTGGGGTTGATAAGAGAGATGGTGTGCGTAATAAGAGTGGGTTAGGTAGGATATGTGGAGGATTGGGTAGGATAGGAGAGGATTGGTTTAATTTGGATGTAGGTTTAGGATTTGGATTAGATGGTTGGGATTTGGATGGAAGATTAGCCTTGGGGGCTTTAGGAGGTTGGTTTGGTTTTGGATTGGTAGTGGATTTTGTCTTGGGATTGGATTTGGTTGATTTGGGAGAGGTGGATGGTGTAGGGTTGGTTTGTGTAGGATTAGATGGTTTGATTTGGGATGGAGTGGATAAGGTAGATGTGGATGAAGAGGATGTGGTAGATTTGGATGAAGAGGATATGTTAGATTGGTTGGATTTGGGGGAGGTAGATTGTGTGGATTTAAAGGATGGAGTATATGTTGATGAGGGATATGGGTTGAATGTTGGTTGAGTTGAGGTAGAGGGGGTGGTGTGGAAACCACATTGGATTTGGGAGATTGAGGTAACTTAGGAATCACGTTGGATGTGATATGATTGGGGGATGGGGGGAAATTAGGATTAGAGTTAGGAGATGGGGTGACTTAGGAGTCACATTGGATGGTTTGGGATTGGATTGGTTATTGGTAGATTCGTTAGATGTGAATGAGATGATAAAGGTGGTATGGGGGCCACATTGGATGAAGTAGGATTAGGGGATGAAGAGGATGTGGGTGACTTAGGAGTCACACTAGATTGGATGGGGTTGGATGTAAGTGATGGAGGCTTAGGAGCCAAAGTAGATGTTAGAGGAGGGGACTTAGGACTATCTAGGAGAAAGTCCATGGGATGAGATTGGGATGATGAGGATGATGAGGATTTAAGACTAAGATGAGAGGTGGGGGATAAGGATTGGGGTTTGGTTTGATCTTGATTGGATGTGGATGGGTATGTATAAGGTACGTTATGATATGTTTTGATGGGACAAAGTTGGGGATTAGATTGATTGATGGGGATTTAGGGGTGGATAGTGGTGATGAAGGATTAGGCTTAGATAATAGGTTAGCAAATTGTAAAAGAAGGTCACTAGGTGGTGGTGGTGATTTGGGATATTTGGTTTTGATTTTGATAATGATTTGGATTTGGAAGTGGATGTGGTGGATGAATCACAGTTGGTTAAAGTTTGGTAAAGCTCAAAAAGGAGATATTTATTGGTGGAAGGAGATGATTTTAGTTGATCAAAATTGATTTAATTAGAGAAAGGATGATGGCTAGGGATGTTGGATGATGTGGATTTATGATTAGGTGTGATTGGTTGTGTAGATGGGGGATCATCTTGGTCGATGTCAATAAGGTCCTCACTATCATAAGTGGATGTGAGGGAAGATGGTTGATAAGATGTTTGGCTAAGGTGTGATTGGAGGTCAAGAATTTGTTGGTTAAGATTTTGGATGGTTGTGAGGATGGTGGGATCAAATTGGGATGGGTTAGGAGATTGTTGGATAGAGGATGTGAGTGTCATAATTTGGTTTTTTAAAGATTGGATAGTAATAGGGATGTTTTGATCAAAGTGGGAAGGTAAAGGTTGATGGGTGGCAGATTTGAGTTTGATGGGAGCCATGATGAGGATGGGGGTTTAGATAAGATTTAGGAATAGGATTGGGTATGGATAGGATGTGGGTAATATATGATTAAATTGGAGGGATTAGAAATGTATGGGATGGATTAGGAAAGGGGATAATATTGGGATAGTTAGATGGATGGATTGTGTCGATTATGTTTGGATGGAGGAGTCAATTTGATTGTTTGATTAATTTTTGATTGGTTGATTAATGTGTGGTCAAAATGATATGTATGTATACACCAAATTTGTGTCTTACGACCCCTTGTGACCCTCATCGCATTTCGCAACCTAACCTCACCACCTAAACCTTACACAATTATTTATTAATTACCTTATAATTAATAAATCCACATCACCATACCTGCCACCTCATGTCGCCACCTCATCATGACCTAGTCTTAACCCTAAACTAACCTAATTAAGACCTATAACTTGGTCCAATTCCACACCTATGACTAATTACTCCTCATCCGCACCTAAAACCAACTTCATAATGACTTGACCAAGCCCGCTACCAATCCCTCGGAAGAAAAGGAGGGAAAGCTGGCTATTTTACCAAAAATAGCCCGCTTTGACCGGACCGATACCGGTTCCTACTCGACCGCCGTCGGTTGCATAACCGCCATCGGTTCCCCGTAAATGACCACTTCCAACCAAAAACAAGGATCGGATTTTCATTTGATCGGGAGAAGGAGAAATCATCGAGAGAATCCAGATTTTGCTTGGCGAGGCAGAGACAAGTGAAGAAACAAGAAGAGATTGCACAGAGAAGGACATCAAGCCCAAGATTGCAACTGAACAACCAGAGCCCAGTGACACTCAGCTGATCATCGTGAGGGAAGACATCTCATCTTCTGATCGTCAGGACATCCTATCTGAGTTCTACCTTCATCACCACAGTTCTTGGACCTGCATTCTTGTCAATAAACAGTAAGTAGAACCTTGTATGTCTCTTTGTTAACATTTCTTAGACTTTTTGAATCACAGCCGTCATAAGTTTATTCCTAGATCTACTACCAGCGACATACTGCACTTAACCTTCATCCATACACCCTGATATTGCCCAGAAGGCCATTTTACCACACTCTGAGTCTTCCCTATCCTCCCATCATTCCCCTCAGCCATCCACCAATCCTAATAACCCCACAATCACCTTACAACCAACTTCTATCTAGAAGCACTTAGATTGCTACCCCCCTATCGGTATCGTTTATCCTCTCTGGCGGCGGTTCTCTAAGCGTGGTGGTTATCTAGTGACCGCCATCGGTCACTGTGTGACTTATACCCCAAAACCCTTTTTCTTGCCTATTTGCCACCTAAATGCCCCAAATCGGCTGGTTTATCCCTATAACTCACTGAACGTATCAACGACAGCCAAGAACAAACAAACATGACGCTTTATTATTGATAGTTTAGTTTCTATTTCTTTGTAATGAGATACCTAAATCGTGATTTTGCAATAGCTTTCTATATTATCATTTGTGTTAAATGTATTAAAAAGGAACCACCACCTTTGAAAGGAAGTTTTTATATTTCCTGGGCCTAAGGTAGATCCCTCATTTGTTGTCTAATTAAAATCTTGTGGTCTTGTATTCTTACTTGCAGGTAGTCCTTCCAAGACAAAAAGGAGTTCTTCGCAGTCGATCTGATCTCTCTCTATGGTACGCGCACACCATCTCAACATTCAACAGGTATTCCTCCTAGCCCTAACCCTTATCTGTTTCTCAAAGGAATGATAGGATAGAAGCAAGTCTGCATTACTGCAGAGTCAAACATTCCGTGTGAAACATTTTGGCACGCCAAAAATATTAATAGATTCGACACCTAAGTGTAACGCATGACTGGAGACCCAAAACAAGGGCCTTGTATTCATTTGTATTATTAGTGCAGGGAAATCAAGCCGGAATGAAAGAGGCATAGGTTCAGCGCCAAGAGGGATGAGAACAACGCTCCTTCGCCGCTAGCATTTAGATCCATCGAAGAAGAGGGTCATTTGATATGACTCTTCCCGAGGGAAAGAGTGGCGATGAGTTCGTGGGGGAAAGTAAAATTGGTGAATTGTTCCCCGAGGTAAAGGGGCCTCCATGAAGTTGGTCTGCAATAGTTTGTTCTTTAATTGACTTCTATTGTACAAACTCAAGGTCGAGGTCGGCGAGGAGCATAAGCCATCGGGTGATGCGTTGGTTTAGATGTGGTTTGGCATACATATAATGAATGGGGTCCGTGTTGGTGATGACAAAGGTTTTGTTATTCAGGAGGTAATGTCGGAGTTTGGTGGCTACGAATGATAGGGCTAGGCACAATTTTTCTACATGTGTATACCTAGTCTCGTAATCCACGAGAGTACGACTTATATAATAAACGGCTTGTTCTTGACGTGCCGAGTCCCGATGTGCGAGCATAGCTCCTATAGCATGGTCAGTGGCAGAAAGGTAAAGGTAGAAAGGATGATCATCCTGAGGTGGAATAAGCATGGGTGGTTGCAAGAGATAGGATTTAAGAGCTTCAAAGGCTTGGTGACACTCTTCACTCCATTGAAAGGCAATGTCCTTTTTAAGAAGGTGATGAAAAGGGTGACATCGATCCGAGAGTTGGGAGATGAAACGCCGGATGGATTGAAGTTTACCCTGCAAACTACGTAATTGTTTGAGGTTTTTGGGTGGGGGCATTTCTAGGATAGCTTTGACTTTAGATGGATCGACCTCAATGCCACGCAAAGAGACGATAAAGCCAAGAAGTTTTCGAAAGAACACCAAAGACACATTTCTTTGGTTGAAGCCGGACCGAATATTGCAACAGGTGATCGAAAATAATGGTTAAAACATCGAGATGTTCACTGCGATGTTTAGATTTGCCAAGAAGATCATCGACATAATCCTCAAGGATAGTGTGCATAATGTCATGAAAAATGTAAGTCATAGCCCGCTGATAGGTAGCACCAGCATTCTTAAGGCCAAATGGCATGACACGATAACAGAAGGTTCCCCAAGGAGTTATGAAAGCGGTTTTATGTTGATCGGCGGGGCTACCAAAATTTGATTGTATCCCGAAAAGCCATCCATGAGAGAAAGCATTTCATGGCCCGTGAGTGAGATCAACAAGTTGATCAATACTTGGGAGGGGGGGCAAGGGTTAAGGTCTCGGAAATCCGTGCATATCGAAGTCCCCCGTCGCTTTAGTGACAGGTACGATGTTAGAAATCCATTGAGGATAGTCAATAGGCAAGATGAAGGACATAGAAAGAAGTCGTTGAAGCTCTTCTTTGACCAAGAGGGCGATGCGTGGATGCATCTTTCTCAGTTTTTGTTTGATTGGTTTGGAATCGGGGTTTAGGGTGATGTTATGGACAACAATGGTAGGATCAATTCCTGGCATGTCAGCGTAGGACCAAGCGAAAGCTTGGTTGCGGGTACGGAGAAAGGTAGTAAAGGCGGCTTGTTCTGATGTGTTAAGGGATTGTCCGATCTTCACAATGTGAGGATCCTCCTCTGTGTGGATGTTGATTTCTATAGTCGACTCATTCAACATGGTTTGAGTTTCAGATGGTAAGGCACGTTGAATATAGGAGTCGTCCACCCCAAGGTAAGTGAGGATGGAGTCGTCATCCTGGCACTCAACAACATTAATCGAAGGTGAATCCTCTTCGATCATGTCTGGATACAGAAGGGGAAGAGAAGATGGATCCTCATTATCGCATTGATAAGTGAGAGGACCTATGAAGATAGCATTTATGAAAAAAAAAAAAAAAGTTAGGAGGGATAGATTCAGGGTCTATCGATTCTGTGGGTGATGATGGCAAAGTGGGTGATGATGGTTTGGTAGGGGTGACGTCATCTTCTTCCAGGATATAGCTGACACGAGGTGTCTCCTGTGTAGGTGTTTCGGGAAAACCGAGACCATTGTGATCATTGTGTTTACGTGTAGTCACGGGAATGAGTGTATGTCGGCCTTATTCGTAAAGACCAAAACCAAAGCCTTTCCAAGTACAAATGAGTCAAGAAGGTGAGGCGAAACGACGATTTGTCAAATATTGAAAATCGGATTGGAAGGGAACCACACCAAGAGGAGGTTCAGGGGTAATGGAGGATGCGTCAACACCCCCATACGTTAGGTTAGTGCGGCAATGGGGTGGTCCATAGGAGATTACCTCCCCCACGTGACGGTCGTAGGTGGGATGTGCATGTAACTGTCCGTACTCCTGTGGGGTATGGAAAGAACTAACGTTATATAGGCGGTACTCCCCCAGTGTAAGGCGTTGAAAAACATCTACTAAGGGGTCGGAGGTTGGGATGTTATCTGCGGGAAAGGAAGTAATATTTGTAACGGCGGTTTCATTAGTTGAAGGTGTAGGTGCATCGGAAGTGGATGGCTGGGTTGGATGAATGGGTGTCTTGACTGGTACAAGCACATCATTAGGGTGATATAACATATTGCAAGTTTTGAAGGGGGGAGGATCAGCTTTTACGGTGTAGGACTTCCCCTCGTACTCAAATTTTATGCATCTATGTAAGGTGGAGGGAACGCATCCCATAGCCCGGATCCAAGGGCGGCCTAACAACATGTTGTATTGGAACTCTCCCTCAAGGACATAGAAGAGTTCGGGTAAAGTACGTGGTCCTACACGAATGTTAAGGATCACGGTGCCTAAAGTAGAAGTAATAGCATCATTGAATGATCGCAACATGATGGGGTTGGCACACATGCAACTAGAAGGGATATTCATTTGTTGGAAGGCTTTTGAAGAGATGATGTTTAGGCTAGTGCCCCCCATTAATCATAAACGACGTACCGAATATCCCGACGTATGGCGAGATGAAAAGAAGCAGGTCGGGATCTTGACACCAAAGTTGATAATTTCATCTTGAGAAACTCACGGCTGGCTTGCATGTGAGAGAAAGAAGTGGTTGGGGAGATAGATTGTTTGGTGAGCAAAGCAACATGATTGGGTGTTAGAATAGAGGTAACGACAATTTTTCATTAGGTAAAACCTCTATCCCTTGAAGGATCTCAACGAGAGCTTGTCGATGAGATTCAGAAGTCTGAATGAGATCATACAATGTCATTTTTACAGGCGATTGGTGAAGCTGTTTGATCATAGTTCGATGGGAAATGCCATTAGAGATGGGATAGGCGGGTCGCGAATAACCACTTTAGGTGGTGGTGCAATCGGGATGGTAGACGGAGAAAGAGATGCCGCAGGCGTGTTTTCTTTCGCTTTCCTATTGTTTTTCTGCCCTCGAGTAGCAACACTAATCATATTGATCTCGTGAATACGAGAGGAGGAAGATGGTAGGGATAGGTCATGGTTTTGAGAGGTGGGGCTGTAATAATGATAGATCTTGGTGAGGCGGGGACAGGTGGTATAGGAGAGGGAATTGAAGCTAAAGGTCTCTCTCTTCGTAAGTTGTCTTTCTTAACTTTTCTATCTGAGATAGGTGACGGACGAAGTATGGTTTTCAACGCTTTGCATCCCGTACGTCATGTCTGGTGTGCGGTGGTAAGCGCAGATTTTAGACTCATCGTAACCTATAGGTCGAGGTTTAGATGGATCATAAGGTCTAAGTGGGGGTAGGGAAATGGTCGCATTCTCCACCAACATAGCAAGGATTTTGGCGTAAGACCCTTTGAGTGGGTCAAAGTCAGAGGAAAATGAGGCTATTGACTGGGTCGATTCTGGTGATGACGTGGTGTGGTTGGTTTGTATGGGGGGTGGTTTAGCCAAGGAGTTTTGGTAATGGGTTTTAACTAACCGTGGTTTCTTTGACGTAGAGGCTATGTTTAGCTGGTTGGATGATGAGGCCACAGATGATGTGGTATCAGAAAACAACCACGGAGAAATAGGAGTGACAGAAAACAAATCTTTTGATGATGGAATTTGTTTAGGGTTGATAGGTGGACAGGATACGCGGGGTGACGGTGTTGCTATACCCTTGGATTTCTGTATGGGTGCAGAAGGCGTAGGTCGCTTTAAAGAAAACGCAGGAGGTATGATATATTGATGTAAGGTAGAGGGATGGGGTCCCAATATGGAAGGTAGGTGTGATGACGAGGGTTTTAGTTGTGTTAACGGCATAGATTGAGGAGATTGAGTCTGTCTCCTAATGGGATGGACGGCTTTATTTTTAGATAAATCAAGCCGCTTAGGTGGGTGTGTTAGACTAGGTATGGGTGAGGTCCCAAGCGTAGGGGAAGATTTGGCTAAGTTAATAGAAGTGGACAAGGTATTTGGTAGAGATGAGGGGGGTGAAGATGAGGACATGGGCATTTTAAGCTTCTGTAAACACTTCGGGTATATGGTGGAGGCATCAGGATCGGTCATTTGCATTTGAGTAGAATATGGCATACTCAAACATGCCCACAGGACCTATCTATCTTACGGGAATGACAGTCCTCACATGTGAATAGGAACTTTTGTATGGAAGAAAGGTGGGTTGTGATTCCGGTCCACTGTGGGTGTGATACAAGGGGTATATGAGGCACTGTATCAATGGGCGTTAAGAGGTCAACCGGTTGCTGAAAAGATTTAGGTGATGAAGGACTAATAGGTAGGAGGGCGTGTTTGAGAGGATTTGTCATGTTTAAAGAATGTGGTGATGTTGGTTCAAGAGGTTTCTCGTCTAAGGATGACAAAAGAAGTGGCGAGCCTTCCTCTTGTACAGCAAGAATGGTAGAAGGAGACGTCTGGGAAATAGATAAATTAGATAACATCCGCTCACAGTCTTGCAAGGACGTGGTGTAAGAAGGCTCATTTGTGAGAAGGGAACTCTGGGCAGCTAATTCCTTGATGGGTAAAGGAACGGCAAGGATTTCAGTTTGTCTTGATGATGAGGAAGGGGGTTCGGTTTCCTACGTTAGTGAAGAGGCTTGATTGAGAATTTGTTCGATAGAGGTCTTTGGCTGGGAATCGAAGACTGCATGGATCTCATGAACACTCTCCTCGGCTAAGATATCTTGGTTTAGTTTACTGTTAGAAGAATGATTTGGGAATGGTTTGTTGAATATTTTCAAATTTCGGTTAGCAGGGGCGTTAGGATTATCAAGGGCTATATCCCCTGCATCAACCATTTCCTGCACTATGTTTTTCAACATCTTGTAGTTCTCATGACTGTGTCCCTTCACGCAGGTGGAAGTTACAGAAGTCATTTTCTTTGTACCAGGAAGGTATGGCGTGAGTGGAATCAAACCCGGAATGAGGTTTAACAGGAGGTAAGGTAATGGCTCCTGCTTTGAGCAATTTTTCCAATATCACACCATATGTTTCTCCCAAGGGAGTGTAGTTGATGGGTTCTGCTTTATACTTATAGGTGGTTTTTGGCGGGGTATTAGACGGTGGTTGGGATTTTACCATCACCGCGTGCACGGCCCCTTTTGATTTTGAAGTGGTCGATGGGTGAGGATTGGTGGTGTTAGGTTTGTTGGTGGAATCTTGGGTTCGGAAAGTGGGGTTTTGTTACGCAACTACAATTTCTCTTCCTCTAAGGCTCGAATCTCTAATTTTCGAGCCATAGTAAAGGCCTCGTCAAATGTACGGAAAGTTTGAATTTGGAGGGTAGGGGAGATGTGCTTAGCGTAGGCCCGCGTAAACAGTTCGATAAGTTCGGTTTGAGGCAAGGCATACGTAAGTTGGTTGATAAGGCCCCGCCATCGTCCAACGAAATCTGCGATAGATTCGTCCTCAAATTGTCGGATGGCATAGAGGTCGGTGATAGATACTTTCTTGGCAATGTTAATGGAGAAATGATCAAGAAAGATTGGGCTATTTGGTTAAAAGAGAAGATTAAGTCTTTGGGTTAAAGCATTGTACCACTCAAGGCGGGTCTGATAAGGACATGGAAAGGTGCGGAGTAGTAAAGCGTCGTCGTGAGAAATCGGATAGCAGGCATGTCTAAATGATCGCAAGTGTTGTTGAGGGTCCTCCTTACTTGTTAAAACGGGTAAATTTTGGTAATTCCCATTGAAGAGGATATGAATGAAGGGGGACCGAAGGGTGGATAGGCTCCAACAAACTTGCTCGTATGTCAAGGCGCTACTGACTTCACAAGCGAAGCCTCCAAATTATGCATTTTTTCCATCATTTGTTTAATTAAATCAGTAGTTGGATGAGATGATGGTGTGGTTGTGGTAAACGGAGGCAAATTGGGCCAAGGGCCACCGCTAGACAATGGTGGGGTTAAATGTTGATAAGGTACGGAGGACGACTGTGTTGAGGCAACCGAATAGGGATGTCCTATGTAAGTTGTTGAGGTTACCGGATATGTGTGTGGAAATGAAAAGGTGGGTGGAGCTTGAGAAGGAAAGCTCGTGTGGATAGGTGGTAGAGAGCAAGTCATGAACTAAGCAGTCTGCAAGCAAGAGAGACGAGGTAGGAGCAGTCGGCGGTAATGACATGTTGGGCCCAAGATTAACCAAAGGAAAGCCAATCTATGCCGTATGGACCCCTGAAGCTGCTGAGGTAGGACGCGGGACTAAGGATGCGGAAGGCAAAGCGGAGTTATCAGGTGGGGAAGGGGCTAAATGAGCAGCTATACTGATAGGCATGCCAACAAGGAGTTGACCGTCAGTGTACGGTCAAGGGCATGAGACAAATAGTATTGTATAGCGCTAGGATTAGCATCCAGAAATTTGGTAAATTCT
This sequence comes from Taxus wallichiana var. yunnanensis, assembly GCA_018340775.1. Lineage (NCBI taxonomy): Eukaryota > Viridiplantae > Streptophyta > Pinopsida > Cupressales > Taxaceae > Taxus > Taxus wallichiana. The sequence continues at coordinate 912,258,776 of CM031237.1, read as the reverse complement.
TTATCTCCCACAGGAATTTTAGGAACCTCGCTGGTATCCGTAGGATTCCCCACAGAATGTGAAGGGGGTGATTCAGGCAAAGAAACAGAGCAAGCATGTGAAACCATGGCGGTGGCTTGCTTTCGAGTGATAACAACCATGGACAGGAGTTCACAGTAGGGTTTCAATCTAGTAGGAACAGAAACTGACGCAGAATGGTGAAATTGGTAGGTTGTTGGTTTGTCAGAACTCGTAAAAGACAAGATGAATCGATATCGGTCTAAGTAACCGATGTCGGTTATACTATAGCCGACGTCGGTCAGTTAACCGATGTCGGTGTAATAAGACTGGTATAAGAAAATATAAGAAGCTGCTGATTTGCTCAGTATATTTATCAAATTGTTCTAAGGTAATCACAGAAGACAGTGTATAACAGAGAAAACAGAACTGAAAAACAAACAAGATGCACACGCAAATCCAGAGACTAACCCTAGGGTCAATTTTAATTATTGTGGGCTTATGCCTTTAGACGCGAGAATGATGTCAATCCTAAACAAAAGACTTAGGGGAAATGTCAAGTTGTTTTGGCTTATAAGGTTACCTCAATCGGGCGGAGGAATACCGCGGAAAAGGGGGGATGTTTTGAGCTATTGTGTTAATTGTGAAGTGATTCGGTATGTGTTGTGCAGTGAAAGTAAGATTAATTTCCTGTCAATACCGTGGAAATCACCCCACGTGTACGACACATTACTTAGTCTATGTTCACTAGAATTGAAAAAAGTGAAGCAAGAATGTAATGCACGTGTTTTAAACCCAAATCGAAAATGATATTCGATGAAGCAAATGAGATGACTTTCACTAATGCGAAACCGGGAAAGCAAGACAAATTCTTCACTAAATATAAAAAAAAGCAACAAGCAAGTATGCTTCCTAAAATGAAAGCAAGCAAGAGAAAGCAGAAACCCAAAATGGGTCCCACCGGCGTGTCCTGACACCTACTACCAGTGCCCCCATGTACTGTGCTAGTGCCACTCATTGTGCCATGCTAGTGGTGGTACCTATACTCGTGCACTGGGCCGTGGTTGTGCCAGCGCCTTGGTGGTGGTACTACTTGTGCCTTGGGAAATTCTAGGGGTGCATTGTGCCGCTGCTGGTGGTGGTGCCTGTGCCTGTACCTGAGCCTGGGCTAGCTGCCCCTGTAAAACACCTATCTATGCTGTCGCAATGCAAGCTACCCCTCGTAATAACTATACAGCCCCCGAGATGATCTCGCTCATCACACCACTGCCAAGTCTGGCTGTGCAGGCTGTGCTATCCTCGCTGCTCTCTGACCAGCCCACCAAACCATATATGCTCCCGTATAACCAGCATCATCTACAGTGTCATCTGCTGGCCTCTCAGCAACCCAATCTGGGTCCAAGGGCTGTGGTGCAGGTAGTGGAGCCTCTACATCATCCCTCCGGTACTGAGGGAAGGGAGGTGGCTCGTCCTGTCGCAGCCCCATCTGCCTGCGTACCCTCTCTAGGGGTATCCTCTCATACTCTCCCGGCCTCCGTCCTGCTATCCAGAAAGTGTACTGGATCAAGCGCAACTGTAATCGGGCTCCTCCGTGAGGGTGATGACCTCTATACGGTCTCCATACAATATCTGCCGCTGTCAGGCCCTCTAATAAATGCCTGTAATAAGTAACGTCTCACCTGCAAGCACTGCTCGTGGCTGACCCACGACCCCCAACCACCTCTGAAAGCCGTATCTATATATGACCTATGGCCCTGGCTGCTGGGGCAGCCCTACTGGTCTAAGGCATATGATGTGCTCATATGCCCAACAATGCAGCAAAAACGTCAAACAAATCCCGAATCGCCTCATCCGGCGATAGCCCCACAACTCTCGATACAACTGTACCAGGTATACTGGTGCCCAAGCATAACAGGTGTGCTCCTCCACCATCTCGTGTAGAACCCCCATCAGCGCCGTGGAAAGCGGCCTCCCTCTGAGTCCGGGAGGGTAAAGCAGGTGATCCCGATCATCATCAGCACGGCAAGCCGTGTCTCATGGCGATGGGCACGGTACATATCCCCGTACGCGATGCTCACGTTGTGATATGTCATAAGTGCACTACATCCCGAACACACTGTAGGATGTTGTCCATGGCCATCTCTGAATCTACCTGGAAGACTGCCTCTCCCTCAATCGGTAGTCGAAGGATGCGATACACATCCTCCAATGTGATAGTCATCTCCCCAGTCGGGAGATGGAACACATTGGTCACCGGATCCCATCTCTCGATGAGGGCGACCATCAAACTATGATCCCTATCGATCGCTCTGTACCGCTGGACTCCGCCGAGTCCCACCTCGCGCATGATACCCCAGTGTGCTGCGGACACGTGTGGTCGCATCCGGCTCAACAGTGGGGGCATCCTGTCCCGCATCGTCAGCTGCTGACGTGCCTGCAAAACCAACCCACTACATTAGCCCTACTTTTTATCACAACATCTACTTTACCTCTCTATATCCCCTTTCTTATCCACCCGCCCACAACCCGACTCCATACCACACGTCTACGCCCATCTATCTTCCCCTAAAAAACTTCTACGCTATTCCCCCTCCCTCTTCACACCCAAACAAACAACCCACACCATACTCAAACGACCTAAACCATGCCTAAATACCTTAACCACATCTACAAACTTAAAACAACAACACACCCCAAACCATACTCAAACACCCTACACCATGCCCAAATACCCAAACCACATCCAAAAACTCAAAAACAAAATCACAACCCACACCAACAAATTGACATAAACCTAAGTCAGGACCGCACCTATACTGAAACACCCAAACAATACCACAACACCCCACCCCAACCCAAACCATACCCAAATCACCACCAAAAACTCCAAAACAACAACATAACTTTGGACCGGTGCACGGTCACCCATAACCGACCGTGGTCCCCTTCCCACCGACGCCGGTCCACGACCGACCGACGCCGGTCAAAAACAAAACACCCCACACCTAAAATTTTGCGACCGATGTCGATCGCTGTAACTTCCGGTCGAGGCGAACTTCGCGCCGCCCCGCCCCCCCACCTACATTTTGTCATTTTTCTACCAATTTACCCACCCAAATACCCTAAAAACCTACCCACCCTACCACCTTGACCTATTTAACCCATCTACCCTCTCCCTTTTTCAAATCATTTCCATTTCTTAATTATTTTCTCCAAAATGTACATTCCTACCCAAACCCCAAATATAGCATAATGCAATAAAATACACACAATGAGGGGTTTCGAACCTACCCGTACGACGACACGTCGTCGTGGAGGGATGGGTGGTGGTGGTCCAGCTGGTCCAGCCCCTCCTGCTCCTCCTGGTTGTGCCATGGCTCCAAATGTCCTCTTCTGGGTCCTCCACCAATCAACTGCTGCCTCCTCCTCACTCGGGCCCACTAACAACTACCTCCTCCAGCCAAATAATGCCACCTCACGCAACCAATGCTCCAATCTTCACTCTCCATGTCAGACAACTCAAATTGGTTTCCAAATTGCAAAAGTGACAATGACAGGCCGTATTTTTCTTTTTATAGGTTTTTCGCCCATAACCGATATCGGTTTTATTGTGCCCTAAGAAACCGGTATCGGTCCCCTAACCGATATCGGTCATAGATAATCGACATCGGTTTTATCTCACCTCTACCCCAATTTCGGCCCTTCTTTACTAATAGCCCTTTCTACCAACATCGCCTATATCCACCTTCGTTGACAACCCCTTGTTAACTTCATTGGCCCGACCCAAGGCCGCAACCAACCTATTTGGCCCGACCCAAGGCCGCAAACCAACCATTTGGCCCGACCCAAGGCCGTAACCAACCTATTTGGCCCGACCCAAGGCCACAACCCAACCATTTGGCCCGACCCAAGGCCGCAACCAACCTATTTGGCCCGACCCAAGGCCGCGACCCAACCATTTGGCCCGACCCAAGGCGCAACCAACCTATTTGGCCCGACCCAAGGTCGTAACCCAACCATTTCACACCGACCCAAGGCCGGAACCACACCATTTGGCCCGACCCAGGCGCGCAACCAACCTATTTGGCCCGACCCAAGGCCACAAACCAACTATTGGCCCGACCCAAGGCCGCAACCCACCATTTGGCCCGACCCAAGGCCGCAACCCAACCATTTGGCCCGACCCAAGGCCGCAACCCAACCATTTTGGCCCGACCCAAGGCCGCAACCACACCATTTGGCCCGACCCAAGGCCGCAACCCAACAACTTGGCCCGACCCACGGCCGCAACCCAACAACTTGGCCCGACCCATGGCCCTCACTCATCCATTAGCCCGACCCAAGGCCGTACCACTTAACTACTTCGCCCAACATCAACAACATACACTTTTATCCACCCAGTAGCCTTTTGTTCAATCCAGCGCACCTGTTCGTGTTTTAGCATGATTAGGGTCCTTGACTTGATCTGTCGACCAACTTTGCCTAGACCTAGACCGTAACGTTTATCTCAACCAAACCAACCATTTGGTACTGCCGAACATGCCTAAACGTTCCTGTACCTTACCTGTTATATACCCTGGAGCTACTTCCTATGCCTTGGATACCAGGATTATATCACCCTTGTTTGGATAAACTATCGACCTTTTCCTATGCATTGCTAGTTTGCTCGTCAAATCATGTACCCTAGTCGCACTATTGCATTTTAACGTGCGTCTGCTTCTTTGGACCTACCCCACCATCTCACCCTCATCTCAACACCATTTACCCTTTATCAACCCTATCCCTGATTTCACACTACCTCAATCTGTGATAGATTTGAGGGGGATTACCTATACCCTTAACAGGAGTAACCACTTCTTATTATTGTCCGTGCAGCTTTACAAAACAAACTACACGACAATAAGGGGCTAATGTAGACACCAAATTTGTGTCTTACGACCCCTTGTGACCCTCATCGCATTTCGCAACCTAACCTCACCACCTAAACCTTACACAATTATTTATTAATTACCTTATAATTAATAAATCCACATCACCATACCTACCTCATGTCGCCACCTCATCATGACCTAGTCTTAACCCTAAACTAACCTAATTAAGACCTATAACTTGGTCCAATTCCACACCTATGACTAATTACTCCTCATCCGCACCTAAAACCAACTTCATAATGACTTGACCAAGCCCGCTACCAATCCCTCGGAAGAAAAGGAGGGAAAGTTGGCTATTTTACCAAAAATAGCTCGCTTTGACCGGACCGATACCGGTTCTACTCGACCGTCGGTTGCATAACCGCCATCGGTTCCCCGTAAATGGCCACTTCCGACCAAAAACAAGGATTGGATTTTCATTTGATCGGGAGAAGGAGAAATCATCGAGAGAATCCAGATTTTGCTTGGCCGAGTAGAGACAAGTGAAGAAACAAGAAGAGATTGCAGAGAAGGACATCAAGCCCAAGACTGCAACTGAATAACCAGAGCCCAGTGACACTCAGCTGATCATCATGAGGGAAGACATCTCATCTTCTGATTGTCAGGACGTCCTATCTGAGTTCTACCTTCATCACCACAGTTCTTGGACCTGCATTCTTGTCAATAAATAGTAAGTAGAACCTTGTATGTCTCTTTGTTAACATTTCTTAGACTTTTTGAATCACAGCCGTCATAAGTTTATTCCTAGATCTACTACCAGCTACAACTGCACTTAACCTTCACCCACACACCCTGATATTGCCCAGAAGGCCATTTTACCACACTCTGAGTCTTCCCTATCCTCCCATCATTCCCCTCAGCCATCCACCAATCCTAATAACCCCACAATCACCTTACAACCAACTTCTATCCAGAAGCACTTAGATTGCTGCCCCTACCGGTATCGTTTATCCTCTACCAGCAGTGGTTCTCTAACCGTGGTCGGTTACCTAGTGACTGCCATCGGTCACTGTGACTTATACCCCAAAACCCTTTTGCTCGCCTATTTGCCACCTATGCCCCAAATCCGGCTGGTTTATCCCTATAACTCACCTGAACGTATCAACGACCAAAGAACCGAACAAACAACATGACGCTTTATTATTGATAGTTTAGTTTCTATTTCTTTGTAATGAGATACCTAAATCATGATTTTGCAATAGCTTTCTATATTATCATTTGTGTTAAATCGTATTAAAAGGGGGTGACCACCTTCAAAAGGAAGTTTTTATATTTCTGGGCCTAAGGCGAGATCCCTCATTTGTTGTCTAATTAAAATCTTGTGGTCTTGTATTCTTACTTGCAGTAGTCCTTCTAAGACAAAAAGGAGTTCTTGATGATCCGATCTCTCTACTGAGTACGCGCACACCATCTCAACATTCAACAGTATTCCTCCTAGCCCTAACCCTTATCTATTTCTCAAAGGAATGATAGGATAGAAGCAAGTCCATTTGCAGAAGTGAAACATTCCGTGCGAAACAATGTAAGCAAGCAACACACTTACAACACACAACCTATCTAGTCAAGTGGGTGTGTAACACAAGATATAGCCACTTTCAATACCACACATGACAGTGGTGCTCACTGAGTTGGCCCAACTTTACGTCGATGTGTGATCAGCTAGTGAGTAATATTTGGTAGTTCCTTCCCCTCCACTATAGCTTGATTTTGGTCGAAGGATACCTATGCTAGGATAAACAAGGCTTACTAGGGGCATCCCCTATATACCTTGCAGTACGTGGGGTCCAAATCTGTGTTGCAAGTAGCTATCTAAGGCCCGGTGTTGGGATGTGGAAGCCCCTCACTTCACGCCACTCTTAAATTAAGAAAGTGCTTAACCAATAACGATAAATCTCCAAGAATTTATATACCCTGTCGGAACACGGGGCGTGTCTACATGTGTGGAGATGAAGCCCATGGTCATGAGACTCCTAGGACTATGACAAGTGTGTGGTGATGAAATCCATGTCACATTGCCCCTAAAAATGAAAAAGGGAAGAAGGTGGACTACTTTTGATCCTCAATATCATCCAAGGATGCGAGAGGAGAGCATACATGAAATCCAACCTTGGGTTTAACAAGCAAACATGCAAGGATGCAAGAAATGAAAGATGCAAGATATATACAATATAAAGATATTTTTTTGTTTTGATTTTTAAATGATAAAAAGATGATTAAAAATGCAAAAGGGGTCTTCAAGAGGAGGCCTTGTAAAAAAGTGGATTAGTAGTTTGGAAAATAACCCCAATTCTTGGACAAATGTGCTACAAAACAAAGGGGTTAGTAGTTTTGGATAAAAACAAAATTTATAAGCCAAAAATGATGGATTTTTCTTTGATTGAGATAGATAACCTGCAAAACAGAATGTTAGATTCTAGAAAATGATGAAAAAAAAATGCAAGTTGATACTTAATATTAAGATGAAAAATGCTCTCTCGGGATAAATGTCCTACTACGAGAGGTCAAACGCGTTGAAACAGGGTCTAAACGCGTTGAAGTACAAAACCTACAAACACATGTTAGTTTGCACAAAAGTGCTATTTTAGGAGTCAAACACACTAAAACAGGGGTTAAACACACCGTTCAAGAGTATATATGCACCTTTGAAATATGAAAAACCGCATGACAGGTGTTAGTTTACAAAAACACGCTAGAGCAAGAGGTAAAAGCGTTGAAAAAGAAACAAACGAGCTACTATGTGTGAAGAAGCCAAGCTAGAACGTTGAAGGATAAATGTGCTGATATAGGAGGTATACACGCTAAAACTGGTATATGTGCCATGGGAGAGTAAAAACACGTTGATATAGTTCTTGCATGCACAGAGCCAAAAACAAGTAGATAAATGTGTTACTTTATGATATATGCGCTAACACAGTGGTGACATGCATGCTGAAATGGAAGAACATTTTGAAAATTCAAAATTTAAGGCATTAAATCACAAAGAAAATTTCTGAATTTTGGACAATTTGGTGTTTATATAATCATAAATAAGAAATTAAAAAAAAAATGGGGGGTTAAGCCCACAAAGTGGAGTGCCAAAAATGTAGACAAAATAATGGTGTTAGTGTGCAAACTACGAAATAAATTGATTTAAATCCTAAACTAACACTGCTATTTGTTGCCTCGATCAAACAAGGATGGAAAGAGGAATTATACCTACACTTACCATTTAACATGCAATTCTCCTTCTTTGATGGTGGATTTTCTTGTGGATTGGAAGATTGCTTCAAATTTGGATGTGGGAAGACTTGGACAACACCTCACCTTTGATGATTGATTCTTGGATGCTTGGATGAAGATTATCAATGGTTTGATTGAAGCTTGAAGGATGAGAATGAATGATTGATGATCAAGAGAGCATGATCTTGTTATGGATTTGTAACTGTGCTCTCACGGAGGAGGAGAGCTCAATTTATAGCTTGTGAGTGGTAAATTGGATGGCTAAGATGAAGCCATGTTGGATTGAATCCAAGGGCTAAAAATTGATGAGAGGATTGGATTTGTGTAGATATTTATAGAGAATTATAGAATGGAGAATTCTAGATTCAAAAATTCAAATGGGAGAGGGAAATAATAGTTGGAAGATTAGAGAGGGTTCTAGAAATAGAACCCTCTAGATTTAGAGGTGTATTTGGATGTGCACATGATTAGTTTAGATTAAATGATGTGATTAGGATAATTAATGATGAGTGATTACATGGAATAGCTAGTGGTAGGTGTAGGTGTAGACTAGGGTAGGTGAGGCATAGGAATATTAAATTCCTATAAATTTTAAGTGGGATTTAGATAGGATAATGTGATATAATAAAAAGGATTAAGGATGAAATGGGATAAAAGGATTAATGATATAAAAGGGATTTTTAAATGTTATATTTAGATAAATGATGAAATATTGGAATAAATGGATTAATGAAGAAATTAATTAAAATGGATTGGTGGCAGATAAATGGTGATGAGGCTAAAATGCGGGACATGATTAATGTTTATTAGTCCTGTAAACATTTTAGGTGTCTACATAAAGGAATGAAGTAAATAGACATGTGCAATTTGCAAGAAGATGCTACAAGTGTTAGAGGTATGCAAGGCATAAAGCATATGAGTGTAATGAGGTGAATGTATGGATGAGAAAGGATATTAGAGTTGTTGATCAGATTGTACAAGACAAAGGTAATTCATTTTTGTGTATAAGAGTACTTTTAAAACCAAGTAAAACAGTGGAAGAAATAACCCAAAGAAGGTGTTTGTTTAGAACTGCATGTAAGGCTAAAGGAAAGGTTGTAACATGATTATTGACATTGGAAGTATAGAAAATCTTGTTTCATTTAAAATGGTAGAGAAGTTAGGAATGAAAACCACTAAGCACCCTAACCCATATGAGGTGTCACAGATGCAAAAAGGACATCACATCTTGGCTAGGGAACAATGTCAAGTTGAATTTCATATTAGGAGATATAAGGATAAAGTGCTATGTGATTTAGTCCCTATGGATGTTTGTCATGTGTTGTTGGGAAGACCATGACAATATGATAGAAAGGAAGTGCATGATGGAAATAAGAATACCTACACTATTATAGCACCAACAGGAGTCACCCACACTCTTCTACGTATTAAAGGTGAACAAGAAACACATACATGACCAGTAATGATGGTGGCAGCTAAGAAGATCTTGGTAGAGACTACAGAAGTATGCAAAAGGACACTATTCAGGGCTATTAAGCCTCATGAGATTGATTTGAACAAAGGTTTTGAGAAAGAGATAGAGATGGTTGTAAGACAAGAAGAGGTAAATGACGAAGTTAATGATGAAAAAGAGGAAAAATATGATAGAGTGAGAAGAAAACACCTTTTAAGGTGATTGAATACTAGCAAAGAGGTCTAGTGGATAGAGAATCAATTGATAAAGTTGAGAAAGATGACAAGAAAGTGTTATAGGAAGAAGACATGAGCGAAAGGAAGAAAAATAGAGCATAGGGAGGATGAGTGAGGCATGCAAGCCTCTTGTTTTTAATTCTAACACTGCTTTGAGTGTTGGTTTTGCAGGTATAGATGAAAGGATTTAAAATATAGATCGGTTAAGGAAGAACATGGTGCAATTAAAGTGGACAAGGCGGATTTAAGGTAATTTCAAGAACAAATCAATAAAGAAATCTCAAGAAAGGAAGATTATGTGAATGTTTAGGAATTTGAAGACCAAGAAGAACAAAAAGTAGAGTGTAACAAGGACATGGAACAATCAGACAATGAGGATAAAACAATCGGTCATGATAATGCAACAACTGAGATAAAAAAAGACAACTCAAAGCAATATGATCCTTGCAAACAAAAAATAGTACTTCCTAAACTTGAAAGAGAAGAGATCCAAAAAGATTAGAAAGAAGGTGAGAATGTGAATTTAATAGTCATGAAAGATGAAGCAACAATATATGCATATCAAAGTCAAGCATACATACTCTATCAAATGAAACATGGAGAAATCAATACTAGAAATGTCGTCATGATCAAGAATGTAAAAATTTCAAAAGAGTATCAATTGATGAAACACCAAGGATAGCTGAGAAGGATAGAAAAAGGATGGTACACAGTCAAGGCACTTTTCCGAAGATCGTCTCAATTGGAAGCAAAGAAAGAAGAAGAAGAAAGAAGAACTAATAGGGAATTTTTTTCCTTCCCTAGGATTATGATGCGGGGCATCAACTCTCAATATGTAAATATGAGATATACCATCAATTTTGGCTTGTTAAGAGATTTCATAGGTCTATTAGGAAATTTAGATTGGTTCAAGACCTTCATGAATTTGAAATTGCCAATTTCCCTCCAAATTGTAATTTTGAATCTTGGGGCAGTTTTGGCTTGTTTAGGAAATATTATTGTAATCTTGGGGCATCATTGGTATACAAAAAGCTTGTAATGAGCCTTGTTGAGCATTAGGAGTCTTAGAGAAGCCATGTTTGTAAACTAGGCCTAAGGGTCTAGATTATTAGATTAGATTATGTCTTAATAAACTAATAAAGGGACTAAAAATGTAATAAGAAGGATCATCGAGTTAAGAGTCAGTTATGAAAATTTATGAAGGCCTACTTAATTCTCACTTTGTAACTGTATTATCATCATTCGAATGGTCTTCATGAAGGAGAACTTGGAGCTCCAAAGAAATTGAGTATTTTGGCTTATAAATTAGTGTTGTGACTATGTGATTCAATGATTGAAACTAGTATTGTGTGTATGTATGGATGTGAAAATCATTAATAGAATTATATAAAGAGGTCGAGAAGGATATGACAAAGGTTAAATTCTTTATATGCATGTATTGATAGCCTTGTAATTGATTGTTGAAACACTTCTTTAAAATTGAGACTGTATATGTGAAATCAGGGTAGAGATAGAAGTTTGAACTTGGTTATAGATGAAAATTCAATTGTATCAAGTCTAAAGAGTGTTTATAAAGTGACAAAGGGTTGAATAACTTGTAGAGATTGTAACAAAGGTAAAAGGGACCAACTTCAGGCCTTAGAGAACCTAGGTGTTGAGAAACCCTGATCACAGAGGAAGAGTAGAGAAGATTGAAGCCACATGTAAATCCAATGGAGTCTTATAACCTACTGGTAAGATATAACAGAGAAGGAAGGACAAGAAAGTAATTTTGAACAAGTTTTAGGCTTGAAAAGTAAGAAAATTTTATTGAAAGCCATATTTCACCTTTTGGCATTGATATGCAAAAACCCTCATCAGGGTTTAGAATAAATCCATTGTTTCTTGATCTTGATAGAGAGACAGAGGCTCAAAATTGTAGGGTAGCTTTGTAAGGGTATTCCAGAGGTCATAATAATATCTAGAGCTTTGGAATAATTCTAATGTTGAGATATTGATAACAGTCCACCTCTAGTTCAGTGGAATTTATAAAGGGTCTAGGGTTTGTTGAAGATGGTGGTTTCTTGATTGCTATGAAGAGAGCAAACCCCAAACTTACAAGATAATTTCTTGATAGCATTTTAAAGGAGTTACTTATACTAAATAACCCTAGAAATACCCATTTGATAGCTATCTGTATCAGTCATCTACAAGTGTGCAAGAAAGTGAAGAATATTGAGTTTGTGAAAAACATTGACTTAAAAGGTTTTCATGAGAGGATGAAGGTATGTAGCAAGTAATTTGTGATCCTAATCCAATTCTTAATTAATCCTAGAAATTACAAACTAAGAACAATCACTCATAATTTGTTCTTCATAACAATATACCTAGTAATTATATGCTACAAAGTTGACTAGGAGATTCTTTGAGGGTTAAGGGAGATTTTTTGAAGAATAAGTGATTTGTAACTCTACACATCAGGTAAAACTAAAGAGGATAAGAGTAATTAAGATATTTTAATGCCTTTGAAATACCTTTGCTACAAGAAAATTGTACCATAATACCTCTAGGACTGTAAGTGAGTATGTAAATCTAATTGAAGGTCTAAAAGGGTGGATTAGGAGAATATTTTACAAAGGAAACTACTTTGAAACTTTGCATGAAGGGAGTAGAGCCTAAAGGGTATTATAAAGGTCTTTATATAGTGGAATGAGTCATCAAGAGAAATAATAAAGGGGAAAACTACTTTGTCATGCATGTTAGAGAGTTAAGTGCTAACAGGGGGAAAAAGAGAAAAAATGACTTAGATATAGTGTGAAGACCCAATTTTTTTAAACTTCATAAAGGGGACAAGGATATTATCATCTAGTCATACTTTATTGTGAATCTATGTTGAAGTCTCTAATCAAGGAACCTCTAGAAGGAATTTTTTAAGAAGCTTTAGGCCGGGAAAACTTACACAAAGAGGCTAAATAGACATTTTAATGATTTGGAACCATTTCAAAGGTGGAGATAGAAAATTTGGAAGTTTAAGAACTTAATAAAGTGGTTAGTGAAGTGGAATTAGGGTTGGAATCAAGAACCTTCATGTTTAAAGGAACTAGTAAGCTAGAGTGAAAAGCTAGTTTTGAAGACCTTTAAAAGGAATATTTGAATTTTGCATCATTTCTAACACTGATGAATTGAGTTTGGTTGACCTTGTTACTACATCATTTGGTATCAAAGCAAGAATTTGATTCTTGGAAAAGGAAAATATATTGTTTTGACAGTGATTTGAGTAGAGGACAATATGGTGCAAGTAAGAGAAATGAAGAAGTCTTATTGGAAAAAGAGAATGGAAAGAATGATGGAGATTGTGATGAGCAAGTTAGAGAACATGGAAGAGAGTCAGAGAAATATGATGATGGAGATAAGCTACATGCAAAGGAATGAAGTAAATAGGTGGGTGCAATTTGCAGGAAGATGCTACAAGTGTCAGAGGTATGCAAGGCATAAATCATATGAGTGTAATGAGGTGAATGTATGGATGAGAAAGGATAACAGAGCTGCTGATCAGATTGTACAAGACAAAGGTAAGTCATTTTTGTGTAGAAGAGTACTTTTAAAACCAAGTAAAATAGTGGAAGAAATAACAAAAAGAAGGTGCTTGTTTAGAATTGCATGTAAGGCTAAAGGAAAGGTTTGTAAAGTCATTATTGACGGTGGAAGTATATAAAATCTCTTTTTATTTAAATGTTAGAGAAGTTAGAAATGAAAACCAATATGCACCCTAACCCATATCAGGTGTCATGGATGCAAAAAGGACATCAAATCTTGGTTAGGGAAAAATGCCAAGTTGAATTTCAGATCGGAAGATATAAGGATAAAGTGCTATGTGATTTAGTTTATATGGATGTCTATCATGTGTTGTTGGGAATACTATGACAATATGATAGAAAGGCAGTGCATGATGGAAAGAATAATACTTACACTATTACAACACCAACAGGAGTCAATCACACTCTTCTACCTATCAAAGGTGAACAAGAAACACAAACATGACTAGTGATGATGGTGGCAGCCAAGAAGATCTTGGTAGAGACTACAAAAGTATTCAAGAGGACACTATTCAAGGCATGTTAAGCCTTGTGAGACTGATTTGAAAAAAAGTTTTGAGAAAGAGATAGAGATGGTCATAAGACAAGAAGATGTAAATGATGAAAAAGAGGAAAAATATGATAGAGTGAGAAGGAAAACACATGTTAAGGTGCTTGAAGACCAACAGAGAGGTCTATTCCAGATAGAGAAATAGTTGATGAAGTTGAGAAAGATGACAAGAAAGTCTATGGGAAGAAGACATGAGTGGAAAGGAAGAAAAGCAGAGCATAGGGAGGCTGAGTGAGGCATGCAAGCCTCTTATTTTTTATTCTAACAATGCTTTGAGTATTGGTTTTTAGGTATAGATGAAAGGAATAAAGATAAAGATCAATTAAGGAAGAACATGGTGCAATTAAAGTGGACAAGGAATATTCAAGGTAATTTGCAAGAACAAATCAATAAATAAAGCTCAAGAAAGGAAGAACGTGTGAATGTTCATGAAGTTGAAGACCAAGAAGATCAAAAAGTAGAGTGTAACTAGGACATGGAAAAATTAGACAAAGTGAGGATAAATAAATCGGTCATGATAATGTAGTATTGAGATATAAAAAAGACAACTCAAAGCAAGATGATCCTTGCAAACAAAAACTATTACTTCCTAAAATTGAAAGAGAAGAGAAAAAAGAGAAACACGAAGGTGAGAATGTGAAGTTAACATTCATGAAAGATGAAGCAATAATATATGCATATCAAAGTCAACAGACATACTTAAGTATCAAATGGAACATGGAGAAAATAGTCCTAGAAATGTCATCATGATCAAGAATGTAAACATTTCAAAAGAGTGTCATTTGATGAAACAACAAGGACAACTATGAAGGATAGAGAAAGGATGGTACATGGCCAAGACAATTTTCGGAAGATCATCTATAATTCGAAGCAAAGAAAGAAAAAGAAGAAAGAAGAACTAATAGGGAAAATTTTCCTTCCCTGAGAGTATGATGCAGGAGCATCAACTCTCAATATGTAAATATGAGGTATACCATCAATTTTTCTAGTCAAGATAGTTCATAAGTCTTTGGGGTCATAAAAGGTCTATAAGGAAAGTTAGATTGGTTCAAGACCTTCATGAATTTGAAATTGCCAATTTCCCTCCAAATTGCAATTTTGAATCTTGGGGGCACTTTTGGCTTGTTTAAGAAATATTATTGTAATCTTGGAGCATCATTGTTATATAACAAGCTTGTAATGAGCCTTATTGGGCATTAGGAGTCTTAGAAAAACCATGTTTGTGAACTAGGCCTAGGGTCCTAGATCACTAGATTAGACTAGGTCTTAATAAACTAATAAAGGGACTAAAAATGTCATAAGAAGAATAATTGAGTTAAGAGTTAGTGATGAAAGTTTATGAAGGCCTACTTAAGCCTCACTTTGTAATTGTATTATCATCATTCAAATGGTTTTCATGAAGAAGAACTTGGAGCTCCAAGAAATTGAGTATTTTGGCTTGTAAATTAGTGTTGTGTCTGTGTGATTGAATGATTGAAACTCATATTGTGTGTATGTATGGATGTGAAACTCATTAATAGAAGTATGTAAAGGGGTTGAGAAGGATATGAAAGAGGTTAAATTCTTTATATGCATGTATTGATAGCCCTTGTAATTAATTGTTGAAACACTTCTTGAAAATTGAGACTGTATATGTGAAATCAGGGTAGAGATACAAGTTTGAATGTGGTTAAAGGTAAAAATTCAATTGTATCAAGTCTAAAGAGTTCGATAAAGTGACCAAGGTTTGAATAACTTGTAGAGATTGTAACAAAGGTAAAAAGAGGCCAACTTCAGGCCTTAAATAACCTAGGTGTTGAGAAACCCGATCAAAAAGGCATAATAGAGAAGATTGAAGCCACATGTAAATCTAAGGGAGTCTTATAACCTACTGGTAAGCTATAACAGAGAAGGAAGGCCAAGACACTAATTTTGAACAAGTTTTAGGCTTGAAAAGAAAGAAAATTTTATTTGATATCCATATTTCACCTTTTTGAGACGTAATGCAAAAACCCTCATCATGGTTTAGAAGAAATTCATTGTTTCTTGATCTTGATAGAGAGACAGAGGCTCAAAATTGTAGGGTAGATTTGTAATGGTATTCAGAGGTCATATCGATATGTAGATCTTTGGAAGAATTCTAATGTTGAGATATTGATAATAGTCAACTCGGTTCGATGGAATTTATAAAGGGCCCGAGGTTTGTTGAAGATGGTGGTTTATTGATTTACTAGAGAGAAGACCCCAAACTTACAAGATAATTTCTTGATAGCATTTCAAAGGAGTTAATTATACAAAAGAACCCCGGAAATTACCCATTTAATAGCTATTTGTATCAGTCATCTACATGTGTGCAAGAAAGTGAAGAATATTGAGTTTATGAAAAACATTGACTTGAAAGGATTTCATGAGAGAATGAAGGTATGTCACAAGTAATTTGTGATCTTCACCCAATTCCTAATTAATCCTAGAAATTACAAACTAAGAACAATCACTCATAAATTTTCTTCATAACAATATACCCAAGTAACTATATACTACGAGTTGACTAGGAGATTATTTAAGGGTTAAGGGAGATTGTTTGAAGAATAAGTGATTTGTAACTCTACACGTCAGGTAAAAGTGAAGAGGAGAAGAGTAATTAAGAGATTTTAATGCTTTTGAAAGACCTTTGCTACAAGAAATTTGTACAGAATACCTCTAGGGACTGTAAGTGAGTATGTAAACCTAATTAAAGGTCTAGAAGGGTGGATTAGGAGAAATTTTTACAAAGGAAACTACATTGAAAATTTGCATGAAGGGAGTAGAGTCTAAAGGGTATTATAAAAGGTATTTATATAGTGGAATGAATCATCAAGGAAAAATCGGAGGAATAACTACTTTTACAAGCCTGGTAGAGAGTTAAGTACTAGTAGAGGGGGAAGAGAGAAAAAAAAAAGTGACTTAGACACAATGTGAAGACCTAATTTTTTGTAAACTTCATAAAGGGGAAAAGGATATTATCATCTAGTCATACTTTATTATGAATCTATGTTGAAGTCTCTAATCAAAGAACCTCTAGAAGGATTGTTTTACTAAGCCTTAGGCAGAACAAATTTGCACAAAGAAGCTAAATAGACATTTTAATGATTTGGAACCATTTCAAAGGTGGAGATAGAAAATTTGGAAGTTTAAGAACATGGTAAAGTGGCTAGTGAAGTGCAATTAAGGTTGGAATCAAGAACCTTCATGTTTAAAGGAACTAGTAAGCTAGAGTGAAAAACTAGTTTTGAAGACCTTTAAAGGGCATATTTGAGTTTTGCATCATTTCTAACACAGTGAATTGAGGTTGATTAACCTTTTTACTACATCGGTTCCCACAAGGTTACAACTATAGTATATCATGTCTAATCTTTTATGGAAACGATACACTATTGCGTATAACTTCCATTTTTCGGGTAATGGTAGAAATGGAGGATTTAGAGTTCACAACACCAATAACATCAAATATAGAGCCAAGTGCTAGGTTTTGGATCACAACTATATTGGTGAAATTGAAATGGTAGAGCGAAATTTTGGTTGTAGGTTGTAGACACAGTTGAAAAATAGATTCCATACTCATGATGAGCTCCCAATGACTACTAGTGTCTTTATATTATGGTTTGACTTTTTAAGGTACATTTTGACATGACATAAAACTCACCAACTTGAACCATGTCGTCATAGTAATGCATTGACTGCATTTCGAATCAAATGATAGTCATGTCATCACTAAGGGCATCAAATACATTGAAATTCATAACCTTCCCCTCGCATTTTTTTGTTGGCATACATGTGTGTAGTTATTTTAGGAGTAACTCTTCCCTTGAGCACCCACTTCATATGGTATGGATGTAATTTATTAATGGTTTTGTGGCAACAAGCTGCAAGGGCCTACTATTCTTGGCCATTTATGTGAGTATGCAACAATGTATGCAATGTAAGTAACAAGTATTTACTGTACTATATAATATGCCTAGGCAATTGTCAATTATGATTCGATTTTGGAGATACAAATAAAGATCTAAATTGCACTGTAATAAAGAACCGATGACATTAGTAATACTTGAACCCTGTGTAATACACAACATGGGTAGGAAAAAACATAATAAGTTGTCAATAATATAAACACAAAATTAGGTTTTTTGCCCACGATGCTAAAATTGATGTATAAAAGACCAAGTGAAGAGGAGAAGATGGTACAACATGTACATCATTTGTCACAAGTATGGGTCGATAGCAGTAACATCTTAAAAAGGTAGTAATGTAGTGTACATGTCCATAATATGATGCTTTAGTTTGTGTTATATTTAATACCGTAGGTATACTTAATAGACATGTATATGAGTTGTCTACTATACTTATTTTCCGAGCGCTCAACCTACACAAGAGAGGGAGAACCGAATGTGGTTCATATGCACTTCCAGGTAAATAAAAACCATACCCATGGTTTTTTGAAAATCAACGTACCCTATACCATACACGTACTTAGTATCCCGACAACATATTATTTTCTTGAATGAATGAGCAGGTTGTCAAGTGTGCAAACCTTATGTCACCATTCTGAGCCACATACTTTGATACCGTTGTGAATTTTCTAGCATTCATGCGACCCACAACACACAACACCATTGGTAAAGATGATGAAGAATAGTAGAAACAATATAGTTTTTTGAAAGATTAAATTTTACTAAGGAACAATTTGAAATTTTAAAGAGATGAATAAAACGCTTGGATATGAAGCTCTTGAAAGCAAATTAAGGAAACAAAAAAGAATATGAATATGGAAAAGGTGAGATAGGAAAACTGTGAAGTATGAATGAGACTGTCTAATAAGTTAAGAACTTGCAATCATAAAATGAACAACTAAATGGGTTAGATAAAGAAATAACAAAGAAGGATGAGGAAATAATGAAATTTAAAAAACATAATCAATCACTTGCATCCTAATTCAAGCACCTAGAAAAAGAAAAGGAGTATCAACAAGAAGATTTTAAAAGTACAGAGGAAGAAATAAGTAAGTTGTTTGAAGATGTAGTATGCAAGAAGATCGAAAAACCAATAGAAGAGGAACATAAGAAATTTCATATACAATTCGATAAATTTCATGTTAAGGTTGAGGAGAAATTGGAGAGATTAGAATTCATATTTTCAACATACAACAAATGAGGATTGTTCTAAAGTGACAACTAAAAGGGTTGAGAATATATAAGGAAAATTCCATTACAAGTGTCAAATCATATATGTGTCCTCACATGACAACTAACAAAGCGAAACAACATCAAGTATACTTGACATTGTAAATATTTGTGGCGGTTGACATAAAAGACATCGTCATAAAAGAACTTGAAGACAAATATATAATTGGAAAAGACATCCTCTTACGTGAATCACGAACTAAAATGGAAAGCAACAAAATGAATGGAAATTAGAATACTAAATATATAGTCCTTAGTCTAGGCCTAAAATTTCAAATTATATGTGCCTATCAAATCAAAATTTGTTGATGGTTGAGCTCTGTCAAGGAACCTAGATTCTAAAAAAAAGATACATATTTTTATGTTTTCTTTACAAAAATATAAATAAGTTGTATATTTTCACAAATTTTATATATATTTATAGACAACTATTTTAAAAATTATATGGTTTTCTAAATTTTCAATTCTCACGACTGCCTAATTTTTTTAATCACAAAAAAACAGTCCACAACCTGTCAATTTCCAGGGCCGGACCATCCTTACATTGTAACTCAACTGGTCAACAACACATACAGATCTTAAATCCATATTCCTGTTTGTCAGTTTTCATGTTGTAAAAGCTCAATACTCTTCATCCGACACTTATCATTAAGAAACATTTGCAGGAAATTGTATAAATTATAACCAGATTTATGTTTTATCAATTGCTTTGAGTTACCCACTTTCTTCAAAAGCCATATACTTTCGGCGCAATTCGCCTCTCCGACTGCTTCTGCACAGGAACATAAATTACCTCCTCCGACTGCTGCTGGACAGGGACCTGAATTACCTCCTCTTCCTCTTCATCCTTCACTGTTAAAATCCTCATCCTCATCCTCATCAGAATCATCATCACGGATGAAGTTAATGAAATTTGAGTACTACACAGGCAGAGGCGATAACTGGGCAGAAGGTCGGGCCCTACTACTCTTTCTTCTCGATTTGCCGAAAAAAAAGAAATTTCATATCAAACTTAACTCAAAATTTACTAAATTACGTTAATTGTTCCATGTAAAAGTGGCAGCATAATTATAACCTTCACAATAATTAAAATACTCTATGTTAGGAAAATATAGCATGCCAGTCGGGACAGTGCAATCAGACTCCATAATTAAATTTTGTAACGTTTCTACATGCACCCTGCGGCTGCGGTTGCCGCAATATTGTTATTAATGGTTAGGGTTTTGTGTCTGGTGATTTTGAGATTATTTCGGAGGAGGATGGACCGTTGGATGTTTTTGCCAATAATAAGTGCGGAACCAGCGAGGAAACGAAATAGTGCATTGCGCGCAATGCAGGTGGGGAGGGCTTCGCGTCGCGGGAGTTAGACTGTTAATGTAAGAAGGCAAATTTGAAGAGTTTTGCCATGATGATCCTCATTTTACCGCTGGCTGAAGTGTCGCCGGTCTCCGACGGGGATTTTTGTAAGTTAAAGAAGGTGTTGTGTATGTGAGCGGAAGGAAGGAAAGCAGAAGAAGACGGTCATGACGGGGCTAACGTTGCGAGAGGCCCTGAAAAGTCTCTGCTCTAACAATGGCTGGAGTTATGCTGTTTTCTGGAAACTTAAATCGCGAAACAGTATGTAAGTTTTAACTGCCTTTTGCACTTTGTTACATGTAAATGAATTTGTTGCAGTAGATATAACGTCGGGAATCATTTTAATAGGAGTTTTAGCTCTAATTTTAGTACTTATTTCACTCTTATATGATAATAATAAACCTGTGATGAAAATGAACATTGGTTGTTTATGTTCATTTTTGTTTTCTAAGACGCAGGCTGAAACATTCCAGCGGTATAAATAACGTTGGAGATTGTTTCCATAACCTTTTCCCTGACTTTAGCAGTTGCTTCGTTCTTTTGTTTGATAATAATTTTAGATGAAAAACAGCACTGTTTACCTGTGTTCTTTTTTTGTTTTGTTTTGTTTTGTAAGAAGTCAGTGTTAAACATTCCAGTAGAATAAATACTGTTATGGATTTTTTTGTAGCATTTGGCTTAGATTTGAACAGCTTTTATTTGATGACAAGTTAATAACCATGGATGAAGTAAAAACTGGCTATTTATGTTCAATTTTTGTTTTGTAAGTGGCCAGGGTTGGGGATTTTGTTTAAATAGTGTTTTTCTCCTGGGACTTAAGAAGTTATTACACGTTTTTATTCCATAATAACCCTTAGATTAAAAAACGCCGGTGAGTTATTTTTACGTTTTATTTTGTTCTATTTTGTAAGTAGTCAAAGTGAACATTCCAGCGGTAGAAATAGCAGCCTTATGGCTCATGTTGTAGATTTTTTCGCTATGAGTGCAGCAGTTATTTCGTTTAGATACTAAGGAGAAAATATTGCTTTGTTTGTTATGTCCCTGTTCTAGGTCTTACTTCAATTTTGGTGCAATGTCGAGTTACTTCATGCATTTTGTTTAAACCCCTTGATCAAAAGCAACACAGGTTAGGCATGTTCATTGTACTCGTTGTTTTATATGCCCTGCACATCACTGTGTTTGTGCTTTATTTGTTGGTCTCATATGAGAGACAACACATTTTCTTATGTTCACGTTTTGTTTTCAAAAGACAGTGGAGCAAACAGGTTTTCTGCTTATCTTTCGACTGCAAATAAAATATCGCGAAATTATGTTCGAAGACGATGTAGTGTCAGTTAACTATTTGCACCATCCAGAATGGTGCAGGTCCACCCCATCTATGCACAGTAGTGCACATGATTTATTGGATGGATGTTTTGTTATACTTTTCTTGAAGGGTTGAGTATGGATGGTTGTGGACGAGGGTAAATCCTCTTGTAGGTGTCCGCAAGGGGGGTCTCATACACCAAATTGTTCTCTCATGGTGGTAACCTAAGAAACTGCCTTTGCCCCTATCTAAGACTCAAAAGGAAGTACTGTATGATAATTATCAATCAAAGTGAAATCCTGTCTATTCCTGTCCTCTCTTCAAAATCTAGTGCATTTTGTGTGGATGCAGGAAATAGCATCCTATTTTGGTAGATAACATTCAAATTCTTTTTTTCCTGCAACCGATACATTTAGTCCCCATAGAATATTCTTTGCATACTATGTAATTCTTTGGGGTCCTTTAGTTATTGCATGTGAGGGTTTTACTCCTATGTAATCTATTGGACTTATTATTTGGAGAAGTGCAATGATTTCTTACTTCATTGTTTTATCATTATACATGCATTTTTTCTTTTCAAATGTTCACCGGCTGTGCTTCAATTGAATGTCCATGTGCATTTGTTGAAGCATTGGGATTTGACCAGACTAATTTTTATGTCAAAAAATGTTCTTCATTATTCTTTTTAAACAGTTTCTCAAGTTTGTTCTTATTGAAAATTTCTTAGCAGCTGCAAGGACTTTTTAATGGGTTTTTAGTGGATTGGGAGAAAGTGTTTTCTTTTGTGTAGGTAATATGATTTGAAATTTATGGGTAGCATGTACAAACTGGTTGACCATTGGTTCTAATATGAAGTTATTTTCTAACAGGAAAGCTCGGAATCCAAAAGTATTTTGTCTACTGATCTTCTCTCAAAGACTTGTTGTCTATTGACTTTTGAGTATCCAGTATCCAGGGTTTTCTCTACCTAATACAAAAACATTGCAGGAATGGGATTTCACGATCTGTAAACATGTTTACAAGAGGTATCAGTAGCCTGATTGATTATATTTTAACTTATTTGCTCGTCTTTGGGCGTATAACAGTTGGTCCTATACACAAGCATTGTCTCATTGTTGTTGTTTAAACTTTAGTATAAGACAAGTGTTTCTTACCTTGTATTGGATTAGTGTTTTTATTAAGTGCCACATTTTTATGTATCCTAGATGATTCTGTTACCTGTAAACATACTATGAAAGTGAATCAACTGGTGGATTGCTCATATTTAAAATTTGTGGTCCATTGCAGACTCAAAAACAATTAAATCCTTTTCTCATTCAGGTAAATTATAGCTTTTGAAATATGAGCTTGTAGCCAGTCAGATGTAGATGGTATGAGGTGTTCAAAAAAACTTTTGAAAGAAACCGAGTGAGAGAAGGCTGTGGAAGAATTTTGTTTGAGTCGTTTACTTTTTCAGTATTTGATAGCTTGAGATTCTTGATTTTACTTAAATTTTAGTCTGAGGTAGACTCTTTAGTTCTTAGCTTCAAGAGATCAATGGGTCCAATTACCAAGCATTGGGCTTCTTGATGATACTGCATATTGTTGAATGGTGTCAATATAATAGTGCATTTAAAAAGACTTGTCATTCTTTTCAGGATTCTGACATGGGAAGATGGCCACTATGAGCCAATAAAACCACCAGGCATTTCTAAAACTTCTACATTCACAACACCTGACTCACTTCTCAAGGGCTGGGATGCTGGTGGAAAGTTACGTAATTATGGAGCCCGTGGTCAAGATGGTTCTTCAATGGAAGATAAAATTGGATTACTTGTGGATAAGATGTCACATCAGATGCATCCGCTCGGAGAAGGGTATGTCCTTTATTGATGAAAAGTTCTTTTTGGTAACTAGAATGTATTTGTTATACTGTTAGTGGTGAAGTTGATTTGAAAAGGATGGTGCTATTGAGTCTAATGAACTTAATGTTTGTTTAAATTTAGTTGGCTACTCACTTGTGGTTGATTGCATATTTCTCCACTGCATTTTCTGAGAAAAGTTATGCAATCTGTAGGCTATTTTTCAATTTGTTTCTTGTCATCTTTGGTGAAAACACTGTTGTTTTGAGATGAAGTTTCTTGTATTCTGCTTTCAGTTTTTCTGATGCTGAATGTGCATAAAGGAAATTTAGGCAATTTTTCTTCTCCCTCTTTCTCCATGAAACCATAAAACAAGAGTCATGCATGCAGTTACAAATATGCTTGGAAGTGGTGTTTAAACTTTAGGGTTGTTGGAGTGGAGGTATATGTGTTACGTAGACTTGTTTTAGGTTGGATTTACTGTAATATCGTGTAAAAATTCAATTCATGATTAAGGAAAGATGCACTCTTTTACCTTTAGGTATGGAAGTTGATACTCGTTTACATTTAGACATGGGTGTAGTGAAATATCATTTTATGTGAGATGGAAAAGTGGTACTATTAGTAACAATTTTATTTTAACTAAATTGTACATGCATAGGCAATGCAGAAGTGAACCTGTATTTGTTTATCAAGGTTTGCCCTTTATAATATTCAAGATGCACAATGAATGATAATTTATTCTATATTTTATGTCCAAGTTCCGTTGCCCAACTTCCGTAAACAAGTTTTTATAACTTGAATATTAAGAAAAGCAGTGTGCATTGCAAATTGTATAATTTTCTGTTTTGATTTTGTTCTTGCAGCTTTACCTTACATTTTTTCACGAGTTTTAATAGTTGTAGATTTTTAATCCTCCTTGATTAGTTATAGTGTTTTGAAACAATTGTATTAATGCTATTTCCTATGATTCTTTTTCCAGCACCATTGGAAGTATTGCCTTTTCTGGTAAACATCAATGGATCTATCCCGAGAATTTTCTTAGTGGGAGGAACTTTCTTGGGTCAGTTGATGCGTCCTCAAGTTTTGAGGTAAGGAATCAAAGCATATGTAAGATACATATACTTGCCTTTTCTTTTGACCAAGGCAATCTATGTATATGACTATGAAATGAAAAGTGAACTATTTGCCATTTCTAGTTTTACCAGTGGCCAAAATATTTTTCTTTTGAAAAAAATTCTACTGTTGTTGATTAATGACTGAATAATGAAGATACTTTTTAAGTGAGTAATCCCTCTGTCAAATCT
Source organism: Taxus wallichiana var. yunnanensis (assembly GCA_018340775.1). Lineage (NCBI taxonomy): Eukaryota > Viridiplantae > Streptophyta > Pinopsida > Cupressales > Taxaceae > Taxus > Taxus wallichiana. The sequence continues at coordinate 912,233,810 of CM031237.1, read as the reverse complement.
TTGCATGGGTTCCTGAACCATTCACTGAATTTATTCGCTTTATCAATTAATAACTGATAATGCAACTTTCCGATTATTTTTCCCTTTGAGATGGGGAGATCTACATTTTATTAATTGATCTTCCTATATCTAAGTTTTTTCATGTCAATTACAGTATCCTGATGGTTGGCAAAATCAATTCTCAGCTGGAATAAAGGTAAGAGTAATCATCTTTAATGATTTTTGCAGTTCTTTATCTTTGGGTCTTAAATGGGTATCATGGTCAAAGAAATTACACTGTTGCATGTGAATTGTTTCAATTTTGTAGCCTGCTGATGCCTTTATGTTTATTTTTTCACACCCTCAAATACTGTCGTCTTTAATACCATTTCTATCCTCATGCAGACAATCGCAGTTATAGCAGCAGTGCCGTTTGGAGTGGTTCAACTTGGTTCCAGACAGACTGTAAGTGAAGTAGAAAACTACCTGTGTGTAAAGCACTAATTTTGTTATTTGTGGTGGAGATGATTGCTATTTTACATGTATTCCACTGATCTATGATTGATAGTATTGATCTCAACTGATTGCATGATGAAAACTTTTGGGGTTCATGGTAACTTATTAAACTAATAGCCATTGTCAGTCATGAAAGTTATTTCACGGTGTGTCAGTGTTCTTTCCCCATGCCCAAGGACGGGGTCACATCAAATTGCTCAGAGGTGACGTAGGCTTCTTAAACATAGAACAAATGGTTTAATCAGTATTTTATTCCTAGCTACTTGAAAATTTGTAACATAGTCCACTAGCTTACAAGTTACAGTGCAAATCAGAGCATATATGTTATAATCTTTTCTGGAGCTCCATTCTAGCCTCTCTGGGGCAAGAGAGGAGTTATATTTGGACTCGAGGAAAATGGATTTGTTAGCACTTAGCAGGGAATAAGTGACTATTTCCTGATAGTAAGCCAAATGTTTCTCTTCCCATGCATATGATCATTCTATTAATTAATGGTTTTTATTTGGAACTAGAGAACAATGAATTTGTTAGCAGGGAATAAATGACTATTTCTGGATAGTAGCCAAATGTTTCTCTTATCATGCATACGCCACTGTACATCCTTTAAAGATCATAGGACCATACTGTTTACTAGGTTCTAAAAGATATAAGCGACAAAGGTTGAGAGAATTTAGAACCCCCTTTCTGATAGGAGCATAATATGGCCTTGAAGTAATTTTGAGGCATGCAGACTTGAAATTAAAACCATGTACACTTTATTAATACTGTGTCTAATCTGTTTCAAAACCACATTGATATATGGTCATAATGGCAAGGGCAAATACATATAGACATTGTAAGTGAGGGAGGGTTTGGAATTTTCTACGCATGTCAGATTGTAATCTATGGATTAGATTCATAGCCAAGTTTAATTTCTTATGCTGAAATTTATTCAGTGCTATTTTGGTTGGTCATTATGCACAGATTATGGAGGATTTAGAGCTTGTAAGACATGTAAAGACCTTAATTTCGAAGTGTTCATAATGTGTCTAGACCATTTTCACATGACCATGATCAATAATTATTGAGTGAAAGGATTCATGAAACTCATTCCCTAGTAGGAACAAAATATGCAACACTGCTTCATGGGATACCTAATAAGTCCATGCTTAAAAATTCAAGTTCAAATGTTTTAGAACAAGGTGGTGATTCATTTTCTATATGGGGAATGTCTAAAGGATTCCATGCAGAATATTATGCATTGCCTTCTGTATGCAGTTATAGTAGTTTAGCTAAATCTTTATGCCAATTTTCTCAATTACGGCAAAAAGGATTGCAGTTAAGTAGCCGTACACCTTCACTAGCTCATGAGCAGGAAACTTTATCAAGAGAAACCAGGACATTGTCCAGTGCCAGGGTAATATACCCTCTTCAAGATACACTACAAGCAAGTTCATGTAAGGATGGAAACCACCAGTCATTATTCATTGGCAAAGATATAGGGAATAATAGACTGGCACTTATGGAGCAACAATTAGCAAAGGAAATGGGGTTAGAAGGGAAACTGCCACTTTTCCCTACTAATGGTCAAAGTACAGGCCAGCTAAAATTTCAGAATAATACACTATCTACTTCTCAAGAAACATCATTTTTAAATGATACTTTTGATGCAGTGAAATCAACCAGTTCTGATATAATGTTGCAATGTAATTTGAGTGAATTCACCAGGGATTAAGTTATGCCTAAGACATCTTGGTTTGAGTCAGGTTCATCTCGTATAAATAACTTGAAACAGATAGAGATTCTACCTTCTGTTCCAGCACTCCAGGATGTTCTTAGGCAGCCTGAACGCTCCACAGCATCTTCAATGCCTCTAGTGCATACTAACCGTGTTGAAAGAATGGACAGAAATCCGTTGGCTGAGTTGGATACCTGCCATGCTTACAAGGATGCTATGTTTTCTTCTACAACTATTCAGGCTCCTGTTTATGCTGCTAGTCATCCTCACTATGCTTCTTGGGGCATGACATCGGGGCAACTTGAGGCTGATTTACAAGAACCAGTAAGCAATGATCTTATATCTTCTTTAGGGGAGGACATCTCAATATCTGCAGCACTTGGATTAGGACCTCAGTCCTGGGACAAAGAAATCACAACAGAAGATGTATCGTCTTTTTTCCAGGATGTTATTGTTGATAATTCATATTCAGCAAAAGAAAATTTTAAGACTTCAGAGGCTGGCTTTGGGGAGGTTCTTCCTGCTACAGATGAGTGTGTCTTTTATGCTTTTGATGACCCAAACTCTATAACAAGTGAGCAGAAAAACTCTATAAATTCAATCACCCTACCTGTGACTGATGAACCGTTTGATGTTTTGGGTCATGATTTTAACAAAACACAAGACCAGGCCACATGGGATGACATATCACTGCCAACGAGTCATGTAAGTAATGGGAATTTTACAACTCATTCATTTCGAGTATCTTCTGGCTCAGCATGCCCATCTGAAGTTGACTTGTCACAGAATTTCACTACATCCATGGATAGACAGCTTGATGCAGAGTTTTTTCTGAGAGGAAGTCTGAACATCTTTTAGACGCTGTAGTGGCCAATATACTTCCATCTTTCAACAATGGTGCAGATGACAATACATCCTCTAAGATTTCTTTTTCAAGATTAAGTAGCGCACCTTCTTTAGATAGCCCCTCAGTTAAGGCCGATTCTTGTTTCACTGGACCATTGAGTGGTTCTGAGCAATCCAAGTATGCAGACCTTTCTCACTGTAGACATAACTCAGATATTAAAACTGTCCAGAGTTCTTTTACGTTTGGGTTCCAGGGAGAGGCATCTGCAAAAAGTTCGCCCGCCAATTATGATTTGAAGACACAACTTAGTTCATGGATTGAAGATAGCAAGGGTGCAAAATTTGAGAACCCGGGGCTTGCTCAAGCTAAAAAGTAAGACGAGCCAGTCAAAGTGAATAGGAAGAGGGCTAAACCTGGTGAACGTTCTAGACCAAGGCCCAAGGATAGGCAGCAGATTCAAGATCGTGTTAAAGAACTAAGAGAAATTGTACCAAATGGATCCAAGGTGATTCTTGATTCTAATTTTGTACCATTTGCTTACAGATTTTTTTGAGTTTGTATCTCAAGATATGATTTTAAAGTTATTTGGAGATACCTTGGCCTTTGCGATTCTGTGTCTTGCTGATGTCATGTTCACCGATGATACAGTGCAGCATCGATGCATTGTTGGAACGCACCATCAAGCACATGCTCTTCTTGCAGAGTATCACCAAGCATGCTGATAAATTAAAGCAAAGCTGTGAGCCAAAGGTTAAATTTAGTTATTTCCTTGAAGTAATCTGAGCTCTTAACTTTTTTTTATGATATTATTTTTAACAATTAGGATATCTATCTGATAAAAATATGATATCCCAACAATGTCAAGATTCCTCGCTATGTTATTATTATGTAAATAAGTTTTTGCTGACATGTTTGTTGACACAATTTTTTCCCAACACGTGGGTTGACACAAATACATAATCCTTATGTGTATATAGTGCAGTTCCTTCTCAACTACTATGATTATTGGATCTTACAAGCTGTAATTTTAAAAGGTTGCTTTCCTTTTTGATAAACCCATCCAGCTTCTTTGACATATTGAATCTGATTCCACGGTGTTTAATTTTATTAAGTGGATATCACAAATTAGTTGGTGTTTTTACTAGGCCTAGGAATGATGACATTTTCAGCTATGCTGTCAGGGCAGAAGCAAATTTTATCATTGGCTAAATCTAGACAAGGCCACCATGATGTGAGACTTGAGTCAGTATCTTATGATATAATACTATAATACAAAAAGAATACTGACTTTTACTTGGATTTTGATTATCATTAATTATTGTGTCCGTGCTTTTACTTATTTAATTAAATTCAACATTGAATTTGCTTGAAAGTATATGATGTCAATATTCTTTCTTGGCTAAATAAACTATACAATGTTATAAGGTTATTCTGGGAGCTGGCTGGCTTAATGCCGCTACTTCATGTAGAAAAACTCACAGCTAAATGTGTTCATCCTGGATGACGCTATGTCTAATGACCTTCAATCTACATATTAATAATTTCTGTTTGGTAATATTTGTGAGCTATGCCAAAGACTAAAACTGCACCATTTATTATCCCTCTGTTTATTATTCTATTTGTGTTTCAAAAGGTTCTTGTTCTGTTGATCAGGATTTATCATTAGTACCTTGTTAGCTTGTACTTTAGTTGGTTACATGAAATATTGTGGACTTGCTATCTATCCTCATTGGTGCTTCTGTATTGCTATCTCATTCTGGGCAGGCCTTTCGTTTCATTTTGTCAGAGAAGCAAATTGTGGCATATTCTGGAAACAATTTGTTTCTTTCTTCATCTGTGCGTTATTAACTCCAGTTCTGTTTGTCATCTGTTGCTTTACCCAATAAAAGTAAATGATTTGCATTATTAAAGACGACTTTAGTGCCTAATCTGATTGTTTTTCAAACCAATAAAGGTTGTTATGGTTACTGCAATTCAAGTTCAAACTCAAAGGGTCCTTTTGTGTTTGAGAAAATTTAAGTTTTCTTGTTCAATTTAACATAACACTGATAGGTGTTATACAAAGGTAGCTGGGGGTGGTGCTGGGGGCTATAAATTCTGTGCATAAACAATTAATTATTGACCTTCATTTATAAGTTTTTTTCTTTTTGCTTTGAGAAGTCAATCAAAAAATCGTAATATCTTGGCTATATGTTGGAGTTTGCAGACCGTTTTTTTTTCTGGAAATGTTTTTTTCAAGTCTGACACATTAGTGCAACTAGATTGATTCCATTTGTCACTGGTCAGTAGGAAAATTTGGAGAAAGTAATGGAGTTTTTAGTCAATGTGGTATACGTAAAATCCAAGATAAAAGCCTTGAAATTGGTATCTATTGGCATTTTTCAGACAGATGTATTTAAAATATCTGTACTAATCTATTTTTGCTAAGCTACAGTTTTTTTTTTTGAATATCAATTATATCAATCAAAAGAAACACGGCCGTACTAGATACAGAGCCAATCCTGTGAACAGAAGACATGGCCCAAACCATGGGGGAAGACCTGTAAGTAGAAAAACAAACAGCTTAAACTTTAAAACACACCTCCGGGTCTGGTGATCATCCTTATTCTCAGTACTGGTCTTCTGGTCGTTGCACTCATGGCAAACCCAATGGTGTACATGGTTGTGCAAACTTGTGAGATTGTGATTGACCGGTCATTCCTCAAGCTCTCGATGTCACTATGTTGGGCTTGGATTGCTTCCACATTTTCATTTTGAGAAATAAAGCCCTCTTTGCATATTCCCACCTCCCTCTCAATCCTTAGGAGCATGTCCACCATGGTCTCCAAAGTTAGATTGAGGGCCTCCGCAGTTCTTTGTTCTTCCATGCTACAAACATCACAAACGTTTCTGATAGTTTCAATCTCATGCTTGCTAAAGCTCATATAATCACTTATTTTGCTCATAATGAGGCTTTGGGCCTGAAAAACTTCCCTTCCTTGCTTCATCTCACTACTTATCTCATTTATTTCTTGTTCAAAATTTAGCATGATGTTGCAAACTGATTATACTCAAGTGTTTTTGTTTTTAAGATTTCTATTTTGTTGTTATCAATTTATCGGTGTTTGAAACTTCAAATTTGCTGTCGAACGGTATCCTGAGTTTTTTGATCTGCATTACTTCTCTTCTTGCTTCTCATCTCTGTATTTTCTGTTCTGGGCAACAAATTGAGACTAGAAAGGTCTTTGCAATAGTTGCATGGAAATATATTGGCTTTAGTATGCTGTTTCTTTCAGGGATTTTCAAGCTGTCTTTGTTGACATTTGAATTTTAGTGATGCATCATCTCTCATCTCCTTTGGGAACCATGTAGGTGCTTGATAAGGATGGGGGTTTGTTTGGAAAAGGCTCCCTGGAAGGAGGTGCTAGTTGGGCATTGGAAGTGGGTGGTCAAAGCATGTGGTGCCCTATCATAGTGGAGAATATGAGTCAGCCTCGGCAAATGCTTGTGGAGGTAAGTCCAATTGTCATATATGCAGGCTTTTTATTTGCACTAAACAAATCTACTTTTGTTTTTCTCGGACATGGAATCATGGTGTTATTTTAAGATGGCATTTACTGAATTGCAGATGCTTTGCGAGGAGCGGGGACTCTTTCTTGAAATAGCAGACATCATACGAAGATTGGGGCTTACTATTTTAAAGGGAGTCATGGAAGTTCGCCATGACAAGATCTGGGCACACTTTGCTGTTGAGGTAGTTATTATATGGAATTTCTTTCATGTTTTTGCATTAATCACTTGAAACATATCATGACATGAAAAAAACCGAATTTTACTAAAAATCCAGTTCAGAAAAGCGAAGCAAGTGAATTCACGCTATTAATGTTTACAGTTAACAAGAATGAGTAGGGTCGTGAGATCACTATTTTGATCTTTAAAAAGCTAGTGGACAGTTATTACTGCATATTTTTGGTAAATTACTAATTCAACCAATTATAACATGTTCTCGCTGGAAACTATTGGAGAAATATTCCGTTGTGTATTGTTTCTGAATATGGGATTGACAATATTACATGCAGGCAAATAGAGATGTGCACAGGGTGGAGATTTTGTGGTCCCTGATGCAATTGTTGCAGCAAAACATAAAGAACCGTATGACTACAAGTAGTCAGCCTAGTATCATCACACATCAGGGCATTTAGAGTGGTTCTCAAGCATCAAATGCATTTCAACAATCTTCTATGGTTCCCATCCTTAGCAGATGAATGGCTGCACTAATTATTGTATTCTGGAAACATTTGTAGCAGAGAATGGATGTGTAATTTTTGTCCAACATGTGCTGCAAGTGGGTACCTACTTGTATAGCACCATCAATCTTTTGACCAACCACAGGACAATGTAATGTAAGTGGCACTGAAATTTGGATAATTTTTGATATTTAACTTTGACCAGCTTCTTGAGGCAGGGAAACATGTCTTCTGGGTGGCATTTAGATCCCCTTTCCTAGGTGGTAAATATTTCAAAGGATTTGCATTTGCTTTTCTTTTGAACAATTTCCCACCTGGTTGTAAAGGAAGGTGAGCTACAGCTATCAGGCCTTGCACATTTAACAATGGTGTTCCCCCTTGTTAACTTATACCAGCCAATGGGATTTTGGAAAATTCATTGCTGGGATGATGGAATATTATGTGTAATGGATTCTGCTTATAACCTGCCTTGAGAGTTCTGGTGTTACCTAGTAAATGCTAAATAGAATTTTTTTGACAGAATGGCTGAGGGATTAGTGTCATCTATTTCCAATTTCAACGAGTTAATGGTTTGTTTGCTGGTTTAATTTTTGGATGGATATTTACTAAACATGTTTGATTCTTTAACTAAAGGAAGGAATTGTTCCATTGCTTTGTTATGTATAAAATGTTGAGCTAATTGCACAGTTGCACACTTTAAATTTGATGGCCAGCTATGCATGTCAAACAATTTTTAGGTGACAGTAATTTTTTAATATATCCCTTCAAAATATATAAAATAGTACTATTAATAAGAATAGAAAAGAAACCTTGCCTTTATTTTAACCTTTTAAAATATATATTTATGCAAATCAATATAATTTGTATATAAATCTATATAAAAAATGAGTCATTTTAAATATGCAAATTGGTCATTTAAAAAAACTGCAAATATTTTATGGCTAAAAACATGAAAAATGTGTAAACGGCTGTCAAATTTACACACTGCACAGTTGTATTGATGTTACATACTTTTTTATTTTGTGTTGGATGGGGAAGATTTTTCTATATCAGTAAACTACTATTCTCTAGATCTTAGTATGTATGGCTTCTTTGCTCACCCTAAGATGCGGTGTTATTTATGATTCATCCCGGGGCTAGGACAAAGTATTGTAGTAACACATTGAATTCAATTCTTCTTTAGCTTATGGTTGTAATTTTGTAAAGATTAGAGTAGTGTGTTCTTTTTTGGTCCAACTTATGTTATTGTAGACACCAAAAAAAGCCACTAGGCATTTATTAATCGTTAAATTGTATGTATCTAGAATGTTTGTTGACTGTTGGTTCAAATTTTACCTTTATCAATGAATTTCCAGACTTTTGGTGGTCTCTGCTCATTTAGTTGCACACTCTAGTTGTCACTTCACTCATTTCCCACATTTTTCATGTTTTTGGCCTCTCTTGTCTAGAACATGGACTGCAAATGGTCAATTAGAGGGGCCCAAAATAGAGGGAATAGAGGGAAATGACAATGGATTACATCCATGACCCCGATTAGAGGGCCCAAACCAAATAAAAATGAGTGAATTGAGTGAAGTGACAATTGAGTGTACGTGGAGATAATTAGGGAAATTGTGCTAATAAAACCAAAATTTAAACCAACAATTGACACAAAAACAATGATGTAAACTCCAATTGTCGCATCATTAATTTCCCTCATTTTCCCTTGTTTTGGGCCCCTTTTTGACCCCTACTATCTAGAATGTGGACTGCACTGGTCAGTCAGATAGGTAAGGGCCCTCATCTTGTATTTTCTCCACTTGTTCGACTATTGGAGGCCAATTTGTGCACCAACATAGTCCTATTTCAAAATTTAATTGTCTATAAATACTAAGCATGGGAGGAAAAACTAGAGAAAAACGTTTATTGTCTATCGAGGCATTAAAGAAGTTTTAAATGAAAACTAAAGAATCAATTATTGAGCATTTACAAGCATTATAGAGAATCAAGCATCCATTGTAGTACTGAAATTCATAGTCGACACATTGCAATGCATTGGCTTGCATGGTTGAAGAAATTATTATAATAAGTGGTGTGTTGTTTTTGATATTGTACAATGTTTAGGAGCTTGACAAACATCAGGTTTAGTGGTGTGCTCAACAATTTCTTGGAGTAGTGTTGACCTTTAAGCACATCTAGTTTTCCTTATAATTTTAGATTTGACAACCCAAATCGCAAATAGAGGAAGAATATTGATTCCCAGTGATCGAAGTGAGAATTTCAGAAGGTAAAAAAAAAGATTTAGTTGCCTAAGAAAAATTTGAATTTTGAGCACCTCATCCAGAAGAGTTGAATTTTAAGCTCTTTGTCTAAAACATAACTTCACATTCCTGAGAACCAAACTTCACAGTTTGGACAAAGTCCTCTACTCGATGTGAGTTTTTTGGGTTTTCTCTGTCTATTAGAAAAACTTAGCTTGAGGTTTCTGGAAGGCAAAAAGAAACAAATTTAGTTATGAAAGAAGGTTGAATTGGTTAGAGCACTTTGTCTAGAAAGGAAGGTCATGGCGGTGAGACTGGAACTTCATGGTTTGGATAAACTCTTCCATTTGATGCGAGTTTTTTTGGGATTTCTTCGTCCATTAGAAACAAGTAAATTTAAACTGCGAAAAGTTTGATGTCTGTGTTTTGATCACTCCAAAAAAAAGACAGTAAGTCTAAACTTTTATCTTTTCATAATATATTGTTGTTTCGATATTTAAAAATAAGGATATGCCCACGGGCCACGGTGGAGTTCAGCCCAGATTATCGACAAATTGCATCCATCCATGGAAAAATAAAATCAATTTTAACTGAAAAATTACATCGGCTGATTGGCCAAAGTTTGAGACTATAAAGATAGTCTATTCCTCTAATTTCTTATTCTACTGTAGCCGTTGCCAAAGTCTTTGCAAGGAGTGAATCTCCAAAGTTAGCAGTGTTAATTTGAAGTTTTCCATAATTAACATCCAATTTATTCCCTTTGTTTATATTTTCCACTACCATTACCTTAAGAAGTAGCATTCCCTAATCGAGTTGAGAAAGCAGATTAAATCCAAGATGTTCGATGTCCTTATGTATTGTGTGGGTGATTCTTAAAGTTTGGATTTTCACACCCGTATTGGCCATCAAATCCACTGGCTTGTTTATTTTCTTGAAAGCAACGAGAAAGGGAAATAGAGAGAAGATGGGAAGAAGAGTGCATATACTTCTCACAATACTTTCTATCCTCTAGTCATTTACCTTTTTGTTATTCACAGCATCATTTTTAAGCATTGAATCACATTCAATCTCAACGTTTCAATTGTTAGGTTAGTGGCAATTTTTAAGCCACATAATAGTGCTAAAGTTTTTGCAAGGTTATTAGAGGTGAAAGAGATATTACAAGCAAAGCAATATATTGCATTACATCCACTATTTACGATCAAGTCGCCAACTCTAGAAGTACTCGTATTACCTTTGGAAGCCCTATCAAAATTTCACTTGTGGAAATTCTAGTAAGGACTTGCCAAATAGCCATGTCACGAGGAGTTGTTGAGAAGGCTCAATTTTCTTGGAACATGCTTTTCCTTTCCCACAATTTTCTTCTTTTGTAAAGGAATCTTAGCGCAAAAACTTTCTCGACAAAGGGATTCAAGACTCCTTTAGAAAAGATCCACATGGATCTGGATCTGGATGCCATAAAAGATTCCATTATTCCTTTCTTTCCACAAGCTCCATCTGATAATTGAAGGAGTTATAACCCAATTTTTCCAAATTTCTCCCCATCCATTTCCAACCATCAATCAGGGGAAATATGAATATTGCTAGGCATAATCCAGGGCGTTCAATGTCTTAAAAATCACATCCATATTTTCCAAGCAAAATGACAATGAAAAAAGAATATGATTTGGAGTTTCCTCCTTATCATAGAACACACATTTGAAGATTTGAGGAAGTGAATTCTCTACATTCTATTCCAAAATAGTGATTTTCTTTTCATTGTAAACTAAAAGAAGGCATGTGCCATTGGAATACAAAAATAACTCGTAAATTTGTTATTTGTCGAGGAGGATATTCCAAATGATCAACAAGCTTTAGGTAACCTACTTTTACTAATTTTTCTCTTGAAGAGTGACCATTCCATTTCAAGGCGTCATCATCATAAGAAGGTCCAATTGGTTGAAATATAAGGAAATTATGAAACAAAAAGAAGGGGCCAAAAAAACATATCTTTCTCGGGATCTCTAAGTAGCCCCTTTGAAAAGGGCTCTTCATTCTAATAGTCTTTGACAAAAATACCCCACAAATTAGAAAAGTACAATGATGAAAACAAAATCAAGTATGAAGGTATAGTGGCCCAAGAGGGGACCAAACATCCCTTAAAAAGGGGTCATTTCACCATTGTTAACTTTCCATTAGAAGGAAATAACAATAAAAAATTTGCAATTAGTAAGTTTGTTCAGGATGAGAGCCCTTCATCAAGCTTTCAATAGTGAAAATTCTATTTGGATCAAGTAAAGAATCCATGCCCAACACTTTGTTGAAGAATGAAAAGTTTTTAATGCGACACCCACTTTGTCTTTTGGATTCCAAACATATTCCCATTCGACTAGAGCAATTTTTGAATCACTCACTCCATTGTACATGATTTTTTTCTTGTTGGAAGTAAGTCTATTCTTCACACTTTCAAGGTCTAAAGATAGAAGTATCGTGAAATGAGATATAACTTGGAGGAAACTTGAATTCATTGAATCTTTCCAACCCAAACCAACCATCTTCATATCCATGATGTTGATTTGTCATGAAAGAAAAAGTATAGACTTTCCCAATATTCATTTTTAGATCTTATATAAAAAGATGCACGACCCCAAGTGTTTACTTGGAAGGTAACCATAGGAAAAGCCAAGTGCATTATTATTTGAATTTGCTTTGAGAAAGAATAGTTAAAAAGAAGATATTAGATTTTGAATGGTTGACACTTTTCCTTGACACTGTTGATACCAATCTAAAATTTTCTTTAACATTTTAGCTTCCAAAGCCAATGTAGTGTTATTAACAAGCTGTCCATGGGAGAAAAATTCACCTTCATTTTTCATGATGTCAATGATTTTGTTAATATTTTCTACTTTAGTCAAGTCTCTACCCAAAGATTTTGTAAGAATGATAAAAAGCGTTAGACAAATTAGGTCTCTGTAGACATAAAATCACACACTTCGGTACATTTCGAGGTTCTAAAAGCATGCTAGCATTCATATGATTCCTAAGCAAGAAAACTAGTGGTTGACAACTATCTTTGGCCTCTTTTATTCGTTCTTTGTTTTCTATTTGGTCTTTACAAACCCTACATCCCGAGTTGAGATTTCCTGATTTATCTTTTATGGCTTCGTGACACGGTGCCCGGCTAGGACGAAGTGCCCAGCACTCCTATCCCCTCCAGGTGCCCCCGACCCTTTCTACCTTACTCGCTCTTTTTGGGTCTCTTTTATCTTTTGGGCATATTTTTCACTTATGGGTCGACCTTCCAGTTGTCAATTACAAAATTCAAACAAGGGAATCATATAAATACATAGTTATGTGTTCAAAATCAAGGACCAAGCACTAAGCATTACTACTATCACCTAATATTGCATTTAAAAGGCACCTAAAACACTCCAAAGCATCCATCTAGCATCCATTTAAGGGACAAGGGATGCATCAAATCTGCATTATTCACATAGGAAGGGAAGTTCCTATTCCATCCACACATTCTACTACATTGCTACATTTAGCTACAACCCACTATCAAGTGCAACTTGCACAAGGGCATCCTAGGGCACAATTTCTACACACACTCACAAGAACTACATGGAGTCTAAGATGTAGTGCAATGCTTGGTCATAAGTTCAATCGGGGCAACTGAGATCAATCGACTCCCATATTGCATCTTTATTTTTTTAGGTTTGATGCGGTTTGTGGGCTTGTGTAGGTAAATTTCTATTTTGTAGGTTACAGGTACCTTGACATTCAAGGAGCAATTACCAAGAGACCAACATGAAGCAATAGTGAAGATCTTGTGACACTACATAAATCAAGTTCTAAGCCTCTACTGGAGTAATCGACGCCCAAAAGCAGTCTCGAGTGCACAGGCACTGTGCCATACTATGAGTTCCGTGTTTGATATTATCTGTGAGCTCCATAATTTACAGTGAACAATTACAACAATCTTCTTTGCTTTGATTAGTTCTAGATTGTGCGTAAATCAAATAGGAGTCTTCTTGTCTCTATCTCTTGCTTAGGGTTTCATATTTTAAATCTTAGTTGGCTTGTGTCATTATTGTACTTTATCATTTATAAATTCCATTTCAATTGCTTAATTGGTGAGACCATGGATTTATGTAATGCATGTTGTTCCATCTATAATTCATCGGTGTTAAATTCTTACATGATGGTTATGAACATACTATTGTTGTGGACCTTGACCCATTCAAATTTTTTTCGTATAGACCCCGTCACCACCATGCCTATCCCTCCATCACAGCCTATTCCATATCACAATATTGGTACATATGATGTTGGGAAATCTAGCACTCCTACTCCTTCTGCTACTTCTCCATGCACTCTGTCCATTCCTACTCATACTACTGATATCCTATCACCCACCATGTCCACCCCTATGGCTACTACTCCACCTATCATAGCTCCTCTCAATTCTGCATTTGGTTCTATCCCTACTAATATTCTTGATAACACTATACAATTAGATAATGTTAGCATTGATAATTCTTATGACGAGGCTAATGTCATAGAACTTAATGATGACACATTGCAATCTTAATTTTACTCCGATTGAAATAAATGAGTCCTAATTCCAAGATAATTTTGTTGTTATTAGCCCTGGTGAATACTAATTCAAGAAGCTTCCTCCTTCCACTAATTCATGATACCTTTTTAAGGGACTGTACATACATTAAGCATTCTATCACCCACCGCATCTCCCCAAATTCATTCTAATCCAGCCCAGATACCTTCACATGCACTCTCTTCATTCGTAATTATTATTGGCCTCATATTCCATTCGACCCTACTTGATTTGAGTCTGTTTGTACGCATGATGGCTTGGCTCACTAGGATTCATAATTGTTGATCTCCTTCCTCCACCTCACTCTCCTCACCTTTATCACGAGATGTGTACTCATTACTGCTGCTTATGGCCTATGCATCTTCCATTTGTTAGTATTCCTTGCACGTACTCCTCGTTCCTCTCCACTCACACTTGGGTAGTCTTGGCTTGATTACATTGGTGGCATGCTGGATCCAAATCATACTAATATCACATTTCCCATGCCCTTTGGCTGCATTTATATTTGTAATGACTCATTCTTAGGCTATACTCAAAATCTAACTCATTGGTATGCACACGATTGTCCTCAACCTCCTTTACTGATGAAGAATATGCAATGGGTATGTACAATTTACGTCGCATGAAAGGCTCTTTATATGATCAACCTCACACTATTGCTTACCAAGTCTCTAATCCAGATCCTATTGGTTATGACCCGACACAAATGATCTTCTAGATGAGTTTACTTGATCCTTCTCTACATCACACACTTGGGGGGCATTATGATTTCTTCCCCCCTTCCATATTTATCAATTGTTACTAGTCTCTACACTTACACTTTACGCTCCATGCTTCACATCTACTCTTTCTTACAACTCTTCCACACTTTGCTACACACAATATATCGTCATCACCCTATGGCACACTCTAATTCCACGCTTCATACTGGATTGATGAGTGTCTAAATCTTAAATAAACCTCACACATTCACTCTTCAGGCTCTATGTTTAACAATCTATCTTTCTAGTGCACATTTTCAAACCATTTCCCGATGACACTCTTGTTCTATGGTTCATTCTTGATTGTTGAGGGGTGTTTTAGAAATGAGCCTCTAAAAGGAATGATAACCAGATCGTACCAAACCAAGAACATAGATCTTAATCAAACACCACGATCAATAAAATGAAAGCAATTCGAAAAAATAACTTTACATAAAACCTTTGTAAACAAATGAGCAACAATATCATATATTATTATGGAACTCAATGAAATACAATGAGAATGGGCCTTGCTTATATAGGCAAGGAATAACAATCTAAGAACCAGTCGAGGTCATAGATCAAACCATAAATCATGGAAAGAACTATACCTAACAACTAGATAATATCCCCTAATATCTAAATAAATAAAAGGAAATATCCACACACATAAGTGGGTGAGGATAAATACAATAAAGGTAAATAAAGTACCTAGGTGAACATGAGCTACGGTAAATAACTACTCTAACACCCCCTAAGTGAACCTAGGGGCCAAAATAAAAGTGGCATGTCCACGGTATGAGTTCAACAACTAGGCTCGATGAGGTACTCATGTAAAATATATCCATGAAGAAATATTGAACCAAAAGAAGGAAATAATCTTGCTAGAAGGAAAGAGAAAGAAGAAAAAGAAGAAGAAGGAAGATGTTCTCACGAACACCCCCCAAGAACAACTTCCGAAACCCCAAACATTCCATGCAACTCAAGGTAGCGAGGTGATGCAAAAGGCTTCGTAAAGATGTTTGCAACCTGCTGTTGAGTCGGAAGGTACTCTAAGCAAAGAACTCCATCTTGAATGTGTTGACAAATGAAGTGGATGTGTATCTCAATATGCTTGGTCCATTGGTGCTCAACTGGGTTATGAGAAATGTGAATTGCACTTTGGTTGTCACACCAAAGTACAATTAGTGAATCCTGTGGGAATCCAAACTCTATCAATAACTGGTGAAGCCAAAGAATCTCATTGACTCGCTATAACTGCTACCCTATACTCTGCCTCTGAAGATGAAAGTGCAATAACTTGTTGCTTTTACACGCCCAAGCAACTAGAGAAGAACTAAGACAAAAAAGATAGCGAGGAAGTGGAATGCCTAACATCAATAGAACCTGCCTAATCGAATCGTATACCCAACCAACTGAGTAGAACCCCTAGTGTAGTGTAGGCCAAAGTGGGAAGTGATTTATAAATAGCGCAAAATCCTTTTAGAAGATTTTCAGTGACTAATATGAGGAGAATGTGCAAACCGAGATACAAGCCCTACTGCAAATGAAATATCAGGGTGAGTATGGGTCAAGTACATGAGACTCCCGACCAACTACCTATCTGATGTAGGATCACAAAGTGGTGTGGTACATGTGGATGTAAGAGTAACTCTAGACTGAAAAGGAGATGGACTTGGCTTGCAATCAACCATATCAAAGCGCTAAGAAGATCACGGGTGTACTTTTGTTGACTCAAATGAATCCTTGAATCTTTCTGAGAAATATGCAAACTAAGGAAATAATGCAATAGCCCAAGATCTGTCATGTCAAATTGTGTAGAAAGAGCCCTATGAATACGCTGAATGTGGAAAGAAGAGCTTCCAGTAAGTAATAGATCATCAACATGCAAGACAAGTATCACAATATCCTCATCAACATGCTAGAGATACACTGTATGATCGGAGTGGCAATAAACAAAACTAGTAGATAGAAGAAAAGAATCCATCTTCTCATACCAAGCCCGAGGGGCTTGTTTGAGACCATAGAGAGACCTTCAGAGCCTATAAACAAGAGATGAATCTTGAAAAAATCTAGTTGGCTGATCCATGTATATTTCCTCTTGTAGATCTCCATGTAAGAAGGCACTTTTCACATCCATCTGGTATACTGGGACCACCCTGTGATGCAACAATAACAAGTACAAGGCATACAAAATCCATCTTGGCAATGGGTGTAAAAGTCTCAGAGTAATCAATATCTTCAACTTGTGAAAAACCCTTTGTAACAAGACGAGCCTTATACTTGTCAAT
This sequence comes from Taxus wallichiana var. yunnanensis, assembly GCA_018340775.1. Classification (NCBI taxonomy): domain Eukaryota; kingdom Viridiplantae; phylum Streptophyta; class Pinopsida; order Cupressales; family Taxaceae; genus Taxus; species Taxus wallichiana. The sequence goes on along the minus strand of CM031237.1, from coordinate 912,216,657 downwards.
GGACCCATCAACTACGTATTTGGTTTGGTATACCCACTTACACCTAACCATATTTCTTCCTTTAGGAAGAGATACCAAATCCCAAGTATGATTCTTCATCAAAGAAGAATACTCATTGCCATCGCATCATCCCACTCCTGTATCCCACGAGCCTTTGAAAAGACTATGGATCCTCGTAAAGCTACGACACAAAAGTCGAGAACTTGTAGAATGTGCGTGATGGTGTCTAGTGGGTGGAAGATCCTCTATAAAAGGTGTTTACCTCGAAGCGTGAAATATGAGCCCACTTAGGCATAGTGACAACATCAATGGGAATAAGATCCTCAACAAAATCTATAACCTCCTCATCAATCTCCTCAAAGAAAGGATCCTCAAGATGAGATGATGAAGAAGGAGGAATGGAAGAAGATGAAGAATCATGAGGAGTGAAGCGCTCATCAAACTGAACATGTGTTTGAAAAAGAACATCATGTGTATCAGGATCTAAAAGATGATAAGCTCTCATGTCCTCACAATACCCTATAAAGATCAAGGGTTTACCCTTCTTATCCAAAGATTTCCTTTTCTTCTTTGGAAAAAAGGCCCAAACATGGCTCCCAAATACTCAAAAAAATGAGACATTTGTCTTAGTGTTGGACCAAGCTTCCTTTGGAGTCAAATGCTCAAGTGCTCTGTGTGGTGTGCAATTCCGAATGTAGTTAACACAATTAGCTACTTCTACCCAATAGATAGGAGGTATATCTCTAGAATGCATCATACAATTAGCCATTTCCTTCAAATTTCTATTCTTCTTTTCGCTAAGCCATTACATTTGGGGTATGAGGAACAAAATCTCTGGTGAGTAATGCCTTGAGTTGCCAAAAGTTAGAAAACTCATTGTTGAAGTACTCCCCCTATTATCGATCACGAAGGTTCTTTATGCTTCTAGAAGATTGTTTCTCGATCAAAGCCTTGAAGACTTTGAAGTGTGAAAAAGCATCACTTTTGTACTTGAGAAAATAAACCCAAGTACGCCTCGAGAAATTATCAATAAATGTAAGTGCATACTTAGCTCCATTGAAAGATGGGGTTGGAAAAACCATCAAGTCACTATGCACAAGCTCAAGTGGTGAAGAAGCTATCTTAGACAAATTCTTAGTAAAAGGATCTTGGTGTTGTTTCCCTAATGCATAACCATGACAAACTCCCTTAAGACAATAAACTATAGGAAGATCATCTACCATACCATGAGTGCTCAACTCATTCAAATATTTGTAATTGAGATGTCCAAATATTTCATGCCAAATCTTACTCTCTAATTCTGCATGAGAAACCAATCATGTCCCTATAGAAGAAGTGTTATCAAAACCCTCAAAGTGATATAGTCTAGAACTATGATCAATAATGCCCTGAGAAACCAAGTGAATGAGGCTCCAAAAAATTTCATACTTCTACTCCATGTGGTGTAAAAGTCACTATTTTTCCTTGACTAGAATGAAAATTTGATATACAGAAAGTAAATTTGTAGTGATGTTAGGAACATATAGTGCATCTTGGATACTTCCACCATCAAGTTGTATATCACCTTTTCCTTTAACAAAAATAAAGGAAGAATCTCCAACCTCAATTTTGGAAGTAGAACTCAAACCTAGAGAAACAAAAGACTCCTTGGAAGAAGTCATGTGATGAGAAGCACCAGAATCTATAACCCAACTGTCTACAAGTGGTGATTGAGATCTCCCAACAACATTAAGTGTTTTGCCATATTGATTAGAAGAGGTGACATGGAGATTGAAATTTTTGTTTCTTGACCGCATCCTTTAAGGCTTACATTCGCTTATAACACCTGTGTTCTTCATGATTACTCCTTGACAAAAAGAGCGTGAATGGCTAGACTTATTCTTGGATTTAGAAGACTCATTGGGGTTTGAGTTGTTTTCTTTGGGTTTAGGAGCATATTGAGATGGAGAAGGTGTGGATTTGGTTTCTTGTTTGGTTTTCCATTCCTTCAGGATTAGATGCAACTAATGCCTTTTGAGAGGTGGAAGACTCAAGGTGAGACAATTTTAATTCTTCCTAGTAAGTCTTTCACAAAAAGTTTCTAAGTTAGACATTTTGAATGTGTCACCTAAGGCATCCATGCTAGAGAAAAATGTAGAAGCAAAAATTTGGAATGGTCCTCTCAACTTGGATAGAATCAAGTAAAAACACTCTTCATCTTTATTATCTCTTCCACTCCCCTTCAATTGTGTCAAAAAATGCTTGAACTTGGTAAGATAGTCTATAATTGATAGAAAATCTTTAGGATTAAGAGAGGTGATCTCAATTTCAAGTTGCATGGTTCTCATATGATCCACCTTACCAAATAAATCCTCCAATTTCTCCCATATTTTGAAAGGAGAGTCACACTTTTCTAAATGAAACAAAAGACTATCACTTACATAAGTTCCTATCAAACCCATACACTCATCAAATTTACCATTGGTATTGAAATTTCTCATATTCTCTAGTGAACATTGGTTGTTTTGAAGAAGTTAAAGCCCATGCTTAATTATTGTTTCCATTCTTGGTTTCCATGTGTGGTAATTATGTGTTGTTAATGACTCAACATGATCTAATGTAGAAGTAGATAAAGACATCATTCTCAAAAAATCACCAAAATAAATGCAAGAACCAAGTAATGCAACAAGACCCCCAAACAATGCAACAAGAGCCCCCCAGATTTTGGCACTTTATAATGAGTGCATGTTACAATATGACACTTTATAATTATAGTGTGATTCTTAAAATAAATATTTTTAATGGAAAGAGCATAAAAAAATGCACTTTTGCAAAAATGACACTCAAAACCGAGTTACCGATCAAAAGATACAAGTTTTTCAATATTATGCTCTACTATTTATTTTAGTTGCCACTAAAATAAAATAAAATGCTCTTGCCTTCACCACACAAATAAAATGAAAGGGGGCTGGATTTAAGCACCTACTAGTAGGAATCACAAGCTTTAAGCCCTCATATGACCATACCATATGACCAGGGCTAAGGAAAAGGTAAAGCGCATTTTCATATCTTGGTTGCACTTACTCTTGCTTGCTTATACTACTTACATGATGCACTTTGCTTATTATGCTAGTTAGATACTCAATATGTCATTATCTTTCTATATACACATATGCGTGTTCACTTGGCATTTTGGAGTGAATACATACCTCTTATATATTTTCACATGCTGTAATGATGCTAAAAATATAACTTTTACTAGTCCCACCGAGGCTCCTAGGGCCATCTACCATTAATACTCTCACACATTACAAGTGCTATTGTTTAATTATTTACTACTTCTACTTTCTATCACATTACTTTTCATTGATACATACACGCTCTTGAAATACTATTTATCTCTCTCGACATGGTAACATGTGCTTCGTATGTAGTATTTGCTTTGTAAGACTATATGCCACCATGGTTGTATCGATACATTTTTATTACCATTATTTGCTATTGTATGTCATTGTTTTGCGGGTTGTGCCCTATGTCTTGCTCGATCACTTTGTATGTTTTGGCCGTTTGTCTGATTGTCTTGTGACATTGTGAGCAAGGTCCCATGTATGAAACCCACTTTTTGTGCTCCACTTTGTTCACAAAATTTCTTGTTACATTGTTTTTCTATTACATGTTTTTCTTTCACTAATACATATTTCTAGCCATCCTATTTGCATGTTCCTTGGTCTCTACCATGCACATCCACTACACCCTACATGTATCCATTTCATATCAACATCGGTCCTTTCTTTTGGGCCACACACTCCTACAATTTTCACATGCACTCCAAATGAGGGGACCATACATTGGGTGAGAAAATAACCCTAAAGTAGCATATAACTACAATTCACAATCCGCATAGTACGAGAAAAGGCACGGGAACACGGTCACATAACCGCTCAAAATCTGACTTGGGTCCTCAACATAGCATAAACACTAGCACCCAATGTCAAACAATAGTGCTTGGGCACATGTGTCCTTCCCCGTGTACTAATGTCCTGGGCACATACGGTCATCTTATCGAGATCAACATAGTTCATAGAATCCTTTAGAGAAGTTACACAATTACAAGAACAATCCTTGAGTACATAATGCATTCTATCTCCTTCAATTAGTACAACTTGAAACTAATTCGGAACAATTGGGACAACAAGAACAAATCATGGACGCACCATCTGCAGTGGTGTTTATCGGGTAGAGTCATGGATGGAGAGTAACACTAGACCTATCTCCCCAACACTTTCTATTTTGCACAACATTGCCCTGAAAAAAACTCGCTCTTGGCGTGAGATCTCCCAAAAAAATCATTCTTGGTGTGAGATTTTCCAAAATGCTCTCCATCGGCATGAGATCGCCCAAAAAAATTGCTCTTCACAACATTTCAGAAACTTTTCTATCCTTTACACTCTTTTACATTAGGTGCACACTTTCCTTTACTACCACTTTTACATACTTTTACATACTTTTACATACTTATGCATCCTTTACACTCTTTTACAACAGTGCAAAATTTCCTTTACTACCACTTTTACATACATTTACATACTTATGCATACTTTTCTCATATTTTTCATATACATAAATTTGACTACTCTTTCGATATTTTTTTATAGGTTCATCCTTAAGACACAACAAGAAGCAACCTACAACAACAAATACAAGCAAAACAATAGACACACCGCAACACATATACTTCACCCCTAGGGCCACTTTCCTTTCCTAGTCTCCACACTTCACTTTGCATCATTCCACGCTTCACTTGTCCACTCGACATGTTATTCAATACATCTTTATATAGGATCATAAGGTACACATCCCTTATCTAATTTATGTTATCAAGCATTCACTTAACAACATACATTGGGGAAAATGTAGATACAAAATCACGCACTTGGGTATATTTATAGGTCCTAAAAGCATGCTAACATTTATATGATTCCTAAGCAAGAAAACTAGTGGTTGAAAACTATTTTTGGCCTCTTTTCTTTTCCTTTCTTGTTTTCTATTTGGTCTTACACACCCTACAACCTAGTTGAGATTTTACTGATTTATCTTTTATGGATTTAGACACCAACACCTAGCTAGGACAGAAGTGCTTAGACTCTCCTGTCCCCTCCGGGTGCCCCCGACCCTTTTCTACCTTATTTGGTCTTTTTGGGCCTCTTTTATCTTTTGGGCATCTTTTTCACTTATGGGTCGGCCTTCCAATTGTCAATTACGAAATTCAAACAAGGGAATCATATAAATACATAGTTGTATTCAAAATCAAGGACCAAACACTAAGCATTAATACTATAATCTAAGATTGCATCCAAAAGGCACCTAAAGCATTCCTCTAACATCCATTCAAGGGACAAGGTATGCATCAAATCTACATACACAACATAGGAAGGGGAATTTCATTATATTCCATTTGTGCATTCCACTACATTACTATATTTAGCTACAACCCACGATCAAGTGCAACTTGCACAAGGGCATCCTAGGGCACAATTTCTACACATACTTACAATAACTACACATAGTCTGAGATGTAGTGCAACACTTGGTCATAAGTTCACTCTCTAGGTGACTTTTGCATGTCGATTCGACTCCCCCATATTACATCTTTCTTTTTAGATTTGATGCGGTTTGTGGGCTTGTGCGCAGTGAACTTATATTTTGCAGAGTTACAAGTACCTTTGACATTTAAGGAGAAACTACTAGGTGACCAACATGAAACAAAAAGGAAGATCTTGTGACACTACAAAAATCAAGTTCGAGCATCTACGTAGTCAATGATGATTGGAAGAACTCTCAGTGCCTAAGCACTCGTGCCCTCTTGTGGATGCCCATGTCGACATTATCTCGTGAGCTCTAGAATTTACAATGAGAAGTTATGACAATCTTCTCAATGTGTTCAACACTTCTCCTTGCTCATATCAGTTCTAAATTATCCAGTAAATCAACTAATTCCTCTCTCCTTCTTCTTTGCTTAGGGTTTTAAATATTATATCTTAGTTTTCTTGTGTCATTTCTATATTTAAGCATTTATATATTATTTGGTTTAGTAGTGACTCTACAATATTATATTTAATTCAAATTGTAACATTCCCATTTTAAGACTTTAGAAACAAGGGAATTTTTTTTTACATAATGTTCTCTATTCTAAATAAAACATCATTTAGAACACACATTCCATTCCTATTAATCTCATAACAGATAACCATATGCAACTGTAATGACTTGGTAAGTTACCGATCTCTCATGTCTATCTTAAAGTATAGAATACTTTATGTATACAACGTATACTTGGTTTTCCTACCCTATTCTAGGTACTGAGTGATCTATTTAAAGAACGTAGCTAAATATTTGTTACCAATATTCATCTGACATCACGTTTCTTTAAACTAAGTGACATAGGACAACACAACCAACAGGTTGCGATACTTTGGCCAAAGATTTTCAACATACTCTTCATGTTACTATTCCTAGATGGCATACTCGTCATTTCAGAATACGTCCTTCACCTCAGTCTTCTGTTATCTAGAATGGTCTTTACTGACTTTTGTCAGTCCACTTGCCCAAAATTTGACCTTAGCCCATGTTAGCAACATAATTTTTTATAGGAAGACGCTCATGATGACTTAGGGTATATGTGCATACTTGATCGACCCAAGTATACTGAATGTGCCAAGGTACCCTGAGTCATAGAGAGCTATTCCTATTCTAAACATGCTACTAACTTGATCTAGAGAGAAACTAAGCTCAAGTCTAGAAGTGTGTAGATCCGGATGAATAAATACGGAAGGGTCTTGCACACATGTCAACTACTGACACTATATCCTCGAGAAGCCCTTGGATTTCTTAAAGGTATAGTATTGCAATTATTTGCGTGTGCCAACATCCATTATAACCGATTCATCACGAAGTACATACCCCTTGGTGGTCATTAAATTCATAATTAAATTGGATTAAGATTCAGATTGCAACAACCATGCCTAACCCTAATTACAATATTCATTAAGTTCTTTATCCATAATTAATCGATGTGATATTAAGAACTTCATCAACTCATGCTTGCATTGATGTTCATTAACATGGCCTACCATGCAGTTATCCCCGAAAACAGGGTAACAAACATCAAATGGTTAATTTTTTTAATGCAACCTACTAGCTGTCCAAAGAAGGTGTATCATCCACCTAGATTCAATTTAGTGTTTACTTTTTTATAAACGAAGCACAAGGATTAAAGATCATAACCACCATTCCTTTTATTTTTTCATTCTTATAAGAGAGGAAGAGTCTTCCTCTACATGGTTAGATGTTAGGGTTAACATACCCTTTTTATCATTCATTACTCATATAGTTTAATTGTATGTCTAATGCATATTTCATTATTAAACTATAATTGTTTAGTTAGAGAACGCCATCCTTTGCAATTTAACAAGTTTCATTATAGTAAGGGAGATTTACTATCCCCTCAATCATTATAGTAAGGATAATTAATAGTATACAAACATCCAATTAATAATTTAAGCAATAATGAAGTATACAAAACATCATTAGTTGAGTTGTGGAGCTCAGTCGGGGAAAGATTACGAGAACCGATGTTCATTTAAGAATTATATCTATTTTTAGCATTAAAATAGATTTGATTGTAATTTCATGGAAGTGCCCCGAGTCTATAAATGACTATATAGCAAAAGCTAGGGTTTAGAAGTGAATGATAAACAAGAATTAGAAAAAACTTGAAAAAGGTTGGTGAGAGAGAGAATTCTCGGTGGTAGAGAAAAAGCTTGAAGGAAGAAAGTACTTGAACATTAGGTGTGGAAAATTGTAAATTTTCATTGTATATCTTGTCAAAGCTTTGGATAATAGATTGGCTTGTTTCTTGGTGGGAAAGAACCACGTTAATTGACATACAAACAAATGTTGAGTTGTGGAGCTCAATTACTTCATTTAAGCAGTAATTGGAACTTTATTTGAAAAAAACAATCGACATTAGTTAAGGTCGACAGCATCGGAAAGATTGACATGTTGAAAGTAGAACCAACAATGGTTGTGATGAAGTTGGTTTTAACGAAGTTTTAATTAATTCTCGGGAATTATATCTATTTTTAGCATTAAAATAGATTTATTGATTGTAATTTCATGGCTAAGTGCCCCTGAGTCTATAAATGACTATATAAGCGAGAAAAGCTAGGGTTTAGAAGTGAATGATAAACAAGAATTAGAAAAAACTTGAAAAAGGTTGGTGAGAGAGAATTCTCGGTGGTAGAGAAAAAGCTTGAAGGAAGAAAGTATTGAACATCTAAGAGGTGTGGAAAATTGTAAATTTTCATTGTATATCTTGTCAAAGCTTTGGATAATAGATTGGCTTGTTTCTTGGTGGGCGTAGCCCACCTTTGGGTGAACCACGTTAATTGATAACACTAATAGTATACAAACAAATGTTGAGTTGTGGAGCTCAATTACTTCATTTTAGCATGTAATTGGAACTTCTTTGGAAAACACAAGAATCGACATCGTTAAGGTCGACCGACATTGGTGGGGAAGACTAACATCGGTCAAGGGTAAGTAGGAACTAGTGACGGTTAGGCAGAACCGACGTCGGTTACCTGTGCGATGAAGTTTTAATTAAATCTCAGAATTATATCTATTTTAGCATTAAAATAGATTTATTGATTGTAATTGCATGGCTAAGTGCCCTAAGTATATAAACGACTATATAAGCATAAAAGCTAGGGTTTAGAAGTGAATGATAAACAAGAATTAGAAAGAATTTGAAAAAGGTTGGTGAGAGAGAATTCTTGGTGAGAGAGAATTCTTGGTGGTAGAGAAAAAGCTTGAAGGAAGAAATTACTGAACATTTGAGAGGTGTGGAAGATTGTAAATCTTCATTGTATATCTTGTCAAAGCTTTGGATAATAGATTGACTTGTTTCTTGGTAGACGTAGACCACACTGGGTGAACCATGTTAAATCTGGTGTTGATTTATGTCTCTTATTTTATATATTTCTTCTGGTAGAATATCCACTTTTATTTACATGTATGCTTAGATATGATATATTGTCTATACAATCGGTGTGCTAACCCCAACAAATGGTATCGGAGATTTGTTTGAAGGATTTGTGTGTTGTGATTTACTCACGGAGGGTTTCTGATTGAGTGGGAGCTACAACAATGGAAGAAGATAATAAATACAAGGTAGAGAAATTTGATGACCGAAATTATCAATTATGGAAGATGCAGATTGAGGATTATCTGTATCAAAGAGATTTATACTTACCATTGGATGAGAAGTCTAGAACTACGAAGATGAATGATGAAGAATGAAATATTCTTAATGTAAAGGCTTTGGGATCTATAAGATTAAGCCTGGCGAAGTATCAGTGGCTTCCAATATTATAGAAGAAGCTTCTACAGAGACTTAATGAAATCTCTTGCTAATTTATATGAAAAACCTAGTGCTTTAAATAAATTTTATTTGATGAAGAAACTATTTAGTTCTAAGATGCATGAAGGTGAATTTGCCTCTAGTCATTTGAATGATTTTTGATCTATTGTAAATCAGTTAAAATCGGTTGTTATATTGTTTGATGATGAAGTAAAAACACTTTTATTATTATGTTCTTTGCCTGATAGTTGAGAAAACTTGGTAATGGTTGTTAGTAATACAACATCTGCTAATAATATTTTGAAGTTTGATGATGTGGTTAGTATAATCTTGAATGAAGAAATTTGTAGGAAGAGTATAGAGGAAACATCATCTAGAAATGCTTTGAATGTAGAAAGTAGGGGCAGGCAGAAGGAGAGATCCAAGAGTAAGAGCCATGGGAAATCAAAGTCAAGGGAAAGCAGATCCAAATCCAAAAGTAAGGGAATTACTTGTTGGAAATGTGGAAAGAAAGGACATGCAAAGAAAGATTGTTGGTCAAAGGATAAAGAGAATCAAAAACCAGAAAAAGGTAAAGAGGTGAATCTTGCTTCATCAGAGGTAATGCAAGATGCTCTTATTATTTATTTGGATAGTAGAATTGAATCATGGGTTTTAGATTCAGGAGCTTCTTTCCATGCAACCCCTAATAAGGGTTATTTCAGAAATTATGTCTAGGGAAATTTTGGGCATGTTTATTTGGGTGATGATGAACCTTGCAGTATTATTGGTAAAGGGGAAGTTCATCTAAAATTGTAAAATGGAAATACACGAGTATTGAAATATGTGAGGCATGTACCAAGCCTTAGGAGGAATCTTATTTTTGCAGGGAAACTAGGTAACTATGGTTGCATGGTTACTTTTACAAGATACTCTTGGAAAGTCACCAAGGGTGATTTTGTTGTGGAAATAGGTAAGAAGGTAGGAACGTTATATTTATCTACTTGTATTACTGATTCCTTTTCTACATTATCTACTTCAAATTCGATACATGCTTGTGGCATAATTAGCTGGGTCATATGAGTCAAAAAGGAATGTAGATCTTAAAGGCTAAGGGTAAGTTATAGATTTGAAAGATTTAGATATTGATTTCGTGAGCATTGTATCTTTCGAAAGCAAAAGAGAGTGAGATTTCTTAAAGTTGGGGCAACTAAGAAGGAGCAGAAATTAGAGCTTGTACACTTAGATGTGTGGGGACTAACTCAAGTAGCTTCTCATGGAGGATCCCAATATTATGTTACTTTCATTGATGATGCTATAAGAAAGGTATGGGTTTATTGTATTAAACATAAATATGATGTTTTTGAGACTTTTAAAATATGGAAAGCCCTTATTGAGAATGAATCAAATTCTAAGTTAAAGTGCCTTAGATCTGACAATGGTGGTGAATACCGTAGTAAGGATTTTAATGATTATTGTTTAGTGAATGGGATGAATAGAGAAATAATGGTTCCAATAACACCACAAGAGAATGGTGTTGCAGAAATAATGAACAGGACAATCATGGAACGTGCTGGAAGTATGAGAATACAATCTAGATTTCCCTTCCAATTTTGGGAAGAAGCGATTGATGATACAAAGCCAGTTTATTTGATTAACCACGACCCTTCAAGTTCACTAGATGGAGGAATACCAGAGGAAGCTTGGACCGGAAAAGAGGTAGATATTTCTTTTCTTAAATTTTTTGGTTCAGAAGCTTTTGTGCATGTTGATAAGGAAAATAGGAAAAAGTTGGAAGCAAAATCCAAGAGGTGCACTTTCATTGGTTATGGATCTGGTGATTTCAGTTTCTGTTTTTGGGATTTAAAGAATTCTAAAATTATTAGGAGTCGTGATGTTGAATGGAATGAAAGAGAATGTACAGGGATCGAATTTTGGTACCCAAGGATGAGAAAATTGATAAGTTCTTGATGAAAATGAACTCTCGGGTTTTAAAGAAACACCTACAGAAATACACATTAACCGTGATTAGTTAGTCCTTGACCAACATCGGTTAGATGAACTGCCGATGGTTACAGAGGATCAGAATTGGTATCGGTTATCAGAACCGACGTCGGTTAGAGGTGCGTTGGTCACTATCAAAAGTTGATACTAATGTCTAGGAGGCCCAGATTGAGCCTCCGGTACCCCAAACTCTTGTGAGAAGGTCAGCGAGGGTAAATAAACTTCTAGAAAGATTTAAACCTCTATTTTATTTATTGTTGACTGATAGTGGTGAACTAGAGAGCTTTGAAGAAGTAATGTAGGATAAGACTCACGTTCAGTGGGAGCATGGCATGGATGAGGAGATGGACTCTTTGGAACAGAACCAAACTTGATATTTGGTTAAGTTTCCAACAAGTAATAGGACATTGCATTGAACAAATGGGTTTACGTGGATTAAGGAAGAAGAGGGTGGACAAAAAAGGTACAAGGGAAGGCTTGTAGTAAAGGGATTTACATAGAAAGTAGGTATTGACTTTTGTGAAATATTTTCTCCTGTTATTAAGATGACTTCTATTTATCTTGTATTGAGTTTAATTTACAGAGAAGATTTGCATTTAGAGAAGCTAGATGTGAAGATGAATTTCCTTCATGGTGATTTGGATGAAGACATTTATATGCAATTGCTTGGGTATGAAGTCAAGGGTAAGGAGAAACTAGTGTGCGGAGTTGAAAAATAGCCTATATGGGCTCAAGCAAGCTCCAAGACAATGGTACATGAGGTTTGATAGTTTATGCATGAGCATGGTTACTTGAGATGTGAATCGACCATTGTGTTTATTTCAAAAGCTTGAAAATGGGAACTATATTATTTTGTTCTTGTATGTGGATGATATGCTTATTGCGGGATCTAGTATGCAGGACATTGGTGAGATTAAGAGAAAGATAGATCACACATTTTCTATGAAGGATTTAGGAGCTGTAAAAATAATCCTTGTGTAGTGCCCACATTTTACACACCCAAATACAACCGTTAAAATATTAGGATAATTTTTTTGACTTACATTCTCACAACACACAACACAAGTAAGGGCTCCAAGTATAGAACTCGACACACATGCGACAATCACATAAGTCATCAACTCACATAGACACATGCAGACGACATCAACATGTCGATACCACACTTGTCCCAATGAATGAATACTAGCAAAGACCCAACCACAAGAAACGTGACTTTAGGAACGACGAACCCACGACATATCATTACTTTAAATGTATTTTAGGAACGGATAACTTTCCAAGATCCTTATTAGGTAAGCATGATTTTCTCCCTTTTTCCACCTACATGTTCTGAAAATTCGTTTCATAGTTCACTTATTATTCAACCATTTAATTTGCTCTTTACCCTTATGACAGATCTTCATAACTTACATAAGTATTTTCCATATTTCAAATTTTATACAAAATTCTAACTCTCTCATTCTTATGTTAAGATTAGGCTTCCCAAAACGCTTATTCAAAGTTTAGAATTTAACCTTGTTACACAGGTGAACCTAACGTGATGTCAGGATGAAATCTTGGGATTAAGGAAGACATAGATTGAATTAGCTTTTTTCCCAAGAACATCCTTCGATCACGGAATAGTTATTTTGCTACTATAGTTAATAAAGTCCAATAACTTATGGACTCCCATTTTTATTTATATATCTTTTGCTTTCTTGAAGTTTGGTCACACCAAGGCAATTTATATTCTTTGCAACGCAAGAAAATGTTTAATTACGTTATAAGGACTCCAAGATTGACCTTAATCCTAATCTCCAATCTCGTTTTCATTTTATATGATATGCCCTTACATCACACTATGGCCTCGTTCTTAGCATCGTCCTTAAACAAAAGAGTTACGAAAACACTTGTCTGACATTTTAAGGAAGTACATGACTAGGAGCATTATAAACTACACATGAACTCGAGTGATCTAAGTTCACGAAGATCCCATATCCTTGCATTGCATGATTCCGCATAAGAAATATTCTTTATTTCTTAATGCCATAAAATGACATAGCAAGGGATTAAGGGACAAGATTACGATTTCTAGGGTTCTCTAAAATCAATATCTTTCAACTCAACTTCGTATGCAAGGAGTTAAATTATAGTTTTCTTCCCACAAGTTAACATCCTAATCCACTAGGGTTTAGTTTAAATCCATTTTTTTTTTCACTCAGGGATTTAATCCCTATTATAGATTTGATTTAGGTTGAAAAGTATTAACCCTATAAACCCTCCGCAAAAGATCAACGCACTATAATGTCACTAGCCAAAGATAGTACATATAGCTAAGAGGAGCTATTCCTTAACAAAATTTACAGTGATAGAACCACTATTCCACTAGCCCCATGATGTCATCTGGATCTCACAAGAAATTCATTTGATGCGGAAGATTTATTTGACTGTGTTGCTCTTATATGTCTGGTTTGTGTCGATGTCACTAAATGTACCTACTAAGACGATAAACCCCTTTTTCTTGGGATCTTATTTGCCTAAACCAAGATGCTCCATCGAGTGTAAAGGTTCGTTTGAAGGTCACAATTTTCTACGCTAAGGGATTAACATAGGCAAGTTAGTTATATACAAATTTTGAACTACGGCTAACTATTGTGGTTAGGTTCCTTTATTACATTTTCAAGGAAGAAAAACAACACCAATTATTAAACAAATAACTGCACAACGAAAGTTCACTACAAGGTATTAATTTCAACTTCTTTTGACATTTGTATTTCACCTTTACCATAACAAATTTTGGGATCAAAATAACATCCATGAAAGAAATACCAATTTCTCAAGCACTTAATAATCTAACGACTTTTACATACTACCAATTTTCCAATAATAAGTCCTTCAATATAATACCAAAATAAACAATGAATTACTCAACGCCTTTATGTCATCATTCTGTCCTCCTGCAAAAACCACGTGAGCAAGATATCAACGATAAATCGCTGGCATGGCATCCACCCTAATCAGACATAATTATTATTTTTCAGTTTTCTCTTTACATATAATAATAATTAAAATTTACAAGCGAGAGAAAGAGTTTAGAGACATGTATTCAATGCATTTCATTTCACTTCACTTTGTAACCCAGGAGAGAGAAAGAGAATGGAAGAGAGAGAAAACATCGTTTTGTCAAAAGTTCTAATACACACAAGTTTCATTATAGTGTTTTAAACAGTTATTTAAGTGTGTTTAAACATTTTCAGGGTGATTTGGCAACCTTACGAGGTCTCGCAGCTTACTATTCTTACATTTTCTCACTAGCTACAAAACGTTCAAAACGGGCTCGGAGGCTAAGAGACTACTTCCAAAGGTTATCTTCTGATGAGCATGCACTCCACGATTAAATTTCTACGTGTCCCCAGATATACCAAGAATTCATAGCAACTGACGGAATTGAAAAAGAGCGAACGGTTTGCGTTTGGCGGTTAGTTCTCTGGGGCCACTGGTCGTAGTTCACCCAGTTGTAAAATGCCAAAAGTTAACTCGAGGGCCCAGAAAACCACGTCCATAACTGACATTCGATGGAGAAGCACGCAACGAGACATCTCCTACTAGTTCCCCTATATAAGGAGAGTTCATCAGAGTCGACGGGATGGAGAACTAGTAAACTATTTTCAAATGGCGACAAGTTTTCTGGAGCGACAAGAGAAATTGGTCCAGTTTGACCTCGTCAAACTATGATCGGAGGCTTACAAAATGGCTTCGCAAAACTATCCCGAAAAGTGCTCTTTCCTATGTTGAATGTTCCATGCATTTGTCTAGTATAAACGCTAGAGGTTTGCGAGGACAAAAAGTGATTTCTCTTTCCGGGTTTCAAATGGTGGTCCAAAACGAAAGTCAACTTTCTAGTTTTAACAACTCTCTACTATTGTAAATCGATGTAACAGGGCTCCTATAAGAGCGTCAAAAGGATGCCGTGTGATCGTTTCGGGTCAAACCAAAAATCAAGGCGACTCCTCGTATACCAAGGTACACGAATGAAACTTCACATCTCGTTTCCAGAGTTGTGAAGGGTACTTGGTGAGTCTCCAAAAATAGCAAAATTTAACTATTTTAAGCAGGAAGAAGGTCAACTTAATCAATGGAGAGTCAAATTTGACTGGTCGATAAAACGATATTGAAGCAATAAAAAAGGTAAGAGTTTTCTAGATCATCTCGAAGCGAGGGTGATAATTCATGGTTTAAAGTAGGCTAGTTATAATGACGTCAAGAGTTACGACACGACAATTTTTTTGTTTTACGAGTTGAAGGGACAATTAACTGTATTAAAATTTCTAATACTTTAAAATTCTATTTAGTTGCAAAAGAGAACTAAAACATGAGAATTATGAGAGGTAAGGGAAGAAGGACCATGCCTGGAGAATGAAGTTGGTCGAAGCCGCAGGCTTGGGTTCAGTCTCTTGCTTGGGCACTTCATCAACCAGTCCACGAGCATCCTCAGCTCCACCATTTTGCATACACGTCTACCAGGGAAGTTGCATTGCAAACAAAAACATCTTGTTTTCTATGCCTTGATGGTTTTCCATGCTCAATTCTAAAGCTCTTATTTTTGCACATGCGGGGAGGATGCTGACAGAGGTTGTGGAATCTGGATTTACACGTACCCATTACATTTGCTTGAAGGTTTCCAAGGCCTTTTTAACCAACTCATTTTTATTTTTACACCTCCTGCAATCATTGCTGCCCATAAACCACATTCCTTTTAGGCATTGTCGAATTGTTTGCATGCTTCCACATTTTTTACACATTCTCATGTGCTCATCAGACACCAAGCAAACATAATGATTAATTCTAGGCATGATTCTACAAGAGGCACTCATGCCATCAAAGTATTTACAACCCTCATGCACTGAACCTGTATGGATAAATGCTAATTAAACAAAATGAAGCTTACATGGTCAGGGTATGTTCCATAAGACCACGTCTCTTGAGGCATTTTGTCAAACAATCCAACCGCCTTTTTAACAAATCCATTTTGTGCATACGCTGCCATCATGGCATTCCATGAAATAACATTTCTTTGAGGCATTCTATCAAACATTATGCGCCTTGAAAACACTTCCACATTTGCACGAATAACAACAAAAACACTTCCAAAAAAACTAGATTCTTTTGTTTATACCCTGCTCCAAGCTGCCACGTATGTACAGGCTGGAGACTTGTTTGTTGCAAGGTGAAACAGTGTGACTGTCTTTTGAGAAAACCATGACTTCTGTATACCTGCAAAAAAAAATGCATTCCAAGAGAAGCTGTTTCATTCTTTCATTTGGTCAAACACTGGAATAGCGTCCCCAATGCCATAACAACTACCACATCTGTCAAAATCCCTGTCTTGATGTGCTGGAAGGAGTCCTCACAAGATTCAAGGGTTTTCCCATTTTTTAACGGCCTGGGAGGATGCTAGCGCAGGTAGACAGCAGTGGGAGGAAGCCACAGAACCCAATAAACATTGCTGATGCCCAGGGATCCGTGGAAGGGAGAAGTGAAGCGGTGGAAGGGGAGGTGATCTAAAGAAAGTCAGTTGGTTGCAGAAAGAAGACAAAATGGAACACCCTTCTCATGGCGGCGGTGCACACTCTCTCTCTACACAACCAAAACGATGGAAGAAACCCAATTTCTGCCCTAATTCGCCCTAGAGGAATATCACGGCTTTTTTGATTTTATTTTTAATTTCTTTTATTCTATTTAACATTATTATTATTTCAAAGTTCATTTAACTCGTTTCATTCACTTGAAAATCTATTTCATTATTAAAATAATTTAATATGTTTTTCGTTATTATTATTATATTCTAATTTTGTCACGAAATTGCCATACGACTCATAAAGTAAATCCTAACAATGATTTGATAGGGTTTACGACCAAACCCGATGATGGTCTGGATAGTCCAAATCAATACCCTAAACATGGAACAACACCATGTATATTATTTATAGCCTGCCCGAAACTACATTTTGACCCAAAACACTAGTAGCGGGAATCGACAATATAATTTATAATGTTATTACAACATTATTATTATGATTTTATGGCTTAAAAATAATGATAATAATTATTAATCCCATTAATGTCGATGACCCGACAAACTCAAAGAGCCAAGAACCAAATTTTCCTTTAACCGTATAACCATCCATGACGCTACGGGGTCCACAGTTTGGGGTGTCGAAAATGACCCGAAAGGCAAGAAGGAGAGGGAAGGTGAAAAATCTTCACTGCGACCTGGACACGGTCAACATTGGTCAACGAAAACACACACACACACGGCCTCCCGGGCTTAGCAAATGTGGTCGGCGGAGTTAGGGACCTGGGGACAAAAACGGGCATTACACCTTGGCATGCAAATACATAGAGACAGAAAAACAAGAAATTTTACTTGTCTCGGGAGGATTATATCTACAAGGTGTTAGAAAGGTTCAACATGTAGAATGAAAAACCTATTAGCACACCTATGGCTAGACACTTTAAATTGAGTAAAGACCGTGTCCTTCATCACATGAGGAGGTCAAATACATGCCACAAGTACCATATTATTCAAGTAGTTGGAAGTCTCATCTACGCTATGGTTTGTACTGCACTGACATTGCATAAGAAGTGGGAGTTGTGAGTAGATATATGGCTAATCCAGGGAAAAGAGCATTGAAATTAGTCCAATGGATACTCAGGTATTTGAAAGGGACATCTAGCATGCAGTTATGCTATGGAGGTTTAGATATTTCATTACATGGCTATGTTGATTTGGATATGGTTGGAGATCTGGATGGTAGGAGGAGCACTACTGGATATATTTTCATAGTAGGTGGAATGACATTTAATTGGATTTCAAGATTACAGAAGGTTGTGGCTTTGTCTACTACAGAGGCAGAGTATGTTGTAGCTACAAAGGCTAGTAAGGAGATGATATGGATGAGTAGGTTCATGGAAGAGTTGGGAAAGGAGCAAAGTGATTGTAAACTCTTTAGTGATAGTCAAAGTGCAATTCATTTGGAAAATAAATCAATGTTTCATTTGAGAATGAAACACATTCAGTTGAGATATCACTTCATACGGAAGGTATTGAAGGATGGACAATTGAATCTAGAAAATATTCATACGAGAAAGAACCCATGGATATGCTAACGAAGCCATTAGCAAAGGAGAAGTTTGAGCTACAATCCACTTCTTGGTCTTGAGTTTGAGACTTGAAGAGGAAGAAACAAAGCCAACTTCATCTCTTTTGATATTAAGAACTTCATTAACTCATTCTTTCGTTGATGTTCATTAATGTGGCCTAACAAGCTTAGATTATCCCCAAAAATAGGGCAGCAAATATCAAATGGTTAATTTTTTTAATGCAACCTACCTATCTAAAGAAGGTGTATCATCCACCTAGATTCAACTAGTGTTTACTTTTTATAAATGAATCACAAGGATTAAAGATCATAACCACCATTCCTTTTATTTTTCATTCTCATGAGAGAGGAAGAGTCTTCCTCTACATGGTTAGATGTTAGGGTTAATATACCATTTTTATCATTCATTACTCATATAGTTTAATTGTATGTCCAATGCATATTTCATTATTAAACTATAGTTGTTTAGTTAGAGAACACCATCCTTCGCAATTTAACAAGTTTCATTATAGTAAGGGAGATTGTACTATCCCCTTAATCCAACTTAATAATTAATAACAACAATAGTATACAAACAGAGATATAAAGAATATCGACAGATGTCACTACTATTTCCTTCATATAAGGTACAAGATAATTTACACCACAAATTGGAGTCGGTCTCCAAACCTTTCAATTCATCATGATAAAATATACATTTATAAGACTATGCATTTTGCATACCGCATGTCAATCAACATTAAGATCATAAAAGAACATCACTTTTATTTTCCAATACAACTCAAGAATGAATCAAAATTATTTACATAAGATCCAGAATCAAATAAGCTAATGCATCATAAAAATTTTTGCCTTCTTTTATAAACACAAATTCCATCTGCAAAAATTGCTAGCACGGGTCGGATTAATTAAACCGAGCATGATAAGCACTAAGCATTAAAACGAAGTGCATTCCACTAATTGTTCCATTAAAACAACTCTGCTTTAATGAAACAATTAATAAGTATCATACAAATAAGCATAAATGATAACAACAAGAAAAGAAGTGCAAATGATGAGTCAGAATTCACTTTTAAGAAAAGAGCATAATATAATCAGCTACATCCGCATTGTAACATATAGTTTAATTGACCCAATCAATCACTTTTAAACAAACTACAGATCTTGTCATCCAATTGTTTCATAATTCTATCTGAATAGAAATATAGTATTTATCTTTACTATGTAGAAAAAGAAGTTATTTACAGCATAGTTCATATTAGGATGATTCATCCTACAACTTAAACAAAAGAAGAAGAATCAATACATACTATCCACCATTCACTAATCATCTAAAAGACAAAAAAACAGTTTAGAAAGTACTCAACTAATTACCCACATAATCGCTTGATTCAAGGAAACTAATAAAAGGATTCAACATTAAAGAGACAACAACTAGAACAAGAATCCCAAATCAATCCGAGAAGGGATAGAGAATCAAAACAGTCCACCTGCAAGTCTTAACTAACTTCTACATGTTAGAAGATATCATTCAAAGATTTGAAACCATATGTTCCCAAAAATAAAAGAAAGACTTACACAAGGTTAATCTCTTCTCGTGTCCATCTAAGGAGGATTCATAATAAGACAGAGTGCAAAAAGATAAATCCTTCCAATAACAAATCCAAATGGAGTATGACTCAGTTAAACAAAGCAGTCGGTCAAAACATGGTTACATTTTCTCTTCTATAGAATCGAATCAGCTATTCTCTTTTCACATCATTACAACAAATGAATTAGTACAAAGTAGACTAAACAATCCACAAGGAAATTTCCATCTCAGAAGAGTGGTTTCTCACTATTTCCTACAAGACAAAAAGGACAGAAAGCTGAACCCAAGAATTCGAGCAGGTCTAAGAGAATAATCACTCTACAGCCAAGAAGAGAGTCATGCTACAGAGAAGTTCGATCAAGTGAACTTATCTTTAAAAAGTTAAAGGATCTCAAATAGAAAATATCCAATCAAGAATTCATTTCATTTATACTATCAAATGAATTCCCATTTCTATTTCAAACTCAGAAGTTCTTTTACAAGTTCCCAAGAGAGAACACAAAACCAAACACACATAGAAAGCAACACTTCTAGTTTCCCTTACTAAATCAATACAACCTGGTTCATCTATTCCATTTTATTTAAACACAAGTTCGAATAGAAAGGAGTACACAGTATAGTCCCAAGGCTGAAGAATAAACAAAATACTATCCATAAGAGAAATCCATTCTATTCTCCTTTTAAAGACCCAAAAATTCATTCAAATGAATCTATAAGAGAGTACTAAAAATCAACATCAGTATTAAGCTTAAGCAAGGTTTCCAAAATACTCACGAACTCAAAAGTAACTGAGATCCCAACACAAGGAATTAAACAACTCAATACAAAAGAACATATAGTTCGTGATCCAAGTAAGAACAAATTATATGAAACAATCTTGAACCAAAGGTATTAAATCCTACTAACAAGATTCAGTACATAAGAGTATTCAACTCTTCTTTCCCTTAAAAGCCCATAAATCAATTAAAAAGGATCTAAAAGAGAGTGTGAAACCCAACACACGTTTAAGTCAAGCAAGGTCTCATATTACCCTTGAAATTGACAAAAACCAAAATTACAACAAAAAGACTCTCACAGTTCCAACTAGTTCATAAAGATTGAGACAGAGAATGTATTCGTTCCAATCAACTCACACAAGAAGAAGTATGCTCATTACATATCTATAAACTTCAAGGACCATTATCGATTGTTTCAAACGAGCTCTATTTCAAACCAACTTAGTCACAAAGACAATATAGAACCAGATACATTCCCATAAAAGGTCCATTAACCTTCAAACAAAACAGTCAAGCCTACAACAAGACGCGGGTTTTCTCATAGTAGAGGAGAGAATAATATCCTCCATATTTACACACCCTTAAAAGTTCAAAGAAAGTGGTACATTCTAGGACAGAAGTACCACAACCATTCCAAACTCAAGAAGCTTCAAGGAGAAGATCTCAAAAGATATTACCATATCAACTCAAACCAAAACTATTCTCTCAAGATTTTCGAGAAGACAGTCCCGTATATGAGTTCTAAGCAACTCAAAACCTTGAATACAAGTAAAATTCAAAGCTTAGAATACAAGTATAGAACCAAAACAATTCTTTGAATACAAGTTCAGAACCCACATGTATTGAATATGAGTTTAGTGCTAAACACAAAGCTTTGAACACAAGTTCAGAACACACAAGCTTAAAATACAAGTTCGGTACTAAACACAAAGCCACAAAGATGAGTTCAAAGTTGACACAAGCCTTAAGTACAAGTTTAGAACCAAACACAAAGCTTCGAATACAAGTTCTACATGCATATCACCATTGAATCTTGCACAGAGAGAGTTTCCAAAGGCTAACATATCATGCAATGGATTCATATCCATAAATCACAGAGATTCATACAACCAAGAAAGTAAATAACCAAAAATCATGCAAACATTTATCTCATGAGAGCAGAATTGTTTTAATGAATCATTTAGAAGAAAGCAAGAATCTTAATGGGTAGAGCCTATCATGCCTTGATAGTGCTTCTGCCAATTTGAAGGAGACTTCCAGCTGAGATTCCAACTCTTTTTCTCCTCCATGAAAGATCAACAACCAAACATATTTTCTTACAATGCCTCATATACTTTCCCTCAATTGAAAATAGACCAGAGAAACAAAAATAACCATAAAGTACAAGTTGAACTAGCTGGTTTGAAGAACCAGATAGCTCCATGCAGAGCAAAAATTGCAAGGCATGCAAGACCAAACAACCTCCAACAAATCCACCTTCCTTGTTTCCAAGACGGTTTTCACGTAAATATCAAGGTTCATTAATGCAATTACTCCTCAATCTCCCACCTATCTCTCCTTTCCACCACCTCTTAAAACTAGTGAATGTTATCTCCACTTTAGCATGCATTTCCAACTTTAGTGAAGCCTCCACATATGCTTCCACTAAAGTTTACTTGCCTTTGCCAAAACGGCTATACCTCCAATTCATTTAACCAAATCAAATCAAATAAATGTCATTGGAACGTCGCCATAATGCCATGTGACCCTAGGTTCCCTTTCAATAGTTTAGGATAGATTTCCCAAAACTTAGGTTATAACCTTAGGTTTAGTCAAAATCATTTCATAAGTAATTTCCACCTTAGGTTAGATCAAATTCACAACCATATAGTATTAGGTATTAGGTTAAAATAGCCTAGCATTACCTTAGTAATTTCTCCCTTATTCATTTAGCACAAGAACTTAGGTTAGGACGCCATCCCAACAAAATAGAATAAGAAGCTTAGGTTAGATTGTAACCCAAATAAGTAGACATAGCTAGGAAGTAGGTGCATTTACCTAGTTTTAGAATACCGTTAGGATAATCCTTTAGGTTTTAGGATTTAGATTCCCTTCATAGTCGTGAAGCAAGCTTCATTTTGCTTACGCCATTAAATGTCCTAAAGAGATCAATCCCAAAGATCCAAGCACAAACATACAACCGAATGAAGGCATGTTATTACAAGACCAAATAATTTGTAACACACAAAAGTTCAGTCCGCTATGTCTCTCATGCTTATGAATGCCAATTTACCATTTAGTCTGGTAAAGGGGATTTAAAACATTCCTTGGATCACTAGAATTGATCCAAAGATGAGTCAGTTAAAAGAGATAAGTTTGCAACTCTCAAAACTAGATTGCAACTCATCTACAAGAAGTGAAAATGGAATCTTGCAAGCCATATCATTTCAGTCCAATGAATCAAAGAGCAGAAATGATTTATCCATAACAAGCATGATTTTCAACAATAAAGGGAACACACCTCATTCAAGAAAATCAATGCCAATGCTTGTAATGAAAAGAGGAATATAACTATTTGTCAAAGGTGTTACACAAATTAAATTAAATGAGTCTCCCTTTCTTAGGCCTCTAGATGAATTGGAGAAACTTGTTGAGACATCATTTATAAGGATTGAAAATGAGGACATATTCACACAAGAAGAGACCCATTTGATACATTCATTCAAGAAATTGAAGTTTATTAAAATTTTGAACAACAAACTACGTAGCGATCCCCACGGGTGGGCGGAAAAAACACCAATATTTTAAAACCATAATTTTAATCACCCTTCAGAGCCTGGAATGGAAATTGATATCTCTCAGTTTTGTAGTCCTACACTTAATCACACAACACATGCAAGAAACAAATATAATTTTTACAAGTAATCAAAGTTATCTATCAAGTAGATTAAATTATTTCAATCATTCAACTGTCACAATTTGCTTCCAAAATATCATATATGCGAACTAACTGTGCGTAAAGTATTAAGTACAATTACCTACTAGTTCCGCATATAATTGTTCATCCAATTATCTAATACATTGTAGTTAATGTGTTAACATGTGGATTCTATTCTAATCCATTCCAATAATGTTTGATAAAAACATAAAAGCAATAATTCTATTCATTTAATCATTTCATTACATAGTTTTTAATTTAACATATAAATTCCTTCATAGTTTCAAGTCCATGATAAATGATACAAAAGGTAAGTGTTCCATTCATTTACAATTTCATGTCTCACAACCATACACATATTTTCATTCTAGCATCATGTTACAATTCATTACACAAGTTCATATGTGATTTGATTTACACAATTTCCAATACATAGTGGTTTACATGTATTCAATATACAATGTTACATTTCCTTGTCTCAATATACATAAGTTTCCATTTCTTATCACTTATAATCAATTACATCATGATATGTGGTTTAAATTTACAATAAGTTGCAAGTATATAAGTTTTACATCCATCTATATCAAATATAATAATACAATAGATATCAACATATATAAAATACATCAATCCATTGTTGTGACACAAGTGTTACCTATTGTCATAGATCCATCCTCTTGTTGAACAACATTGTGAGAGAAAGAGTATCATCGAATGCTTTACTTCTAACCACAATGCTTACGGTTCCCCGTGCACCTCTCAAACCTGAGAGTGGCCCTATGCTTCATTAGAAGGAATATGCAAGCAATCAATAAGGTAAGAGAGAATTCCATGTATAGTACAATCACAAATAAGTGATAACTTAAAATAGTGTAGGAGTATTAACATCCTACAAATCATACAAGTATGACTATTTTATTATCCAATAGACTTAGGATAATAGAATACACTCCATACTGAATCTGATAATGTGCTAGAACATGAAATAATCTAATTTGACTAATCATGAGGGTAGACATTGAGTCTATCCACAATCTATGTCGTATCCCCTCTTAGCACTTGTCATGTGTGAACCGTTGTAGTAGGTTGTCTATCCCTACTCATACAAGTCACTCTCTAGTCTTAAAAACATCTATCTAACATGCCCTTTTCCCACCTACAATCCTAAACAAGACATCTTTAATTTGTGTTAACAACTTGGGTAAACTAGAAATAGAACCCAAACAACACCAACATTCTCAAATGTCTCATACGACCTGTTCATAATAATGTTACAAGGTTCCTAATCCCAGTTTGTAATTCCCAAAATAATCCAAATCAAACTATGAATAAGACACAAGGTAACATAACCTTCTCTAGTGTCCCATACCACATAAGGAAATCATTATTGTAGGAACCCTAAGCTTGGTTTACCATCACATACCAAGGATGATGTATTGTCCATAACAATTAACATATACATGTTTTCTAACTATACTTGTTTCAAAGGTTCAATAATAAAATTCAAATAAGGTTTATAAATGATAATGGTCAATATACAATCACTATCCAATGCATGGAGGCATAATATCTCATAATCCACTTCATTGCATTGATTTTTCCTTCACTTTCTTAAATAATCACCACGTCATTTCAAACTAGGAATAACACTTAAGAAATGACAACTCTCGTAATTATCACCTACCAATTACAAGAATCACAAGTACAAGAATTCCAACTCTAGATTTCCATCATCATCTCCAATTTAAAGGATATTCATTAATAGATCCAACAATTCAACTTATTCATAATCCAAAACATTATCTCATTCATAAAATATATCCACTAGATTTTCTCCTTGTAAGATCAATAAAAACATGCCATATACACTGTCAAATCAAAAGGAATTTCTAAATTTATCAAAAATAAAATAAAAGATTACTTTTCAATAGTCATCAATTCAACCGAATAAGACTTATAATATACATTGCTAATTCTTTAGAGCTAGGTTCCAATCCCGAGATCGTGGGTTATAAATTCCTCCCTGTTGGTGTCCATAATCATCGTGCTTCCTTTCTATGTGCCATATTCTAGGATGTGATCCTATTTTTGGTTTGGTTTTGCACTTGGTACCTACGTTTCTTATTCTCCTTTAAAATCCTTTTATTTGATGGAGAAACCAAGTGCTCGTTTGATTTTGTGCTGTTCGAGATAGCAAGTTCTTTTTGGGTTTTGAAGTAAAGGAGGCAGAGGTACTTTGACGTGGTATCGAATAACAGGTTTCTTTTGAAGAGTATGAGTATTAGATGTGCAATGTTAATTCTCCTCGTACCCAAGGAAGGGAAATATTTTGGAAACCTTGAAAGCATCATGAATTTTATTCCACTTTTCTTTGGCATTTGTGCGAGAATGCGGGTTGGGTTCTCAAACCTGTGATGTGAAAGAAAACATAAGTAAATTCCCATAGGAAACAATACCGATGTCAAAGTGTGCTTTATGCATGAGAATATGAAAATTGATGGTTTGAACCGAGGCCCGAAGAGTTCCACCATAGGCCCGAGTAGCCGGTTGCATAATGGGTTGATTTTTGCATAGTTTCGCAGTTATGTGAAATGTATGTATGCAGTGGTGGAAGTTGTGCAAAGGTGATTCAATAAAATCTATATTTTTATTTTAGAAAAATCTAAAATAAATGACTGCTACAATCGATATATAATGAAATACAGATGCTAGGAAATTTATTTGATTTGTTTATGAAAGAAAATACAAGAGACATAGATTCTTGTGACTCGAATAGAAATGGGTGTATGAGTGACAAGTGTGAAAGATAAAAGAAATAAAATAAATTGTAGTCACAAAATCATGCACTTTAGATACTATTTAATCCTGGTCTCATACTACTATTTAGAAGGTTCTTGAGTGAAGAAAGTACTAATTAACCCCCATCTTTTGGCCATCTTATTTGATTTTTCTTCATCATTACCAACATCTTGCACCCACATGCCCAGTCATATTTCATCACTTCTCATTATTTTAGCCTCAAATGGGGTGCCCATATTAGTACTAGGGCGCCTATGGATGCCCGAATCCTTCTTGAAATTTCCGCCACTTTTAGGGATCTTTTTAGCCATTTTAGGTTCTTATCTTTTGGTGGTCACCACTTCTGTGGTTAATTACTTAAATTAGATCAAGATAACCCTATAAATATAAAGTTATGAGACCATAATGAGGGACCAATCACTAGTCACTACTATCATCCATCTAGAGTTGCATCCATCTGTTGCATTGGAGATCACTTGCATCCACATAGCTCCATCACAAGGCACAAGGCTAGGACATCGCATCACACACTTCATAGGGGAGGGATTATATTATATTCCATGCACACATTCTATTACATTTTCTACATTTAGTTATTTCTTGCTACTTCACAAAGTGTGACTGCACAAGAGCACCTAGGGAACATTATGCACACACTCTCCATAACTACATTTGGGTCTAAAATGTAGTACAACACTCATTTAGTAAGCCCACTATTGTGCTAGCTGAGGTCAATCCAACCCATTCATTTGAATTTTTTTAGGGTTTTGATACTTCTTTTGGTCTTTTGTAGGTCTTTTCATCATCTTGGATTATTGGCGACATCTAATACAAGGCACTGAATATGATGCGACACATAATGAGGGTTTCAAACCACCTCCCAGCCCTCGTAAAATTAAGTTTCAGATCTTTTACACGGACAAGGCGCCCATAGTGTAGACTAGAGCACCCGTAGGCAACCCCATCCTTCTTCAGTGCTCCACCAAGGAATTAGTACAGATCCATCCTTTTTGTGGCTTCGCATAGTCATTCCCGATTTTTGTTCCTCTAGTCATCTCTACGATACTGATCCAACAAACTCCTCCTAATCGGCCTAAGTTCTTTCCTCTTCTCTCTTTCATATTAGGGTTAGCATTTCATTTTACATAGTTGCTTGGGTCATTTATATACTTATTTATTGTATTTATTTATTGCATTTACATGTCATTCTAGATTAGATTAACTATCCCCATACTTCAATATTTTTAGTTAATCATTTTGGTGAACCTAACTGTGGAGTAAGTGCATTGTTTTTTAAAATGTATGGTGTAGTAGTCATTTTATTGAGTTTTTGAAAATTTTAGAATTTTAATTTTCTCGACATTTTAGACTTGGACAATAACGGTGAGGGCGCTAGTGACCCTTGGGATAGGAGCACTCAAATATGGGTGCTAGTGTCTTGCTCTTGGGTGCCCTGGGCTTCCGCATCTAGGCACCCTGGTCCAAAATGTGTCTAGTTGGTCTATAATGATGAAAAATGAAATTTGTAATGTATATGAATGTGATAAACAAGTGTGTTTGGATGTATATAGTGTTATAACACTACATGTTTTACTGTTTGGGATGTGTAGAGGGATATTCACTTGAGGGAGTTTTATGGTGGATGTGATTTGAGTATGTTGCTTGGATTATGTTTGTCAGATGATGATTGGGATGTTATGAACCGTGCCGTCCTACGACACATAGCACGAATGGGGGATTTTCCCCAAAATATGCCTATGTTGACTACACAATGCAATAGATGGTGTGTGAATATGTGCACATTTTGGTTGCCTACAGAGGAGATGACTGTTACGTTAGAGGATGTGTATCATATATTATGATTTCCAGGTTGTCAGAGAGAGATTACATGTTATGCTAGTGGAGGATATGGAGAGGAAAATGTGAGCTACTAGATGATATTTTTGGGGACTCGAGTACTGCCGAGGCCCATATTAGTTTGGATGCTATTATTAGGTCTAGGGTTCCACACTTGCATGCAAGTTCGTTGCAGTGGTTATTGCTTCATTGATTGCGGTTGAGGGAGGAGGTGTAGGAATCTTGTATAAGATGCATGATATATGTCATATAGATGAGGAGAGTACTAGGTACATGTGGGAACGATGTGTGTTGGCCCACCTATATAGAGATATATTCTTCCTATTCCACTCATAAATATTATAGAGGAGCCCTAACCTATCAAAGAACCACATTACTTACCACCACTTTATGGTACCATTTGTGTGATAGATGTAATTTCTTCTATGCCTCCTACTACTACTACTGCTATGATTCATTATCAAGGGTCTGTCTAGTCTATAGACATCGCTTTATCACATACACCTTCAAATGCACCACCTACTTTAGCACACCCACCATTCCAATGCAAAATCTTCATGAATTAATCCTATTGGGAACATATTCTATTTGATCCTACATGTGACGAAACCATATGTACACATGAGGGTTTAGCTTGCCTAGGTTTCACTTTTGAGGATCTCTATCTTGCACCACACACTCCTGCTCTTTATTATGGTTTTGTTCACATTACCATAGCTTATGGCTTGTGCGTATTTCATCTCATGGTTTATCTCTCACTCACTCATGTCTCTTCTACACTCACATTAAGGCAATCATGTCTTGATTAAATCATAGGCACTCTTGATCTTGATCATACATACATATCTTTCCCCATGCCCTTTGGTCATGTATTTATCGGCAATAATTCTTTTCTTGGTTACTCACAAAATCTCATTCATTGGTATGCACATGGTTTTCCACTTCCCTCATTTACCGATGAGGAGTACGCTATGGGCATGTATAACTTACACCTTAATTTCTCATTGCATGATCAACCAAACACTATTGCTTACCAAGTCACTAATGCTTATCCATTTGATTATGATCTTGAGAGCGATGATCTTCTAGATGACATTACATGATAGCTTCTTTCATCACACAAAATTTTGGGGGAATATCAGCTCACACATTCCCCCTCATCACATTAGCATCATAGAAACATCTCTCATTCTTGCATTATCATTCTTACATAGTACTACATCACATTTTTAGCATTCACGCATACCTCATCCTAGCATCTCTTATCTTCGCATTCTCATAGATCAATCTTCTCACATAGGCATAGTCATCACATGTTTTGATCATTACCCGATGACACACTCTTGTGCTTCGGTTCACATTTGACTGTTGAGGGCTTACTACACTTGAACCCCACTCACCGCACACCACATCTCTTCACATATCGCGTGTCATACATCATACCTAATAGTCATCGTCATTATGCATACATCATACTTATATTATTTATGCATCTAGAATCATACACTTCTCATCCTACATACTACATTACTAGTCTATTTTCTTACATTACACTCTACACATTCTACACATCTTGCATTGCGTATTTACATATTCTACTCATCATAAGGTTGTCTATTATCATCAAACATATTGCACTATCTTTACATGCCGTACTCACTACCTTAAGACAAACTTTAGTTCCTCAGTCCATACTTAGTTTTCGAGGGTTTACAAATCAAAAGGACCTTATATTCATCATGTGTTTATAATTTGACATTTCATCATGTGACATTTCTAGGATAATGACACGAAATAGGCTAACTCATTACTTACCCTATAATATTTTAGGGGTATACACTTTAGGCTACATCACAACTCCCTACTATTCCTCTTGTAGTGATATACGCTTTAGGATAAATCATCACTCATACATTCATTTTGTCATTATATACACTTAGGCTATAAGGTTCACGCACATCTCTTCTATATGTCGCATATCATCATCACTACGCCTAGATACTCATCACAATGAACTAGGCAATCGTTAGTGCAAAATCATAACACCCCAAATGAGCTCTAAAAATCTAATTTTCTAAGGAAGACTCATTTGGTGTGATTTGCATAACATTGGATCATTCCCCAAGCTGTGGGACTTGCAAATGGGAATGATCCTCCAAAGAAGGTTGGTTCCTCTTCCTAATCCTAGCACTAAACTACTTCTAAGGAAGGAAATGTGACTATCTACTCCTAATATAACAATTCCAAGGGACCAAGGAGAGAGAGAGAGCATGAAAATAAAGAAATCCTACACTACAGAGGTGATAGCACCGAGAAAAGGGAATTGCTGATCACAAACCCAACTGCCTGAAATGGAGAGAGGTGAGAAATGGAGAGGATGGATAGATGCATCACAGACCAAGGATAAATTTCACATATAACACCATTTCAAACCCCTTAAACACAACTCCTAAAACCTGCAATGGACATTAGAGATATGCACAATATACCCTATAATGGTGAGAGGCGAGAAGAGACAACAAAATGAGCAAAGGATGGACAAAACACATCACAAAAATATATTTTATTGATCCAAGAGTTCACACAGTACACCATTAATGGGAAAGAGGTAGGAAAATTCCATTACAAAGCCAAGGGAGGAGGCTTAAACTCCACATTCGACCCCAAAGAAGAAAGAGAGAGGGGGGTAGGGAAGAAGAATGAACAAACCTTTCAATGAATCATGCCCCTGTATTTATAGATTTGATCGGAGAGAAGAAAGAGAGAGGGAAGTGAGAAAAGTGGGTTGAAGCTCAACCACTACTATTAATTCTTCTAATAAAATATGCCCCAAATCTATCTTTACTGCATGATTCCTTTATTCGGTGCCTTGAAAGAAGAGGAAACAGTAAAAAAGATCAAATCCGATCACGGTTGTTGAGACAGATGGATCATGCATTGAAATCTCGAAGACACTTCCTCCATTTTTATTCACCTAACCTCCTAAAAATTAAAGTTTCAAACCTCCATGGCGTAGGTGAGGCTGATATCTTTCCAATGGTGTCAAATCTGCAATATTTCAAGCCATGAGTCAAAAGATATGCCCCTTCAAAGTTTGTATCAAGTCTCATAAATGGACTGGGAAAACCATTTGAAAAATGGGCCCCCATTTTGGTTTGGGACATGTGGCAGCTAGATTAGAACAAAACATTGGTCTTGCTGATCTGTAATTTATCTTTTTCCCTTTGAATGAAAGGTAAATTTTCACTTTTCCTCCGACTCCCCGCCTTGGTTTTGACTCGGATTCTAATTTTTGACTTTTTCCCCAACGGAGTTACTGAGCCATTTTACAACTTTTACCCTTTTTGTGATAACAAGGGGAAAAAAATAAAATTTTCCCTCGACACCCTACTTTCCTATGGGACACACGTCGATCTAGCGCTCGTTTAGTCTTCCCATTTTTGCTCGGTTCCTCTATGGCACTGCTCCTTCATTTCGAGCCCATCTGTAACCTGTTTGTCATCCTGGAATGTGAGCTCGTGGGTCTGAGTCATTTCCTTCATAATTTCCTTATGTGCAAGAGTTGTCTTGACCAAATTTACTTGGGGGGTGAATTTGGGATAACAATTTGGTGACTCACGGGGACATCTTCTGCTAGATGAAGAAACTAGTGGCCTTGAAGCATCCATTGGGCATGGAGTCTGCCTAATAAATATGAAACTGATTTGAACTTTTGAATATCTGACCTCTGAGCCTCTTGGAAACCCACTAAACTTGGAGTTGAACTTCACCAAAATCCAACTGAAATGGATTGTGCAAGAGAAAAACAACAACACCAAAAACTATGTACAAACTGAAAATCATACATACCCCAAGTGGGATATGAAGAGTGTGCAAAATCACTTCTTTCTGAAAACAAACCTACCTACTCTACTCTAACCAAGAGTAAAGGGAACTCAAAAAAAAACCTGCAATTGGAAGGAGAAATAGCTTCCCTTCCTAAAAAATGGTAGCCATGCAACTGATTTGGCACTGAACATGGCTGGTTGGATGAGTGAAAAACTAACTACAAGCTGATCTTCCACCCAAATCATCAAGGTATCAACATTAATGGAAAATACCTCTTCAAGCTGACCTGCATTGGACTCTTGGAGGTATTGATGGTGACCCTTGGTACCTTGGTACTCATCCTCATGCCCTAAAGTAGGCATGACTGGTTTTGGCTTCTCCATTGGCTCCAATGAAGCCAAGTACCTGATTGGGCACGGTCTGATCCTTTGAATGTGCCCTTGTTCTAAGTTTCAACTCCAAGAATGGAGTTTTCTTGTGGACCTTCTTGGATGAATGGCATGAGAGAGATGATGACATCCTCCTACCTTTTGCCTTCCTCCTCTTTTGAAGAACATGGAAGATCAAGATCTTCCAACCTTGGTTCCAGAGGGCCATTATGGAGTGCAAGATTTTGCACTTGAATATTCTCCTTCATGGCAGAAAGTTCATGTGCGTGGAAGATGGATGGAGGAGAAAATGATGTAATCTCCATGGGATCCTTTTCATCAAAGCAATCTCTCAAGTCTGACAGATAGTCTGCCTCCTTGTTGTCTTACTACAAGTGCTCTACCTCCTTCATGGTGTCCTCTTGATTTGTAACTTTCTCACCATGGTTTCTCTCTTCCTCAAACATGAAGTTTGAGAGATCAAACTCTTCTTCAACATCAGAGCTTGAAGGGGATGAAGTGGGAGGAAGAACTGAAGGTTCCCCTATAGCCTGCTCCACACTTAGAGCCTCTGGAACTGTATGGTCCTCTTCCATCATGGGTTCATCAATCAAATTAGGCCCTTAAAATGAAAGAAAAAAATTCAATGATGCCTTCTTCATTGAGTGGCCTCAACACTGATTTGATCTCTCCTAGCTACTCCTCTTCAATGGGGATTAGGACTGATTGTTCCTCCTCTTGTTCTTTCTCTTCTTCTACTACAAACTCAGCCTCAGCCACCATTAGTTCTTCAATCTTGACCTCCTCTATTGGCTTGACCATCAAGGGGATCTTTGTAAACCCAAATTTGGCAGCCGAACTCTTCAGATTGTCTGTCATTTCTTTTTTATACGGATCATCTTCTTGTTGTTCTCCTTGACTAGATTCTTGAGTATCTTCCCAACATGAGCTTGGGAAAGCAAAAGGAGTGGTAGGTTGGGGTTCAACCATCTTTGCAATTGTTTGTGGTGGGAAGGGAGGTGCAACTTCTTGTTTGTTTGGAGGGGATGACTATTTGGAAGGGAAAAGGACAGAAGAACTGAGATGAGGTGGAAGACTAGGAGATGGAGAAATGAAATCAACACTTGGGGTAGCAAGTGAGGAGCTTGGAAATTGGAGCTTGGGTTGAGATGGTGCCGCTTGAGAAAGAGAAAAAGAAAAGCTATGAGATGTTGGACTTACCCATTGACAAGGTTGTCTTGACTCCAACTCATAAGCCCCGATCTCCTTAGTCCATTGTGCAAGTTGGGGCAACATTTCAACCATGAATTCAAGCTTCTCTTGAGGGCTATAATGTCTTGGAAAAGGGCCTTCCCATGGACAAGGTGCCCTGTAACCAATCTTGAATGCCTTCATTCATGTTATGCCCCTTGAATGAACCATGCTAGCCTCCATTTTTTGAATTTTCTCCAATAAACTAGCATTCTCCACATATTTGTCACCATTGTATGTGCCCCCTTGTTCTTGATAAGCTCCATGGCCAAAATGACTTTGAATCTGCTCATATGGGTAAGCATAATGGTCTTGGATCTGATCATAATGCTTGATTTGAGGAGTTGGGAAATGCATTAGAGGTGGATTGCATTGTTGTAAGTGTGAGTTCCATGAAGGGAATGAAGTCATGATTGCACAACCTCATGGAATGGGAGAAAATGAAAGAGATGGAAGAATAAAATGGATGAAATGAGTGGAAATGGATGGAAAAGGTCTGCAACTTAGAGAATGGGTTTTGACCAGATGGAGTCACCAAATGTGCTTGAAAGTGCCTCCAAAGGCTGAAATATTCACCAAGAGCACATTGAACTTAATGAAGTGAAGTGGTAAGGTGCTTTAGACCTGTCCCACTGGGCATGCCAAAACTATTAGTGTGAAATCATAACACCCCCAAATGAGCTCTAAAAATCTACTTTTCTAAGGTAGACTCATTTGGTGTGATTTTCATAACATTGGATCATTCCCCAAGTTGTGGGACTTGCAAATGGGAATGATCCTCCAGAGAAGGCTGGTTCCTCTTCCTAATCCTAGCACTAAACTACTTCTAAGGAAGGAAATGTGACTATCTACTCCTAATCTAACAATTCCAAGGGACCAAGAGAGAGAGAGAGCATGAAAATAAAGAAATCCTACACTACAGAGGTGATAGCACCAAGAAAAGGGAATTGCTGATCACAAACCCAACTACCTGAAATGGAGAGAGGTGAGAAATGGAGAGGATGGAAAGATGCATCACATACCAAGGATAAAGTTCACACAGAACACCATTTCAAACCCCTTAAACACAACTCCCAAAACCTACAATGGAAATCAGAGATATGCATAGTATACCCTATAATGGTGAGAGGTGAGAAAAGACAACACAATGAGCAAAGGATGGAAAAATGCATCATGAAACAAATTTTATTAATCTAGGAGTTCACACAGTACACCATTAATGGGCAAGAGGCAAGAAAATGCCATTACAAAGCCAAGGGAGGAGGCTTAAACTCCACATTTGACCCTGGAGAAGAAAGAGAGAGGGCGGGGAAGAAGAATGAACAACCCTTTACAATGAATCCTGCCCCTATATTTATAGATTTGATTGGAGAGAAGAAAGAGAGAGGGAAGCGGGAAAAGTGGGTTGAAGCTCAACCACTGCTGTTAATGCTTCTAATAAAATATGCCCCAAATCTGTCTTTACTACATGATTCCTTGATTTGGTGCCTTGAAAGAAGAGGAAACAGCGGAAACAGATCAAATCCGATCTGGTTGTTGAGACAGATGGATCCTACATTGAAGGCTTGAAGATTTTTCCTCCATTTTTCTTTACCTAACCTCCTTAAAATTAAAGTTTCAGACCTCCATGGCATAGGTGAGGCCGATATCTTTCTAATGGTGTCAGATCTGTAATATTTCGAGCCCTGAGTTGAAAGATATGCCCCTTTGAAGTTTGTATTGGGTCCATACGAATGGACGGGGAAAATAGTTTGAAAAATGGGCCCCCTTTTTGTTTGGGACACGTGGCAGCAGATTAGAACAAAAATTGGTCTTGCGGGTCTGCAATTTATCTTTTGCCCTTTGAACGAAAGGCAAATTTTCACTTTTCCCTCCGACTCCCCGCCTTGGCTTTGACTCGGGTTCTAACACTGACTTTTTCCCGACGAAGTTGTGGGCCATTTTGCAACTTTTACCCTTTTTGTGATAACAAGGGGAAAAGAATCAACTTTTCCCCAATGCCCCACTTTCCTCTAGGACACTCGTCAGTTTGGCGCTCGTTTGGTCTTCCCATTTTTTTGCTCGGTTCCTTTGCGGCACTACTCCTTTGTTTTGAGCCCATCTATAACTTGTTTGTCATCTTGGAATGTGAGATTGTGGGTCTGAGTCGTTTCCTTCATAATTTCCTTATGTGCATGAGTTTTCTTGACCAAATTTTCTCAGGATAACAGAGAACATCACACACTATTCGACATTTTCCTGATGATGCACTCTCGTTTGCGGTTCATTCTTAAATGCTGAGGGGGAAAACAAAATGAACCTCACTGTATACATTTCCATTCACTCATGGGGTACGTGGATCCTATCACTCCATTTTGCATTCCATTCCATCTATCCACAACCTAATGCATACTATGGTTCCTTTTACTCTTGCTTATTTTTCTTGTTCATGGTTGCATTATTACACATGATAGTTCGATTACTTGTATGTCATTGATCTATACCATCCACACATGCACGTTCACGTATTTTTCTATTTGTGATCATAGAATGAGGTCTCTTACATGCAACATGGATACTCGCCTTCTACCCTACCCGCACTTGGTAGTTGGGGGCATCCACATTCCTCTCTCATAGGTGCTATTGTTTCATTTTGTACTTAACACTTTACATTACTTGGTTATACAAACTTTTGATATACTAGTTATCTTTCTAACATGTTAATGGGTGCTTCATGTGCAAAATTTGTTATGTAGGGATATTTTCTTTTATACTTGTTTGATACATTGTCTATTATTGTTTGCTCTTGTTTGTGGGCCTTTCCCTATGTTTGGTATGCACACTTGTTTCTTAGTTGTGTCCATGATGGACTTGCATGTCTTGCAACATCGTGAGTGATGTCCCATGTTTGCAGCCCACTTTTTGTGGCTTACTTTGTCTTCTTGCATGTTTACTACATTGCTTGGTAGCTTTTACATTGTTTGCATAACTTATACATTGTTTTCTATATGCATGCTTGTTCGTACTAACACTTGTCTTTGGCTAGCCTCTTGTTTGTGCGTGCCTTGGTTTCTACCAAGCACTTTCCAAGGTATAATTCATGTAGTTGGTCCTCTTTTGGGGCCACATTCTCCTATCAGTGATGTTGCATGCATCCCCAAAGAGGGGGGCACCATTTGGGGTTTTACATACTAACACAACACATTTACACCGGTTTAGTTCAAGTGCACTTTTTGGCCTTGACATTGTGTGTTACATATAGTGAGTAGGTTCACACCGGTCTATAAACCTCATACATAGCTGATTTTACAAGGCATGGTGTCCTTAGCATTCTAGAGAAGCGTTATATGATCAAAGGTTACAATGGGTGTGCCTCCTTACACTACTTCCGTCGGTGGCGTCCGATCACCCAAAACCAGACATACAGAGATATCTTCACACACATTCAAGGAATTAGTTAGAGCTTGGAGGATACAACAGAATGCCTCCCTACACTTATTTGGCCTATGGTGTTGGATTGCCCATATAACCCCATCAATAAAGGATATCTTTTTTCACTCTCTTTCTCGACATGGATCAGGTGCACATGTTCCATTTACAATTTTTCATTTATGTATTTTACATTTACATACATGTGCATGCATCTTTTACATTGTGTTTTTACACATACATAAATATTTTACTTCTTGATCATTTTATCCTTGCAGTGCGGCCGTATGAGAAACAAGCAAAAATGGGGGCAAAAACAACAACAACACCTAACAATAACACACACCTTACTAATCATTTAGGTACATCACATACATCAACAACTACACATGCATTTTCACCTTAGGTTCACTCTCATCACTTTTTTGCACATTGTTCATCTTTAGTTTCCATACTCCTCCATATTTTTTTCATTCCAAGATTTTTCTAGTCCATCAACACATTTTCTACTACAATCTTCATGGACATCAGATACACATCTCTACCTACTTTATGTTACCGCGTTTTCCACTCACTGACATAAACTGGGGGGAAAATGTAGTCAAAAATCATGCACTTTAGATACTATTTAATCACGGTCTCATACTACTTGTTATTCAATTTTCCACACATGAACAAATTGGACAATGGAGTCCTATTACAATTAAATTACGAAATTAGTCCTAGGGATCCACTTTTGATCATCATGGGATAACATGATTAAAATAATTAATAAATTGATAAGTGAGATCACCTAGCCCAACTTGGGCTCAACTCGGTGCTAGCTTGATGTGTAGCCCAGTGCCAACTTGGTGCTAGCTCAAAGAGGGCTCAGTTCATATAGTGAGTGAGTCACAATGGCTCAATGCAAGGGGCTCAAGATCGTTAGAAAAATAAAATGACATAACTCAGAGGTTTGAACTAAGGGAGACTAGGAGGAGCTCGAGTGAGTCGGTCATTTTGGAACTCAAATGGGATCTTGACAAATTTCTCAACTCGGATCCCAACTCAGTGCTAACTCATGGAGGTACATGATTACAACAAGTCGAGTGAGCCATGGATGAACCCAAATGAAATAAGGATTGTTTCAAAGTGATTTAGGGTAGAGTTTGACTCGAGCTCGGGAAAATAAAATAAATAATGGTTTGAGACCACATTAAGGGCTTAGCTGGCAAACATTTATGTGCTCAACATCTGAGTAAAGTCATGGGCCAACTCATCAAAGCCGATGAGTAAATTAAGTGAGCTTCTCGCTCGTGGTAGGTCATTAACTCACTCTCAAGATAAGATTGTGAGGTGATGTTTGAGCTATTGTCATTCAACAAGTTTGTGATAATTTTTTTGGTGTTAGGCCAAGCTTTAAAGGTTATTCAATGGTTATGGTTGAGCTCGACCGCTAGATTAATATCGAGTGGTTCCTGTAGCTCATAAATCCAAGTTGATGACCAACGATAGTGGAAGCATGAGATGGATCAGATCAAAAAGATAAAAATGATCTCGGTGAGTTTGGAGCCCAACAAGTATCGAGCTTAGAGGTGAGTCATGGAATAGCTCACTTTGGTAAGGCATGCATGTTGGAGCTAGCTCGGATCTTGACTTCGGAGAAAAATCGAGTTCGATGGGGGCATTTTGAAGGTTCATTTCCAAGTGGAGATAACGGGATGGCATTCCAAGCCAGAAATTCCGTAGGGGATATTTTGTATTTGGAAAACCATCATAAGGCTTCCACTAGGTGGAGATCCATGGATAATTTTCTAGGTGGGGTTCCAACAATGGTGGGCCAAGGTGCATTCCCGTACATGGAGATTCATGTGAGTGTGGCCGAGGTGTGCCGAGTCCTCCACTAAGATGCCATCCAAGCCAAGTTAAGTGGGAGGTTGGTAGAAACCTAGAAACTCTGCATAAGACCCAATCATCTAATGAATGCAGGGACATGATTCCTTAAATATAGATATGAATACGAGTTAGAGTGAGGGACATACTTAATGAATGAGTGTTTTGATGAATACACATGCATGAAAAATCACTCAGATAGATTCTATCTTACAAAAATATCTTCGTACAACCTCAAATTTTTATTTGGTCATGTCCAAGCTCAAAAGAAAAACATTACAAGTAATGCATAGAGGAATGTTGTTATGAACTGAGTCAGTGCAAGATGATTCATTTGGAGGTGAAGCTGAGTCGATCCATTCAATAGTCGAGTGAAGGTAGTCAATATGTGGAGCTCATTCAAGAAAAGCGGAGGAGACGACTCGAGCGGTTAAGTTAAGTTGATCCATTCACCGAGTGAGTCGATCGGGAGAGCTTGCATCGAGGATGAGTTGACATGACTCGTGAAGGAGAATCGAGTTTGTGAATGTTGGCCGAGCTCGCTAGGTAGAGGCTAAGGCAAGTTCATAGATAATATAGGTAGATCTTGATAGATTTTGGGTGTCAATGTGAAGCCAAGGATCTTGGTTTGATAAGGAAGGTCGAGTTCGGGTTCCTCGAGTAGTGGCACATCTAGCCAAGGACTCAAATTAGTGAAAGCTTTCCGAGGAGAGTGCCCGAGCTAAATAAATGTGGGAAGAATTGAAAAAAATCTCGTGTGGAATGAAGGCTAGACTAACTCAGTTGGCCACAATCTCGGAATAAAGCGGCTTAACATTTGGGAGATCAGATCCAAGATAAAAGAAGTGTCGGGGAAGTGTAATAACTCGTTTCCTAGGTGACTCAGTGAAGCTCGACGTAGAAGTTTCAGAATTTTTGTATCTCAAAGGTGCAAGGTGTTTGATTGGCTTGACGATGGGGGATGATCTCGTAAGAAGAAGTTAAGAAACTGAGTCAAGGTGCATAGGAATTGATACGGGAGCTCGGTACTTGAAAAAAGGTGGGTGCTCGGGTTTAGAATTCAAACAATATCGATGCCATGGAGATCGTCTAACATATCAATAGATAATTCAATCGCTAAAGGGGTTCATCTCACCAAGTTGAAGATATGCAAAGCAAGTTAGCCGGGGAAAATAGTGAGGGTGGGCTGAGTTGGGTTAACCTCGGTCAATGCGATTTAAATAGAGGAGCTCAACACTTAGTCAAAGCTCACGGAAGATTAACTTGTGGAAATTGATGCATATGGGAAGGAGAGGTGGTTTGAGGACTAGGTGAGTCAACGGTGAGCTCAAGGCATACTATTGGGGTTAGCACACTGGTTGTATGAGATAATATATCATATCAACAAGAGATATAAATCAACACCATATTTAACATGGTTCACCTAGTGTGGGCTACGTCCACCAAGAAACAAGCCAATCTATTATCCAAATATTTCACAAGATATACAATGAAGATTTATAATCTTCCACACCTCTCAGATGTACAGTACTTTATTTCTCTCAAGATTTTTCTTCTTCACCAAGAATTCTCTCTCTCACAATTATTCTCACAATAATCATCAAATTTTACAAGTTCTTCTTAATTCTTACTTCTAAACCCTAGCTTTCATGCTTATATAGGTGTATACAAACTTAGGGCACTTAGCCATGCAATTACAATCAATATATTTTCTTTAATACTAAAAATAGATCTAATTCCCATGAGTTAATTAAAACACCCACACACAGGTAACTGACGCCGATTAGCCCTAACCGATGCCGGTCCCTCCATAACCAATGTTGGTTACCGTGTTTTCTAGCAAGTTTATACCGCATGCTAATTAAAATTAATTGAGCTCCACAACTTAACAATATCCCACTTGGAGATTAATTACTGCACTATACGTGTACAACGTCATTCTTGGATCCTTCCAAGTAGCTTTGTTTCTTCCTCTTCAAATCTCAAACTCGAAGACTAACAAAAAGTGGAGCGTAGCTCAACTTCTCCTTTGCTAACGACTTCGTTAGCATATCAACAGGGTTCTCACTCGTATGAATCTTTTCTAGATTCAACTGTCCATCCTCCAATACCTGCCGTATGAAGTGATACCTCAACTGAATGTGTTTTGTTCTTGAATGAACATTGAGTTATTTTCCAAATGAATTGCACTCTGAATGTCACTGAATAATTTGTAATCATCTTACTCCTTTTCCAACTATTTCATGAACCTACTCATCCATATCATCTCCTTTCTAGCCTCTATAAGCTGCAACATACTCTGCCTCTATAGTAGAGAAAGACACAACCTTATGTAATCTTGAAATATAACTAATTGTCATCCCACCTACTATGAAAATATATCCAGTAGTGCTCCTCCTACCATCCATATCTCCAGCCATATCTAAATCAACATAACAATATAATGAAATATCCAAACCTACATAGCATAACTTCATGCTATATGTCCCTCTCAAATACCTAAGTATCCATTGGATTGATTTTCAATGTTCTTTACCTGGATTGACCATATATCTACTCACAACTCACACCGCTTATGTAATGTCCGGTCTAGTACAAACCATAGCATAAACGAGACTCCCAATCGCTTTGAAGCATATGACA
The DNA here is from genome assembly GCA_018340775.1 of Taxus wallichiana var. yunnanensis. Classification (NCBI taxonomy): domain Eukaryota; kingdom Viridiplantae; phylum Streptophyta; class Pinopsida; order Cupressales; family Taxaceae; genus Taxus; species Taxus wallichiana. Next base: position 912,174,816 of record CM031237.1, on the reverse strand, counting down.
CTCGTGTCATGTGTTTCACCTTCTCATGTGATGAAGGACATCGATATTTTCTCAATTTGAAGTGTCCAGCCATAGGTGTACTAACATGTTTTACATTCTACATCTTGAACCTTTCTAACACCATGTAGATATAATCCTCCTGAGACAAATACAATTTCTTGTTCTTCATGTCTCTATGTATTTACATGCCAAAGATTCTTTTTGCAGCTTATAAATCCTTCATAGCAAATATGTGAGCTATCTTTCCCTTAAGCTCACCAATGTCCTGAATACTAGATCTTGTAATAAGCATATCATCCACATACAGTAACAACTCACATTTTCAAGTTTCTTGAAATAAACACAATGGTCATATTCACATCTCAAGTAACCATGCTCATGCATAAAACTATCAAACCTCATGTACCATTGCCTTGGAGCTTGCTTGAGCCCATATAATCTCTTTTTCAACATGCACACTAATTTTTCCTTACCCTTGACTTCATACCCAAGTGGCTGCTACATATAAATGTCTTCATCCAAATCACCATGAAGGAAAGCCATCTTCACATCTAGTTGCTCTAAATTTAAATCCTCTACTACAACTAAACTCAATACAATATGAATAGAAGTCATCTTTACAATAGGAGAAAATATTTCACCAAAGTCAATACCTACTTTATGTAAATCCCTTTACTACAAGCCTTGCCTTGTACCTTTTCTATCCACCCTCTTCTTCCTTGATCATGTAAACCCACTTATTCTGCAATGTCCTCTTACTTGGTAACAACTTAACAAAATCCCAAGTCTGGTTCTGTTCCAAGGAGTCCATCTCCTCATCCATGCCATGCTCCCACTGGACATGGGTCTTATCCTGCATTACTTCTTCAAAAATTTATAGTTCACCATTATCAATCAATAATAAATAAAATAGAGAAGGTGTAAATCTTTCTAGAGGTTTACTTACCCTTTGTTACCTTCTCATAGAAGTTTGGTATACCGAAGGCTCATTCTATACCTCAAAGAAATTCGTATCCAAAGATGTTAGTAACCAATGCCGGTCACTCAGAATCGACATCGGTTATGCTAACCAATGTTGGTTTGGATCCTATGTAACCAATATCAGTTCTTCTAACCGATGTCGGTCAGGGGTCAACCGACACCGTTACCATGTAACCCTATCGGTATTACTTTTAAATCCGAGAGTTCATTTTCATTCACAAAATTCTCAACCGGTTCATCCTTGAGTACCAAAATTTGATCCCTGTATATTCTCTTTTCATTCCATTCAATTTCATGAATCCTAATAATTCTAGAATTTTCTAAATCTCAAAGCCGGAATCCAAAATCACCAGATCCATAACCAATGAAAGTGCATCTCTTGGATTTTGCATCCAACTTTTTCTTATTTTCTTTATCAATATGCATAAAATCTTTGAACAAAAACTTTAAGAAAAGAAATATTGATCTCTTTTCTAGTCCAAGATTCCTCGATGTTCCTCCATCTAGTGAACTTGAAGATCCACGGTTAATCAAATAAACCACTATATCAACTTCTTCTACCCAAAGCTGCAAGGGTACTCAGAATGTATCTTCATACTTCTAAAGCACATTCCGAGATTGTCCTGTTCATTCTTTCTACAACACCATTCTATTGTGGTGTTCTTAGAAGCTATTCTTTCTCTACGTATCTCATTCATCGAATAATAATCATTGAAATCCTTACTACAATATTCACCACCATTTTCATATCTAAGGCACTTTAACTTTGAATTTGATTCATACTCAACAAGGGCTTTCCATCTTTTAAAAGTCCCAAAATATCAGATTTACGTTTAATAAAATAAACCCATACCTTTCTTGTAGCATCATCAATGAAGGTAACATAATATCTGGGATCCTCCATGAGAAGCTACCGAGTGATCCCCACACATATGAATGAACAAGCTCCAACTTCTAATCCTTCTTAGTTTCCCCAATTTTGATAAATATCACTCTCTTTTGCTTTCCAAAGAAACAATGTTCATAAAAATCAAGATCTAAATATTTCAAATCGATAACTTACCCTTATCCTTTAAGATCTACATTCCTTTTTGAATCATATGGCCCAATGTTGATTATGCCACATACATGCATTTGAATCAAGTAAATAATGTATAAAAATAATCAGTCACACAAGTAGATAAATATAACGTTCCTACCTTCTTACCTCTTGCCAAAACAAAAGCACCTCGGCTACTTTCCAAGAGTCTTTTATGAATATAACCATGAAACCAATTTCACCTCGTTACCTTGTGGAAATAAGATTCCTCTTGAGGCTTGGAACATGCCTCACATCTTTCAATACCCATTTATTTCCATTCTACAATTTTAGATGAAATTCCCCTTTACTAGTAATAATGCAAAGTTCATCATCACCCAAATAAACATGCCCAAAATTATCTTGGACAAGATTTCTAAAATAACCCTTATTAGGGGTTGTATGGAAAGAAGCTCTGAATCTAAAACCCATGATTCAATTCTATTGTCTAAATAAAGAGTAAGAGCATCTTACATTACCTTTGTTGTAACAATATTTTCTTCTTTACCTTTGTCAGTTGTAGGTTCTCTTTATCCTTTGACCAACAATATTTCTTTGCATGTCGTTTCTTTCCAAATTTCCAAAAATTAATTCCCTTACATCCGGATTTAGATATGCTATCCCTTGACTTTGATTTACCATTACTCTTACTCTTGTATCTCTCCTTATTCTTGCCCCTCGCTTTCTACATTTAAAGCATTCCCAAATGACGATTCCTCTGTACTCTTCTTTGTGAATTTTTCATTCAATATTATACTAACCACATCATCAAACTTCAAAATATCATTATCAAATGTTGTATTACTAACAACCATTACCAAGTTATTCCAACTATAGATAAAGAACATAAGAATAAAAGTTCTTTCAATTCATCATCAAACAAGTATATCAATCGATTTTAACATGATTTACAATAGATATGAAATCATTCAAATGAATATATGCACATCCGCCTTAATGCATCTTAGAATTAAATATTTTCTTCATCAAATAAAATTTATTTAAAGCACTAGGTTTTTCATATAAATTAGCAAGAGATATCATTAACCCTACCGTAGAAGTCACTTTTGTAATATTTAAAGCCATAGATCCGTCGAGGCTCAACCTTATAGATCCCAAATCTTTTCTATCACGAATCTTCCATTCTTCATCAGTCATCTTCAAGTTCTAGAATTTTCATCCAATGGTAAATACAAATATCTTTGATATACATAATCCTCAATTGCATCTTCCATAATTTATATTTATAATTTCGCCATCAAAATTCTCTACCTTGTATTTTTTCTTATGCCATTACTATAACTCCCACTCAATTAGAAAACCCTCTGTGAGTAAAAAACACAAAAACCTCAAACAAAGCTTTGACACTGCTGATGCAAAATCACAAAGACCCCGGATGCGGATCGGGCTTCTAGGTTGATCACTCGGGCATCTAGTGTGATTGCACAACATTGAATCCTTTCTCCAAGTGTGGGACTTGTAAAAATGAGAAAGGATTCTCCGAGAGAAGGTGGTTCTGTTCCTTTGTTCGGATGCACACGAAATATGCAGAGGGTTTTCTCAAAACCTAATCTAATCTGCCAAGGAGACAAGGTAAGAAGATGCATAAAATAAATCTAATCTAATAGAGGTGATGCACCAAGGAATGAAGAACACCTATTTTTCCAGTGAACACAGACCATTTGAATGTGATATAAGATCATGCACAGATGACAAAACTGCGTAGTGAAAGACTAGGAGGATGAAAAATGAACACGAGAGGGTTGAGAATCATCCACAGACATGCATTACTTGCTCCAAAGATTGATACAATACACTACAGAGAATGCCATGAGGGAGAATAATATTACAGTTCAAATGAGAGGTTCGAACTCCACAAATTCACCTGAGGAGAAGAAGGGAGAGGCAAAACAGAAAAATGTTCGACCCTTGAAAAGAAGCTCCTCTTTACAATATATAGAAAGAATGAGAGAGGGAAGAGAGAGAGGAAAGCCAAATCTACCCCAACCACCTCCAGGTTGCATTCCATTCATCTCATTATGGCAGAAGCGGTGGATCCTGGCAAAACGGCGGGCTGTCTAACAGAAGCGGTGAACTGTCTGCTGCATTAAAGTTGTTTGTTGAAGCATTACTTCTACTTGTTATTTCACGCCAGAGGTATTTCTTGATTTTCTCTCTCCAAACTGAACCAAAATGCAAGATTGACCCTGGAATCGTGTAGAGAATTTTACCAGCTTTCCATTGATATAAAGAACGTGCCAATCCGAGCTCTGGATCGAAAGTTATGGCGATCTGAAGATTTAGGGCAAAAACGGGCCAAAACGTGTTTTGAAATCTTTCCCACGCTCTGCCACCAGGTGACACGTGGCACGTGCTGATTGGATGAGCAATTCTCTCTCCTCTGCCTTTCGCGGGCTTTCCTTTTGAAATTTCCTTGTGGGCCCCTTAAACTTGGACACGTGGCGCTATTTCATTGGTTCGGGTCAGTGCTCGAAACCTCGCCCTTTGACTTTTGGACTATCTCCCTTGTGACACGTGTCGTGATTTGATTGGTCTGCGGGTTTGCCGGATTTTCGCGCCCTTCACGTCTTTATGTCCCGGATGTCCCAAACTGTTTGGGACAAAAACCTCCGATCCGCCCGAAATGGGCTTCCTCGTCCCTCATTTGTCGATGACACGTGGCGCAATCTGATTGGCTCTTAGCTTTTTTTCGGCCATCTGCGTCCCTCGCGCGTCCTGCGGCCGGATGTCCCAATACGAACTTCTGTCTGTTTGGCCGAACTGGCGGTTCACGTCCATTTGTCCCAAATGTCCCTTTTGCTTTCGGATTATTTGTTCTCATTTCGCCGATCCGGTAGGTTCGCGTACCAGCATACTTGTGTCCCGTTTGTCCGGATGAAGACTTGGTCAAATTTTTCCTTCTTTCGGCCGATTCGGGCATTTCGCGCCCCGCGCGTACCTATAGCCCAGATGTCCCTTTGCTTCACGGGCCGCCTGGAGGCTTTTCGGTTGATCCGCGCCTAGATGTCCCAAATGTCCCGACTGCTCCTAGGACTAGGACTTAGCCATTTTTCGTGATTTTTCCTGTTTCAATCTACTTGCTGGAACTCGCAAAACTCTGATGCATGTTATCGAAATTTACCCCCGGGGGAAATTTTGACAATAATTTTGACGACTCAGGGGGGTCACCTGCCTGCTAGGTAGAAGATTAGTGGCCTTTTAGCGATCCATTGGGCATGGAGTTATAAGCAATAACCTGAAACGAGCTTGATACTGCAACTTCTTCTCCAGCAACACTCTGAACTGTAGAAAACAACCTGAGAGCAGCAAAACCTGTGCCAAAGCACTTAGGGAAATAGAAACCTAACTACCACAGGACAATGTGCATAAGCACTTGGAGGAATGAAAATCTAAACTAATATTTACAAGGGCAAACCTTTTCTTTTTTAGTAGCAATGTTTCCGTTAACCGGAATCGGAAGTTCCTCTCCATCCAATGCAGACAATTGGAAGGCATTACTATTTTTGCATCCCGTGACCATGTAGGGACCACTCCAGATGGCATCAAACTTGGAATGCCTTCCTGGTTTTGCCCGATCTGCATCCCATTTCAGAACTAGGTCCCCTTCCTGGAAGGTCCTTGCTCTTGCTCTCTTATCAAACCATCTTTTTACTAAGGCCTGATCCTTTTCAATCATCTGAACTGCATGTTCTCTGATTTCTTCTAATTCCATCAATTCTGCATACCTGACCTCCATTGGTTCGAACTCAGATAACTCAAGCTGCTTCATGAGCTCCAAGGCTGGCAATTCTAATGATATAGGCAATACTGCCTCCTTCCCATAGACCAACTTGTAGGGAGAATTACCTGTAGACCTCTTTGGTGTTATCTGTCAGCCCATAACGCTGATTTTAGCCTTGTATGCCATGTTCTTTGATTTTCATCCAGAGTCCTTCTGATGATTTTTAGCAAATTCTTGTTTGTGGACTCTGCCTGTCCATTACCCTGCGGGTAATAATTTGAAGAGGTGCTCAAATAGATTCCATTCTTGACAGCCCATTCTGTAATTTTTGAACCTATGAATGCTAATGCATTATCTGATATGATGGTGGCCGGCACACCGAACCTGGTTGCTATTTCTTCATAAAAGTCTAGTATGTTAGACTCACTTGCCTCTTTGAGCGCTACTGCTTCGGTCCACTTGGTGAAATAGTCTATCGCTGTAAGAATCCACTTGTGGCCTTGACTCAATTGGGATTGATGACTCAATGAAGTCCAATCCCCATTGCATGAATGGATGATCTATCGAAATTGGACGAAGGGGGCGGTCGCTAACCTTCCTTTCCCTGTGAAGAATGCACATTTCTTGCATTTCTTAACCCATGAGTAGCAATCATTGAATACGAGTAGGCCAATAGTAACCAGCTTTCATGATTTTGAGAGCTGTTACTCATGGGGTGAAATGGCCTCCGCCTTCCCCGTCATGGAACTCGTGTAAGATCCTCTCAACCTGACCTGTCCCAATGCATCTTAATAGAACACCATTGATGTCTTTTTTAAACAAAACACCATCAACAAGCACATATGGAATTGCTTGTAATCTGAAGTACCTTCTTTTTGCTTTGCTCATTTCTGGAGGGCACATGCCCATCTGTAGGAAATGTATCATATTCTGAGTCCAACAGGGAGTGGACACATCATCATTTTCCTGTTTTTGATCATCTTGTAATAGCAGGACAACGTCTTCTTCATCTTCTGGGTTGTCTGGTTGTTTGGAAGCGAGCTGCTCACACAAACCTTTTCCTCTTACCAGCTTGGTGATCTTGATCTCAATGTCATACTCCATGACACGGGTGATCCATCCTGCCCTTTTCTCATTCAAATCCTTGTTGAGGAGGAAGTCCTTAACCCCAGCATGTGAGACTAGCAACTGGACCTTGTTGTTTGAGACTAAATGCTTGAATTTCTTCAAGCTTCTGATTACTGCAAGCACATGCTTTTCAATAAAAGAGTACTTCACTTCGCAGTCATCTAGGCTCTGGCTGAAGAAGGCAATTGGCTGTTCATCATTATCTTTGTTCTGTTGTACCAGAATGGCAGAAATAGTGTCATCACCTCCAAATGCATAGAGGATGAAATCCTTGGAAAAGTCTGGGTTGATGAGAGTGGGTGCTTGGGAGATGGCTTCTTTGATTGCTTCAAAACTCTCCTTGCCTTCGTCCACTTGAAAGCCATGCTTTTCCTTAACATTTTGGTGATGGGCTTGACAAGGGCTGCAAAATCTGGGACAAACTTCCGAACAAAGTTTATCCTTCCCAGAAACTCAAGGGCTTTCTTGTGGCTTGGTAATGGTAGTGCTCTTATGGATTCACCCTCTCTAGATCAATTGCTAATCCTTCCTTGGAGACAATATGGCCAAGGAGCTTCCCTTCATGTGCAAGAAAGATGCACTTCTTAGGATTCAAAGACACTCCGAACTTTCTACACCTCTGAAACACTTGCCTGAGGTGAAAGAAATGGTCTGCTGCATTCTTTGAGAAGACAGTAATATCATCTAGGTATATCAGCACTATCTTGTTGATCAAGCCTTTGAATGCCATATCCATAGCTCGCTGGAATGTTGCTCCGGCATTCGACAGTCCAAATGGCATCTTCTTGTAAGCATATGTGCCCCATTTGGTTGTGAAGGCTGTCTTGAACTGGTCTTCCTCCTTCACCATAATCTGATTGAAGCCTGAGTAACCATCAAGTAGTGAAAACCTTTCTGAACCAGCTACGACCTGCAATATTTGCTCCATGGAAGGGAGTGGATAATGGTCCTTGAGAGAGGCTCTATTCAAATCTCTGAAGTCAACACACAGCCTGATCTCTCCACTCTTCTTCCTGACTGGAACTAAGTTGGCAACCCAACTAGAATGCTTGATTGGGAATATGATTCTTGACTCAATCAGCTTGTCCAATTCTTTCCTCATGAGAGGCTCCATGTGTGGATTGACTGGTCTCTGTTTTTGCCTGACAGGCTTAGTATTTGGATCCAATTTGATGGTATGCTGAGCTAAGTTGGGATTGAAACCTTTCAAGTCTTCATAGCTCCAAGCAAACACGTCAGGGAACTCTTGACATAGCTGTATGAACTCACATCTTTCTTGCTCAGTTGTCATCTTTCCAATTTGCAATGGCTTGTTCTCTTCTACCAAGATGGATACCGAATCTTCTCTCTTGACCTGAATGTTTGCTTTCTCCTTTCTAAACTGATCATTGGGGTTAAAAATGGACTCCAAAGTGATAAGTCCCTTGGGCAGCTTGTCAGTTCTCAGCTGTATCACTTGGTCACCATATTGTTGTTCCAACTTTTCTTGATTCTTAGCTGAGAACTCAGCTTCTTCTTGCAAGAAATGGATGATTTGCTGGTCATTCTCAAATACTTGCCAACTGACATCATTATCCGGCACTGAAGGCCTGACAATCACGTGGATGTTTGGTTGTACCTTGTCTTGTTGAATGTTTTCTACAATGTCAAAGGCTGCCCCTACTGCTGCAAGCCTGTCAGCAGCTTGATTCTCTTTCCTAGGAATGGCTTTAATGCCGAAACCCTCAAAATCTTCCATGAGGTCCCACACCCTATTCTTGTAGCACCTGAGTAGATCATTTTTGCCACATGTTGTCCCTTGACCTGATTTACAATCAATTCACTGTCCCCAAAGACTTGCAAGTTCTTTATTTTTTTCTTGATTGCCCAATGCATCCCTTGCACCAAGGCTTCATATTCAGCAGTGTTATTGGAGCATGCAAATTGAAATCTAAAAGTTGAATAGTACTTTACTCCTTGAGGTGAAACAAGCATGGCTCCACCTCCTGCACCTTGTCTACTCCTTGATCCATCAAAAAACAACTGCCATACCTCATTGTCATCCTTGTGGTTTGGCTTGGTGATGCTAGGAATAGGTTGACTTTCTTCGTGTATACAATAGACTCCTAGCTCAGATTCTTCTATTCCTTGATAAGGATCAAAAGCATGCACCTTGTTTGCCCATTCATCAAGAGTCAAATCTGGGATACTTCCAACCTTAGTGTCAGCTTCATCAGTGCTAGGGTGATCTTCTTGATCAAATGTTGAGCAATTGACATTAATCTGACTTGGGGTGTAGGGCTCAATATGGAAGTTTGCAATAGGTTCAGATCTGATTGTGGCCTTAGTTCCATATCTCGTTCGAATAGCACGTGTGACCAATCAGAGGACAAATATCCCCCAATCTTGGCGGTGAAGTCCCTTGACAAAAAGGGAAAAGAGTGGTGGAAGGTCTATGACTGACACATCTTGTAAAACAACAACATTTGGACATGCGTGCAAGGTAAGACTCAAATTTCTAATCACTCCAACTGTTGCTATTGCTGTCCCATCCAACTGCACTACTCCCTTAGATGTTATTTCATACTGGAGCCCTAACTGATCAGCTATCTGTTTAGGCATTACTGAGCTACTTGCCCCGGAGTCTATCATGCAATTGTGCACTAGCTGATTTCCAATGATTAACGAAACATAGAAAGGAGGGGGTTTCAACATCTTACCTTGTTGTCCTCCATGATTTCCCTCAGGCTGGGCAGCATTTGTAAGCACTTTGTCTTGTATCTGCTGATTCGAAGTTGGCCAGTCCTTCATGGCAGCTTGCAGCAGATCTCTTTGGCCTGGGATAGCTAGGGATTCCCACATAGATATATTGACGTTTGTTTTCTTCATCTGATCAATGATACTGAATGGTGATGAAGGATCTCTCTGCTGCCCCTTGGTTTGCACATTTACTCCTTGTATGTGGGCAGCAACAACTGGCATTTGAGTTGGCCTAGGGGCTATTCTTGGCTGTCCTTGTGCATTTGAAGCGGGACTTTGCTTGCCAATCATTTGTGGAGCCATGGAAGGTTGTGGATTGGCTGGGGCTAATGGCTGTTCTTCACCCAAATTTCTCCTTTTTGACCTTGTGTTTGCTGCAACACCTTGAGAAACTGCCTAGTTCATGCCACAAAAATCCTCTGCTTGCCAATTTACCAATGTGGTGTCATTTGGGGCTGATTGCTGTTTGAATGTTTCTTGTTGTTGGCTATTTTCTTGACTGTTCTCACCCTCCACACCAGTAGTTGTTACCATTAAAGCTTGAGTCAAAGCACCATTGAAGCACATGGATTGATTATGAGGCTCATTACATGGAAAACACCAATCATACTCCTGGGCAATGTTGTTTTGTGCTGGTACTAATGCCCTAGAGGCAGATATGGCATTTGGATTATAGGGCTGGAATGGTCTATTGACAGGAGGCCTTGTTTGATTCAGATTTGCAGCTGGATTAGGTGGCCTTTGAGGCTGATATGGCTGCCTATTAGGTTGAGCTTGAGGCTGATATGAAGGTCTAAAACCTTGAGCTTGCTGTCTTTTGAGAGTGACCAGCTCATTGCCTAGATTTTGCAATTGCTTCATGACCTCTTGAAGCTCATTTGGGGCACTTGGAGATGAAGTGGAAGCTTCATTTGAACTCTGATTTCTAGGAGTGGGAATAGGAGCTAAGACAGGTGCTTGACTAGCACTTGGGCTCTCTAAACTTGGATATAATGGCATTGGAGGCCTAGGAGCCAATTTACCAGCTTGGATAAGACAGTTTTCGGCTCTAATGGCAATGCTATAAGTAGCAGGTAAGGTTGTGCCTCCCATAGATTGAATTAACATAGAAATATCAGAATTCAAAGCTTTAAGATAGTATAGAAAAGCACCTTCTGCTGTTGGCCTGACTGCCACTGGAATCCTATCCCAAGACCTTTGAAATCTGAAGTTGAAATCAGTCAGCTGCTCGTTGGGGGCTCTCTTGATAGTTGTCAATTGTTCTAGTAGAGACAAATTGTCTCCCTTTTCTCCAAACTGCTCATGAAGTGCAATACACAGCTGATTCCAGTTTGTGATAGAGCCAGCTCCAAGGCTCCTAAACCATTGCAATGCTTTCCCCTTGAATGAAGATGCCAGCAATTTGACAGCTACATCCATTTCATTTATCTCATGGATTGCACAGACGTTAGCAATGTCTTTTACATGATCACCAGGAGTGGTATGATTTTCTCCAGTAAAAAATGGAATGTTCTTCAATGCTGCAATTGGAACTGGATTCTGTGCATTGAGGGCGAGTGGGCTGCTGCCAGTGAAATTGACAAAGGGATTTAGTGGTTGCGCCATTCTGATTGGTCGAAGGACTCTTGAATACTGAATGAAAGGCCGAGCAGGTGGAGGAGTTGAGAGAGTTCTGTTTGGTGGAGATGGAGACCTTTGAATCCTTCTTCCTCTTTGCCTTCTTCTTGGAGATAATTGCAGGTATTCAAACAACACTTCTTCTTCTCCAACTCTTGACCTTGTGATTCTTCTCATAAGCTTTCAGCCCGCCGCTGCTGAAACCAGTTGATCTTCCTCTTGGAGTCGCCAGATATGTGAATAATAGCTCTTTTCAAGCAAGAAAATTGCAGCAGATGCATATCAACTTTGCTGCAATAAAAATGAGACCTCTAGGTCCCACCGGGCGTGCCAAAACTGTTGATGCAAAATCACAGCACCCCTGGATGCAGATCAGGCTTCTAGGTTGATCACTCTGGCATCCAGTGTGATTGCACAACATTGAATCCTTTCTCCAAGTGTGGGACTTGTAAAAATGAGAAAGGATTCTCCAGAGAAGGCTGGTTCCTATTCCTCTGTTCAGATGCACACGAAATATGCAGAGGGTTTTCTCAAAACCTAATCTAATCTGCCAAGGAGACAAGGTAAGAAGATGCATAAAATAAATCTAAGCTAATAGAGGTGATGCACCGAGGAATGAAGAACACCTATTTTTCCAGTGAACACAGACCATTTGAATGTGATATAAGATCATGCACAGATGACAAAACCTGCAGTGAAAGACCAGGAGGATGTAAAAATGAACACAGAGAGGGCTGAGAATCATCCACAGACATGCATTACTTGCTCCAAAGATTGATACAATACACTACAGAATGCCATGAGGTAGAATAGTATTACAGTTCAAATGAGAGGTTGAACTCCACAAATTCACCTGAGGAGAAGAAGGGAGAGGCAAAACAGAAAAATGTTCGACCCTTGAAAAGAAGCTCCTCTTTACAATATATAGAAAGAATGAGAGAGGGAAGAGAGAGAGGAAAGCCAAATCTACCCCAACCACCTCCAGGTTGCATTCCATTCATCTCATTATGGCAGAAGCGGCAGATCCTGGCAAAACGGTGGGCTGTCTAACAGAAGCGGCGAACTGTCTGCTGCATTAAAGTTGTTTGTTGAAGCATTACTTCTGCTTGTTATTTCGTGCCAGAGGTGTTTCTTGATTTTCTCTCTCCAAACTGAACCAAAATGCAAGATTGACCCGGAATCATGTAGAGAATTTTACCAGCTTTCCATTGATATAAAGAACGTGCCAATCCGAGCTCTGGATCGAAAGTTATGGCGATCTGAAGATTTAGGGCAAAAACGGGCCAAAACGTGTTTTGAAATCTTTCCCGTGCTCTGCCACCTGGATGACACGTGGCACGTGCTGATTGGATGAGAAATTCTCTCTCCTCTACCTTTCGCGGGCTTTCCTTTTGAAATTTCCTTGTGGGCCCCTTAAACTTGGACACGTGGCGCTATTTCATTGGTTCGGGTCAGTGCTCGAAACCTCACCCTTTGACTTTTGGACTATCTCCCTTGTGACACGTGTCGTGATTTGATTGGTCCGTGGGTTTGCCGGCTTTTCACGCCCTTCGCGTCTTTATGTCCCGGATGTCCCAAACTGTTTGGGACAAAAACCTCCGATCCGCCCGAAATGGGCTTCCTCGTCCCTCATTTGCCGATGACACGTGGCGCAATCTGATTGGCTCTCGGCTTTTTCGGCTATCCGCGTCCCTCGCGTCCCTGCGGCCCAGATGTCCCAGTACGAACTTTCTCTGTTTCGGCCGAACCGGCCGGTTCACGTCCATTTGTCCCAAATGTCCCTTTTGCTTCGGAATGTTTGTTCTCATTTCGGCCGATCCGGCGATTCGCGTCCCACGCATACGTGGCCCGAGATGTCCCTTTGCTTCACGGGCCGCCCTGGAGGATTTTCGGCCGATCCGCGCCTAGATGTCCCAAATGTCCCGATTGCTCCTAGGAATAGGACTTAGCCATTTTTCGTGATTTTTCTGTTTCAATCTACTTGCCTGAGGCGCAAAACTCGATGCATGTTATCGAAATTTACCTGGGGGAATTTTGACAACAATACCATTTGTTGGGGTTAGCACACCAGTTTATACGGATAATATATTAGATCTAAGCATACATGCAAATAAAATCAGATATTCTACCAAAATAAATATACAAAACAAGAGATAAATTAACACCATATTTAATGTGGTTCACCCAATGTGGGCCACGTCCACCAAGAAACAAGTCAATCTATTATCCAAAGATTTCACAAGATGTACAATGAATATTTATAATCTTCCACACCTCTGAGATGTACAATACTTTCTTTCTCTCAAGCTTTTGCTTCTTCACCAAGAATTCACTCTCACAATTATTCTCACAATAATCATGAACTTTTGAGTTCTTCTTAATTCTTACTTATAAATCCTAGCTTTCATGCTTATATAGGCATTTACAAAATTAGGGCACTTAGCCATGCAATTATAATCAATAGATATGCTTTAATACTAAAAATAGATCCAATTCCCATGAGTTAGTTAAAAGCTCATTAAAGAGATCAGTGAATTTGTGGGAGCTCACCGGTGAACTCGATGTTGATGCATTGGCTCTGGGGGATGGAGGGAGTCATGCTGGTCATGGATAACAAGCTCGATGGAAAGATCGGTGCGCAGAGCTAGATGGGATTAGGTCCGAGTTGGCTCGGTTGGTAAACTCAAAACCCTAAGAAAAAATCTAGTGCCCAATTTGGTGAGTTGGCTCGGTGATCCAACCACCGAGTTGGGCTATGTGTGACCCTATTTTCATGGCCCCCCACTTTCTTCAAGTCAAACCAGTCAACAGGGGGTCCCACCATTATTTTTAATTAAATTAATATTTTTATTTTAAATATTTTATTAATAATATTTATTATTATTATTAAAATATTTTATTTAAATATTCCTTTAATTAATTGAGAAGATTAGGTCAACTAGACATTAGTGACACATGATGGATGCATCTCAAGTGGTTCCACCAAATTTGTAATAAATGAACCATCATGTACCTTCAATTTAGGAAGGAATTTATTACTTTTCCTCTTCTTTCTCACATATTTTTTCTATAAATGTAAGTTGGAAGCTCATTCCAACGGGTTGGACAAGTTAGACTTCTAAGACAAGTGTATAGTTTTCAAGAAACCTCCTTCTACAAGTTGTTCTTGTTTGTTGATGGAACTTTTAAGCCTCCTTTCAAGACTATAATGGCAACTATTTCCTCTTTTGAATGTATGATGCATTGTGTATGTTGTTGAAGTAATAAAAGTGTGTGTTTTGTGACTAATCTTGGTCCTTTCATCCTTTTATACTTCTTTGTGCCTTTCTCATGCTTGCAGGTACATTGTGCAAGTTTAAGTTTCTATTGTAGGTTCTTGGAGTTTTGTGCTTATCAAGTGGTGGAGTATTGCATGTGGTTGAGTTGTGGTGCTTGTTCACCCTTCTCAAGTTCATCCTTCTTCACCTGGAATCTTTGATAGATTTTTTTTTCTAATTGAGTTTAACAAAGGAAATACATGCTTCCTAGTCTGTGGTATTTTGTTACCCTTTCTAAGTTGTAGTAGGTGAAGTTTTCTTATGGTGCACAACACCCTCTTCAAATTAACCCTTCCTAAGTTTGGAAACACCCTTTATTTGATGCATCACCATCCCTAGTATAGTTTCATTTCTTGCAAATCTCTTTCCCTAAAACCCATGAAAATGTTAGCATAGGACTAGATAACCATTTTATTACACCAGGAGTAGTACAAAACCTAGTTTAGGAAGAGGAAGTAGGCCTTCTCTGGAGGTTCACATTGATCCCAAGTCTCACAGCTTGAGAGGTGATCCCATGTTTCCCAATCACACTAAACATCTTGTTCACAGTCATGCCATTCAAAGGGTGTAATGATTTAGCAACAACAATTTTTGGCATGCTCGGTGGGACTAAGAGTTGGTACTTCTATTCTCACTTACACAAATCAAAGTACTTGGTGACTCTACATCTCTTGAATTAAAATATTAGTGTTTTAACTTATGCGAAGAATTCAGACAATATCTTCTTCAAAGAAAGTAAATTATCAAATATTGAACTATCCCTGTCTCCTCCTAGGAGAAGGAGAAGAGGCATCTCAACATCACCCATTGCAACATCACATCATAGGGGTCATTCAACTCCACCTTACAAATGGTTTCCTCCACCAAGGAACAATCAACCTCTCATTGTTATGGAAAGGAACCAAGTTTTTCCCCTTTCAATGAAAGAAATGATCTTCTGTTGGCTCAACGTGACCCTCTACCTATTACAACACTCAAAATTTTACCCTTCTACATAGGGGAAACTCACGTTACTCCAATGGAACATATTCTTGATGTAGCCAACATTTGTGCAATACATAATATCACAGAGGACAACATTGTGGTTAGACTTCTTGCTACCTCTTTCAAGGGAAAACACTTCAATGGTTTCGAGGGTTAAGTGTTGGTACTATTACCACTTGGGACGAATTAGGAGAAAATATCTGTAAACAATTTGAAGACAAGAGTGATCACCTATCACTTTTGGAAAAACTCACTACCATAAAGAGAGCTCCCTAAGAATACATGAGTGATTTCAACTTCTGATTCCATATCACCCGTCACTTTTGGAACAAATCACTACCATAAAGAGAGCTCCCTAAGAATACATGAGTGATTTCAACTTGATTCCATAGGACTTGGAATAGGATTCCAACACTCATAAAGCCTTCTCCAAATAATACATTCTTGTACTATTTACGAGCCTTGAATAGTGATGTAGAAGTTATGATCCATTCCATAGGAGGGAATACACTACCTGATGCCTATGAAGTTTCTATAACAGCAGAGAATTCCTTAATCTAGGCTGGAAAGATAGCTCCACAACCGCTAATGCCATTATCTCTAGATCTTACACATAACCAGCCTACCATTGATCCTATTCTAGCAGCCTCCAAGCAACCAACTCAGTTTACCCTCACCTCTTCAAATGATCTATTTGAATTCAAATCACCGCTACAAAATTTTAACAATGAGCTCATTACACTCAAGAGGCAACAATTTCAATATAATCATCCATATCAGCTACAAAATCAGCAGCATCAAGCTAACCGTCCTCCTTTTCAAGGGAAAAATTAGCCACAAAATCAAGCTACAAATCAAGATGCGAATGTCAGGCCTTTGAAATTTCAAAACCCTCTTGCTACTAGCTCATCAAGAGCCATATTAATTGTCCATAATAATCTAGTTCAAGACTACAAATGGTGTTATCCTTGTTCTCAACCCCACAATAAAAATATTTGTCCAAATAGAGTTTTGAGCCAGCCCTTATGGTTCAAAGTGTATCTACCCCTCCGAGCTAACAAATTTTTTTTTCTACGCAGATAATAAAGATCAATTGCATAGGCACTTGAAGAAACCACTTTGTTAAATTGGAAAGAAGAATATTTTTGGGTTGAATACAGATTCCTCATCAGTGGTGGAAAACACTCGTTCCAAAAAGAGAGCAATGGAACCTCAAACTTCCAAAGTTGATCAAGCATCCACTTCACAACCTCAGCCACAAGTGATGGTTGATAAAGATGCGAAAGAAACCACCGAAACCCCTGCTAGCAAGCTGCAAGTAAAGAAGGTTCTTCGGGCATCACAATATCTAACAAGCACTTTCCAAAAGAGGATTCTAACACCCAAAGAAGTGTCAGAAAATTTGGAGCAATTCCCTTCAACATAGTAGAACAAATGAAGAAGACCAATCTAAGCATTACTATGTGGGATGCACTCTCAATTCCTTCTCAAAGAAATTTTTTGCGAGAGGCTCTGAATAGTTTTGGTACAACCGACGGATCACTGGGTCATGGAACAACAACCGCTATAAGTTTTTGTCAACCAGAAGGGAAAATTATTCCTAAGGAAAACAAACCACCACCATTCTATATTTCCCTGATCATTGGAAACCACTTGGTACATAATTGCATGATAGATTCTGGTGCTAGTAGCTTAGTCATGCCCAAACAAATTTAGATATACTAAGCATACAAAATGCGCCAATTGCAAGAGTAGTTGTTTAGCTGTATGGAACAACCATTAAAACTATTGGCATCATCAAAGGACTTCAACTTACCATCCATGCATGCCCGATTTTGTCTTTCACCCAAGATATATCAGTCATTCATCCCCCTCCTCTCTTTGCCATCTTCATATCATGATATTTCACCGCCAAGATGGGCGGTTATTTGTCGGCTTATTGGTCACATATGAAGCTTAGGACTAGATATACGAACCAAAGTGACTATAAGGGATGAACCAATATGCCATAATCATGTAGAACCCTACATTGCTAGTCCTATAAATGGGAATTACAACATCGAGATCTAAAAGAAGAATATGCTAATCATGAACCGACCACTCTTATTCAAGAATTCCTTGATACTCGTGTTGGATGAAGTGAGTGGAAATCATTAGTATGATCCCTATGCTAATGTGTTGGAAGAGGAAGAAGTTGGTATTTTTCTGTTGGAAGAGACGAGATTAGGTACATACTGCATTTACGAAGAAGGTACGATCATACCACAACTAGTCAAAACACCAAGCTATTCTGAAGGATTATGGAATTTTTCTTCAATGGCTCGAGAATTAAGAATGGATCGATCTTTGGTGTTATGTTAATTTCTCCAGAGGGAGATAAGTACTTTTCATATTTCTGGTTATAATTTAGTTGCACTAATAATGTTGCTCAATACGAGGCCCTTGTGTAAGGAATTCAACTAGCTCAAAAGAAGGGAATCAAAGCCCTAATTTTTTTGGAGACAAAGTGAGTTAGTTGTTCATCAAGTAATGACACACAGTGCATCCAAAATGATCTTTTAAGATGATACAAGAACCAAATCTGGGATTTGATTGAATATTTCAAAGCTTTTGGGATCCACGCAGTTCCTAGAAATCAAAACCAAGATGTTGATAGGCTTGCTACAATTGGCTCGCAATACGACATACCTGTTGATATCATGAAAGAAGGGTGACAATATATCAAAATGGTGGTTTGACCTGTAGTTCTTGATAATGTGAGTAATTGGAAAGTGTTTGATAGTGACAAACAAATTGTCCTTTTCCTACAAGAAGAGGCAATTTTTTTGTACAAAAAGCAAGATAAGATGTAAGAATCATATGGCGATCAAATCATACAATTGAAAAGAAACAAGCTACAAAAAGTCTTAGTTACTGGAGTCCATCTTTAATTCAGATGATCAAGCCAAAAGATAAATCTCTAACATGGTGGTCAAAGAAGAAGATTTTGAGGAAGTCAAGGTAGCAAATGAAAAGGTTCTGAAGATCGAAAAGTATGTACTTCCGAAGAGAAAGAATATTTCATCAAACTTTGTCAAGAGTATCATGAAATTTTTTGTGTGGAGCTACAAATACCTGTGTGGTTTTGATCTAGGTATAGCACAACATATCATCGAACTAGATCCTAATGCCAAGCTAGTTCGTCAGAAAAAAGAGGCGATTAATCCCAAAATTGAGCCACTAATGAGAAAGGAGATAACCAAACTCATCAAGGCCTATATAATTTTTCCCATCAAGCATTCCTCTTGGGTAGCCAATATGGTTCCCGTAAGGAAGAAGAACGAAGAGATTTGGTTGTGTGTGGATTTCAGAGACAATAACCATGCCTCATTGAAAGATCATTATCCTCTTCCATCAATGGAGAAAATCCTTCAAACGGTGGTAGGAGATCAAATATTTTCTTTGCTTGATGGATATTTAGGTTACAATAAAATTCTGGTTCAATAATCCAATCAATTCAAAACAGCTTTCACTACCAAGTGGGGCATGCATGCTTACAAAAAAATGCCATTCAGATGATCTAATGTCAAGGAAAATTTCCAAAGAGCCATGGATATGTCATTTAAGGGACTAATCAAAAATATCATTTTGGTTTACCTTGATGATATAACGGTATATGCAAAGCATGCGTAAGACCACATTACACATCTAAGGAAGGTTTTCCGAAGGTGTAGGGAATTTGGGGTTTCACTTAACCCCAAGAAATGTATTTTTATAGTGCATGAAGGAAAATTGTTAGGGCATGTTGTTTCAGTGGAAGGAATTTTTATTGATCCATCCAGGATTCATTCAATTATTTCCTTATCTCTCCCAAGTCACAAGAAGGGTCTCTAGAGTTTTTTGGGAACCATAAATTTCATGCAAAGATTCATCCCTCAATTCGCAGCATTGGCTAAGCCACTGACAACCATGTTGAAGAAAAATATTCCATTCTCATGGACAAAGGAAGGAAGGGAGAGATTTGAAGCCATCAAAATGGCCATTTCTCAAGCTCCCATGCTGGTGAACCCCGGTTTGATAAATATTTTATTCTCTATGACTTTTGTAGGTCAAGAGAGAATTTCAAGTATCCTCACCTAACAAAATGACAACCTGATGGAGCAACCAATTGCTTTCTTCAGTCAATCCCTCAAAGACTATGAGCTCAAATATTCATTTTTGAGAAACAAGTCTTTGCATTATTCAAGCTTTGAAGAAATTCAAGCACATGTTGTCCAACAACAAAATTCATCTGATGGTGTCTCATCCAGTGTCAAGGAATTTTTGTTGAACAAAGAGATGAATGAAAAGTGTGCTGGATGGATCATGAAGGTGATGGATTATGACGTACATATCAAAGTTACCAAAATTTTTAGAGGAAAAGGTTTTTGTCAACAAATTGCTACAGACATGGAATCAAAAGGCGATGAGAACATGACACTCCTAAACAATAATGAAGGTGATGATTAAGTTGATTGGTTATCCAAAATGAAGAGTTTCCTTTTCTTAGGAGTATATCTTGTGAACATGGATAAAAATTAGAGACAAACCTTCCATCTTCAGTCTATTCCATATGTTTTGGTAGATAATGTTCTCTTTTAAAAGGATTTGAATGGTGTTATTCTTCGGTGCGTGGGACTAGAACAAGTAAGTAAGATACTAGAAGAGTTTCAAAATGGCCTATCTGGAGGACATTATTCTATAAGAACAACTGCTACTAAGATCATGTGAGCCAGATAATTTTGGCTGGATTTGTTCAAATATTCCCATCTCTGGGTAAGGAAGTGTAAGGAATGTGCCCTTTTCACTAGCAAGAAGAAGTTGACAACTCTTCCAATGCATCAAATTCAAGTGGATCAACCATTTTTCAATGGGGGTTGGATTTCATCGGAATGATTAATCCTCCATCCAGTGATGGACATAAATGTGTCCTTACTACAATGAACTATTTTACTTGATGGAAAAAGCAATAGCATTGAAGGAGAGCAATGAGAAGGCAGTTCTTGATTTCTTAGAGGTATAATGACAAGGTTTGGTGTTCCATTTACAATTATTTCAGATAATGTGATGGATTTTCTTGGTCTGAAGCTAAGTGAATGGGTTGTTAAAAATGGATTCTACCTCAATACTTCATCCAATTACTATCCGCAAGGAAACAAATTGGCTGAGTCTAGCAACAAAAATCTCATAAGGATTATCAAGTGCACAATGGAAACCAACAGGAGGACTTGGCACACACAACTTAAGACTGCCTTATGGGAAGATCAAATCACACCTAAAAGGGCCATTGGGAATTCTCCTTTCATGCTTGTATATGGAAGGGAAGAAAAACTTCCACTCTCCTTAGAATTACCTTCTTTGGAGTTAGCTCATCAACTTGAGGTTATGGAGAGTGATCCTCTAACAGTCAGGTTTGTTGAGCTCATGGAGTTAGAAGAAGTATGAAACAAGGCCATGAAGACTTTGGAGCAACATCAGGCTCAAGTTAAGAAATATTTTGACAAGAAGGCATCGACAAGAATTTTCAAGAGGGATATTTAGTTCTCAAATGTGATGAAGATAGAGCCAAACCAGAAAACACACGAAGTTTGACGCTCTCTGGAGTGGGCCATACATCATCACGAGTTGTAAAGAGGTGAATTCATTTCATCTATCCAGGTTCAATGGAGAAGAATTTCCCATTCATGTGAATGGGATACATCTCAAAGCTTTCTTTTGAGATCATTCCACCCATGTATAGTTTAGTTAGGTGTTTTCCTCCAAGTGCTTAGGCACATTGTTGTGTGTTTTTATTTTTCTTTCCGTGTTGTTGTGTGTTTTGTTTCTTCGACACATTTTCATCATTGGAAGTTTTTCAAGGAGAATGAAGGTTCAAAGTTTCATAATGTTGCTTTAGTCCAAATTCCATAGATACCAAGTATTCATCATATTCAGTATACTTCATGCTTAGCATTCAAGGGAGGTCTAAGATCGACAATGCTCAAGGGGATTTCAGGATCCATTGCAAAGAAAAAATCAGTTTGAGATACCAACATTGAATCCATTCCCAATGTATGGCTTAAGGCTATTGGAATCATGCTTAGCAGGAAATCATCCCCAAGAGGTCACCAAAAAATATTATCTAATTTATCACACATGAAAAAGTTAGACAACGGGGTCCTATTATAATCAAATTATGACATTGGTCCTAGGGACCCACTTCCAGTCATCACGGGATAACATGATTAAAATAATTAATAAATTGATAAATGAGCTCACCTAGCCCAACTTGGGCTCAAATCGGTGCTAACTTGATGTGTAGCCCTAGTGCCAACTTTGGGCTATCTCAAAGAGGTTGGCTCGCGTAGTGAGTGAGTTCAATGGCTCTATGCAAGGGGTTCATGATCATTAGCAAAATAAAATGACATAACTTAAAGGTTTGAACTAAGGGAGACTAGGAGGATCTCAAGTGAATCGGTCATTTTGGAACTCGAATGGGATCTTGACAACTTTCTCAATTCAGATCCCAACTCAGTGCTAACTCATGGAGGTACTCGGTTGCAACAAGTTGAGTGAGCCACGGGTGAACCCGAATAAAATAAGGATCATTTCAAAGTGAGTAAGGGTAGAGCTCGACTTAGAGCTCGGGACCAAGAAAATAAATAATGGTTCAAGACCACATTAAGGGCTTAGCTGGTGGACATTTGTGTACTCAACATATGAGTAAAGTCATGGGCCAACTTGTTAGAGCTAGCAAGTAGATTAAGTGAGTTGCTCGTTGGTAGGTTGTTAACTCACTCACCAAGATAAGCTCGTGAGGTGATGTTTGAGATATTGTCATTCCAACAAGTTTGGGATAAATGTTTTAGCATTAGGAAAAGATTCAAAGGTGATTCAGTGGTTATGGTTGAGCTCGACCACGAGCTCAATATCGAGTGGTTCCTACAGCTCATAACTCCGAGTTGATGACCAACGATGGTGGAAGCATGAGATGGCTCAGATCAAGTAGATACAAATGATCTCGGTGAGTTTGGAGCCCAAAAAGAATCGAGCTTAGAGGTGAGTCACGTAATATCTCACTTTGGTAAGGCATGCATGTTGGAGCCAGCTCGGATCTTGACTCAGGAGAAAAACTGAGTTTGATGGGGGCATTTTGAAGGTTCATTGCCAAGTGGAGATAACAGGATGGCATTCCAAGCCAAAAATTCCATAGGGGAGATTTTGCATTTGGAAAACCATCATAAGGCTTCCACTAGGTAGAGATCCATGGATAATTCACTAGGTGGGGTTCCAATGATGGTGGGCCAAGGTGCATTCCCGCACACACGAGATTCATGCGAGTGTGGCCGAGGTGTGCCGAGTCCTCCACTAAGATGCCATCCAAGCCAAGTTAAGTGGGAGGTTGGTAGAAACCTAGAAACTCTACATAAGACCTGGTCATCTAATGAATGCAAGGGACATGATTCCTTGAATATAGATCTGAATACGGTTAGAGTGAGGGACATAATCAATGAATGAGTTTTTGATGGATACACATGCATGCAAAATCACTTAGATAGATTCTATCTTGCAAAATCTATCTCCATATAACCTCGAGTTTTGATTTGGTCGTGTCCAATCTCGAAAAGAAAAACATTGTAGGTAATGCATAGAATAATGTTGTTATGAACCAAGTTAGTGCAAGATGATTTGTTTAGAGGTGAAGTTGAGTCAATCCATTCAATAGCCAAGTGAATTTGGTCAATATGTGGATCTTGTTCAAGCAAACTAGAGGAGATGACTCAAGTGGAGTCAAGTTAAGTTGAGCCATTCACCGAGCTCGGGAGAGCTTACATGGAGGAAAAGTCAACGAGACTCATGAAGGAGAATCAATTTCATGAATGTTGGCCAAGCTAGCTAGGCAGAGGTTAAGGTGATGTCATGGGTAATATAGGAAAATCTTGATCAATTTTGGGTGTCAATGCAAAGGCAAGGATCTTGGTTTGATAAGGAATCTTGAGTTCGGGTTGCTCGGAGTAGTGTCACACACAGCCAAGGAGCTCAAATTGGTGAAATCTCACCAAGAAGAGTGCCCGAGATAAATAAATGTAGGATGACCCGATAGAAAAATATCATGTGGAATGAAGGCTAAGCCAACTCAGTTGGCCATGACATCAAAATAAAGTGGCTCAACATTTGGGAGATCAGGTCGAGGATCAAAGAAGTGACAGGGCAGCGCAATAGCTCATTTGCTAGGTGACTCGGGTGAATCTCGACGTAGAAGCTCAATAATTCATGTAGCTCGGTGCAAGGTGTTTGATTAGCTCGACAATGGGGTATATGCTTGTAAGAATAAGTTAAGAAACCGAGTCAAGGTGTATAGGAATCAATATGAGAGCTTGGTACTTGAAAAAAAGGTGGGTGCTCGGGTTATGAATTCAAACAGGGTTTATGCCATGGAGATCTCCTAACATATTAGCAAAGAAGTCATCGCAAAGGGGTTCATCTCACCAAGTTGGAGATATGCAAAGCAAGGTGGCTAGGGAAAATAGGGAGAGTGGGCCAAGTTGAATTGATCTCACGGTCAATGTGATGGACGAGAGGAGCTCGACGTTTAGTCAAATCTCACGTAAGATTAACTCATACAAGTCGATGCATATGGGAAGGAGAGGTGGTCTGAGGACTAGGTGAGTCGGTGGTGAGCTCAAGGCATATATGTAAAGGCATTTGGCGTCTTTGGTGGATTGAATCAAAGGTTGTTGGGATCAATATGGAGTTGATATATTGTCAAGGCAAGGAGATCATACTTGGTATATGGAACAATGTGAAGATGAGCTTGATTAAGAGCTCAACCCCTGTGATAAAACAAACTCGGTGAAGATCTCGGTGACTTCATGGGAGGGAGCTCAAGAGAGAGCTCAATGTTGATGATTGGCTCGGGGAAAGAGGGAGTCATGCTCGGGTCATGGATAGAAAGCTCAATGGAAATCTCTATGTAGATCTAGACAGGATCGTGTCCGAGTTGGCTCGGTCGGTAAACTCAAAACCCCTAAGAAATAAAGCTTGAGCCCAACTTGGTGAGTTTGCAGCGATCCAACCACCAGTTGGGCTATGTGTGACCCTATTTTCATGGCCCCCACTTTCTTTAAGTCAAACCACCAATAGGGGGTCCCACCATTATTTTTAATTAAATTAATATTTTTATTTTAAATATTTTATTAATAATATTTATTATTATTATTAAAATATTTTATTTAAATATTCCTTTAATTAATTGAGAAGATTAGGTCAATTTGGACATTAATGACACATGATGGAAGCTTCTCAAGTGGTTTAACCAACTTTGTAATAAATGAACCATCATATAACTTCAATTTAGGAAGGAATTTATTAGTTTTCTCTTCTTTCTCATAGAGTCTTTCTATAAATGTAAGTTGGAATCTCATTCCAACAGGTTGGACAAGTTAGGCTTCTGAGACAAGTGTATAGTTTTTAGGAAACCCCCTTCTTCTACAAGTTCTTGTATGTTGATGGAACTTTAAAGCCTCCTTTCAAGACTATAATGGAAACTATTGCCTCTTTTGAATGTATGATGCATTATGCATGTTGTTGAAGTAATAAAAGTGTGTGCTTTGTGACTAATCTTGGTCCTTTCATCATTCTATAATTCTTTGTGCCTTTCTCGTGCTTATAGGTACACTTTGCAAGTTTAAGTTTCTATTACAGGTTATCGAGTTTGAGCTTATCAAGTGGTGGAGTATTGAATGTGTTTGAGTTGTGGTGCTTGTTCACCCTTCTCAAGTTCATCCTTCTTCACTGGAAGACTGATAGATTGTTTTTCTAATTGAGTTTAACAAATGGAACGCATGCTTCCTTGTCTGTGGTATTATGTTACCCTTTCTAAGTTGCAGTAGGTGAAGTTGTCTTATAGTGCACAACACTCTCTTCAAATGAACCCTTCCCAAGTCTAGAAACACCCTTTATTTGGTGCATCACCATCCCTAGTATAGTTTCGTTTCTTGCAAATCTCTTTCCCTAAAACCCATGAAAATTTTAGCATAGGACTAGATAACCATTTTATTACACTAGGAGTAGTACAACACTTAGTTTAGGAAGAGGAAGCTAACCTTCTCTGGAGGTTCACCTCGATCCCAAGTCCCATAGCTTGAGAGGTGATCCCATGTTTCCCAATCACACCGAACGTCCTGTTCACATTTTGGCCATTTGGAGGGTGCAATGATTTGGTAACAACACTACTATTTAGAAGGTTCTTGGGTGAAGAAAGTACTAATTAACCCCCATATTTTGGCCATATTTTTTTATTTTACTTCCTCATTCCCGACCCTTCGCACCCACGTGCTCAGTCAACTTTCATCACTTCCTATTATTTTAGCCTTGATTAGGGAACCCATATTAGTAATGGGGCACCCATGGGTGCCCTAATCGCTTGAACTTTCCTACCACTTTTTGAGATCTTTCTAGACATTTTATATTCTTATCTTTTTGGTGGTCGGCCATTTTAGGGTTAATTACAAAATTAGATCAAGAGAACCCTATACATATAAATTTATGAGACCATGATGTGGGACCAAGCACTAATCACTACTATCATCCATCGAGAGTTGCATCCATCTATTCCATTGGAGATTACTTGCATGCACATAGCTCCATCACAAGGCAACAAGGTGCTCGAGACATCTAAATCACACACTTCATAGCGGGAGGGATTCTATTCTATTCCATGTAAACAATCTATTACATTTTATACATTTAGTTATTTCTCGCTACCTCACAAAGTGTGACTGACACAAGAGCACCTAGGGCACATTATGCACACACTCACCAAAACTATCGTATTCAATGAAAAGTTGCAAAAATCCATGGAATTGGGGTAGGAATCTCTAAAGAAACCCCAAAGGATTTGAACAATCTGATCAATGGACCATCGATAAGAAATGAGCAAGGGTTTCTTCTTTGCATACATTAATTTGAAGTAAACAAGAAAATTATGCAAATGAACCTAACCTATATTCTTTGAAAGCTTGAAATAATGAATCTAAGAGGATCCAAGCATTAAGTTTGTGTTTAAGAGAAAGATATATCCCCATTAATGGCTTCAATTCCAATGGTTCTTTCCTTTTACTCTATATTTGTGCTATAAAATACAAAATAAAATGCTAATAGATCAATGGAAAAAATGAACTACAATCTAAAGCCTAAACAAAATACTATAATTTGTGCTAGGAAGAAGAGAGAATTCTTAGAAAATGAGGGAGGGTCTAGCCCTATTTATAGTTTTCCATTTGGGAAAGTGTGAGATTTGGGTACATGTGGGACAAATGAAAAAGTCCAAAAGCACTTTTAACAAGTCAAAGTGAGGTTTGACTGTGTTTAGAAGAGATGACCATGTTTATAGGGTAATTAATCTTACTTAGAGAGAAATTAGGTTTTGAAAGACTTAATCAATCCAACGAAGTGGATTGATACTCGAGGAGATAATAAAGGTGGTAAAGAAAAGAATACTAACCAAGAAGAGGTCATTATAACCTATTTAATTAGTTTACAAGAGGAAATACGACCAGCGAGTGTCGTAAGAGGGGAGTTAGATATATCTAACTAACGAGGTGTCATAAATTTGGCAAGGGGAAGAAAAGTTAGTGCGATATTAAGAATAATAGTGCATTGATCAAACTACATGTTTCTACAACTACATTTGGGTCTGAAATGTAGCGCATCACTCAGTTAGTAAGCCCAATGTTGTGGCAGGTGAGGTTAGTCCAACCCATTCATTTGCATTTTATTTTTTTAGGGTTTTGATACTCCTTTTGGTCTTTTGCAGGTTTTTTCATCATCTTGGATTATTAGTGACATACAATATAGGGAAACGAATATGATGTTACACACAACGAGGGTTTCAGACCACCTCCCAACCATGTGAAATTAAGTTATGTATCTTTTGCATAGACTAGGCTTCCCATACTATAGACTAGAGTGCCCACAAGTACCCCCATCCTTCTCTAGGAACTTGAGTCCAGGGAATCAGTTTAGATCCATTCTTTTTTGGGGCTTCTACACAATCTTTTCTGATTTTTGTTCCTCTAGTCATCTCTGCCATACATTCCAATGAGCTCCTCCTAATCAACTGAGTTTTTTCCTCTTCTCTTTTACATATTAGGGTTAAATTTTCCTTTTACATAGTTTTTGGGTCATTTATATACTTCTTTATTGTATTTATTTACTACATTTACATGTTTTTCTAGATTATAACTATCCCCATACTTCAATATTTTTAGTTAATCACAAAAATACAAGTGAGTGGAATAGGAAGTGAGTCATTAGTGAATAATTTTCTTACGCAAGATCCACATATAAAACAACATACTTGTGGTATAGTAGATAGTAGTAATATAGGAGCGAGTCACAATCAAGTATTGTTATTGGATAGGATCAAATGCACGAATAAACTTATATGCAATAATAATATATGAAAAGTGCTTGAATGATGAAGTAGTACTTCTACAACAAGAACAAGTACATGAGCAAGCTAACTCTTCATTAAGTGTTTAGCATTCATTAGCAAAAAACGTACATAGGATGGTACATTATATAGTGAAAAATTAGGTCATCCTAAAAGGTAACGTCTTAATGAAGAAATAAAAATGACTTAAACTACATTTCCCATTAAAGAATTATTATGACCTAAGCAAGGTAAATTAGACCATGTAGGTAAAGCCACAAGGTGGGTAAAATCCTACACCAATACCCCCTTAAGTGTAGCTTAGGTGGGTAGAAGAATGGGTCCCGAAAATAAGGCCGATGAGGTACCCAAGAATAATGCAAATCTCCCATAAAGCAGAGAAAAGGAGAAAACCCATTGGAAAAAACACTCCCCAAAAAGAGAGAAAAGAAGAAAGGAGGACTAGAAATCCCCAAGAAGGTGATGTTGATGTGTCCCATATCCCTAGCAGAGCTCGCAAGTGAAGAAGTTTGCACTTAGTGAAAGGTTTAGTGAAGATGTTAGCAACCTGATCTGATTTATGACAATATTAAAGATCAATGACCTTTCCATGAATCAACTCTCTGATGAAATTCATGTAAATCTCAATGTGCTTAGTCCTTTGATGCTGAAATGGATTCTTGCAAATTTTGATGGTGCTCTAGTTGTCACGAAGATTCTTGTGGGACACTTGTATGGAATACCAAAATCTTTCAAAATCCCTCGAAGCCTTATGGCCTTCGTATGAACATTAATTGAGATCCTCTATATTTGGCCTCAATAGAAGATAAGGCAATAACATTCTACTTTTTCTTGACCAACTAATAGGACCAGTAACCTAGAGAGAAACTATAACCTAACATGGATTTGTGATTCGAACATCGCCTACCCAATCCAAGTCTATATATCCAACCAATTCAATGTTAACACCAGCTCCATAGTGAATCCCAAATCTATGTGTACCCGAATGTAGTGGAGAATTATCTTAGCTACTTTCCAGTGTAGCTCATGAGGCTCCTGCATGAACTTGGAGACCAGGCCTACAACATATGAAATGTCAAGTTGAGTATGAGTCAAATAAATGAGACTTCCTACAAGTTGTCGATACAAAGTAGCATCAACCAATGGTGAAGTGCAATCAGCCTCAAGCTTGACTCCAGACAAGAAGGGAGTTGGATTTGGCTTACAATCAGCCATGTGAAACTCGAGAGAGAAGATCAAGAGCATACTTATTTTGTACAATGAATATCCTTGAGTCAAAGCTGTTAGTTTGAATCCTAAGGAAATCATGTGAAAAACCTAAGTTTTTCATGGAGAATCTATTGTGGAGGGCTTCTTTCATTGTTGCAATGGATGATGAAGAGCTCCATGTGATCAAAAGGTCATCAACATAAAGAACTAGAACCAAAATTGAATCATCTTTCCACAAAATATAGACATTGGGATATGAATGACATCAGTGAAACCCATAGAAAGAAGGAAGGAATCCATTTTGGCATACCAAGCCTAAGGGGCCTGTTTGAGACCATATAAGGATTTCCTAAGTCTACAAACCAAGGAAGAATCCTGGTCAAAAACCTGTGGTTGTTCCATGTAAATATCATCCTCTAGGTCATCATGAAAAATGCACTCTTAAAATCTATCTTATGAACATCCGAATGATTAGTGATGACAATGGAAAGATTAAGTCTAATCGAGTTCATTTTGGTGACAAGAGCAAAGGTATCAAAATAGTCAATTATAGTAACATGAGAGAAACCTTTTATAACTAACAATGGTTTAAAATTATCAATGACCCATCTGCTACATGTTTGGTCTGATAGATCCACCTGCATCAAACCATCTTTCTTCCCTTAGGAAGTGGTGTCAAATCCCAAGTGTGGTTGTTGATTAAGGAGTTGTACTCCTCCTACATAACAATGTCCCACTCAAGATTACCAAGCCTCTCTAAATGTTTATGGATCAGAGGTAGAGGAAAAGAAAGCATGAGGGCCATCCCTCAACTCTTATCGTGTATGTCTAACATCTACTTGGATCCCCTACCCAAGTACCTACACTCTGTAAAGTTTGTCTAGCCCAATGAGGACTAGTGGTGGGAGTGTTAGGAATAAGCTCATCATCATTTGAGTCATGGATAGATGTGGAAGGATATAATATCCATCACTATCTTCAGTTCTAGAACTAGAAGACAAAGAGTCCTTGGTAACATGAATAAGTGTGGGAAATTTCTTAGGATCCTTTGAACTGTTAGAATCATCCTTACAAATTCCAAGTGATGTTGATGGAAGTGAAGAAAAGTCAGGTGTGGAATCGATCAACCTTCTTAAAATTTGACACTCCTTTTGATGAATAACTCATGTGTGGTTGGATGAAGAAGATGGCACCCCTTAACACCATCTGGGTATCCCACAAAGATACTCGGTCGACTCTGAGGTTCCATAGCCTTATGTTTATTGTTAGGGATGTGAGCCATAGTTGGAGATCCAAAGACTATGAAGTTCTTAACCGACATTTTTAACTATGCCAAGCTTCAAAAGGAGACTTCCTTCAATGCTTTATAAGGGACATGGTTTTGTATGTAATTTTCACAGTTAATAGCTTCTACCCAGTATTGAGGTGTGAAATATTAGGAGTACAACATACAATTAGCCATTTCTTTTATAAACCTATTCTTTCATTCTACAACCCCATTCGTGAAGGACTGTAGGTAGCTGTTCATTATAATGTAATCCCTTTTGTAGTGTACATTTGCTTAAACATATTACTGACATATTCCTCACCATTTTATGTTCATAGAATCTTGATGAATTTCCCTGATTGTTTCTTTGCAAGGTCCTTGGAGTCTTGAAAGAAGTTATAAACATATAACTTCTCACGAAGGAAATAGACCCAAGTATATTGTAAAAATCGTCAAATAAGGTGAGAACATACCATGCCCTAGTGAAGGAAGGTTTGAGAAAAGGTGCTAAAACATCATTGTGAACCAAATCCAATACTTGTGTAGCTCTCTAAGCTTTAGCTTTGTCAAATCTCTCTTCTTGATGCTTTCCAAGGGCATAATCCCTCACACTGACCTTTAGAGAAACTAACTTTAGGCAAGCCTTCAACCATCCCATGTTTACTTAATTGTTCTAAGTAGTGATAGTTAAGATGGTCAAGTCACTCATGCCATAATTCTTCAACCCCATCTGAATGAGTCAAAGCAATGGAGTTAAAGAAGAGTTTGGAGAAAACTAGAGAAGGTATACAAATGTTTCGGTGTGGTCTGCCCTTCCTATGCAATCTGTCTAGTGTCACTATGTAGCTCTCTAATGATAAATGAATCTCGATTAAATTCATCTTTCATGCCATTCCCAATATGAGTGATCTTGTAAATTGACAACAGATTGGTGGAAAGTGTTGGAACACTTAGAACATTATTGAATTTTCTCGCCATCTACTTCTACTGATCCACACCCTGTAACTGCTACAGAGGTGTCATCACCTAGTGTGATAGAAGACATATTGCATGGTTTCACAAAAGAAAATTAAACCTGTGAGGAACCCATATGGTGTGAAGCACCGTGAAGTAATGACCCAAGATGAATTGAGAGCTATTATTGCACAAGAAAGCTTTTCCCCGCTTCTTCTCTTTACTCGTTGTTTTTTTACCTTATAAGTTTCTTGGTCGATGAATTTTGTTTGCTAGATTAATGGAACCCTATGTTTTTTTTCTCAAGAAGATGAGTAAGGTGGTCAATCTTATTTTTCATACACTTGTGTTCATCATGGCCAAGTTTCTTGCAATAACCACACTTTACCTTTTCCTTCTTAGGTTTAGCTTTGGAGAAGGAGGATTCAAAGTGTGAGCTTTTAGTTACGATGGTTTTTGATCCTTCTTATTTCCTTGATCATTCTTCTCCTTGTTGTTAGAAGCCTTAAGTTTCACATTTCCTACAATCAAGACATGTGATTTGGAAGACTTCAAAGTGCCCATTTGTATCAAATTATCTTGTTCCCTAGTCATCTGACCAAAAACACATCAAATGAAGGAATTTTCCATGATGCTCCAAGTGCATCCTTGGTGGCATGGAAGGTGGAGACAAAAATTGAGTAATTTGGACCCAATTTAGAAAGGATAGAAAAAATGAGTTGAGATTATTTTTATCAATTCCACATTCCTTTAGCTATAATCTTACTGATTTAAACTTTGTGAAGAATTCTTGGAGTGTGTCAAAGTTAGTGGGGCTCAAACTAATGAGTTCATTTTCTAGTTCATGTGATCTCATTTCATTTGTTTTTCCAAAGATACTTTCTAATGTGGTCCACACTCCGTTGAGATATTTAGTAGAATCAACATGGAAGATAAGATCCAAAGACATTGATAGACACAAAAACCCAAAGGATTCATCAAAATGGTTAAACCATTTCACTTTGTATGAATCTGAAGTTGGTTTTATTTCAAGCCCCATTGTTATCCGATGTAGACCCTTACCCCTCAAAAAAAAATTTATTTTGGACTTACATTTAAGATAGTAAAATGGCGTGAGTAGTGTCACAAAACTAATATCCATTGTCAAAAAATTGTGCAGAAGATAGAAAGGAAATCACGAGCAAAAAAGGCTCACAAAATATACCCCCTAAACTTATAGAGGTTAAATTTTTTGAAAAATGAGGATACCTTCAATGCAAAGAACATGAATTAACATACACTTTTAAAAAATAGAACCTAAAATGGAGAAGCTAGTTGAAATTTATGCCAAATCAAAGTTTAGGTGATGCAAAGAAGGGGTCAGAACCTAAAATGTGAAAATCAGGTGTTAAAATCCGAAATGTGCAAAGCAGGTGTCAAAGTCTGAAATGTGCAAAGTAGGTGTCAGAGTCCAAAATGTGTAAATCATGTGTCAAAGTCTAAAATGTGTAAAAAGAGGTGTCAAAATCTAAAATGTGCAAAGTAGGTTTTAGAGTCCGAAATGTGTAAATAAGGTGTCGTGAGTCTAAAATGTGCAAAGTAGATGTCGGAATTTGAAATGTGCAAAGCAGTGTCGAGTCCGAAATGGGAAAAGCAGGTGTCGAATTTTGAAATGAACAAATCAATTAAAATTAAGGAACATCTAGATTTGAAAAATGGTTAGTTTTTCGTACAAAATAGAAAATACCCACTAAGCTATTAAAAAACCCTAGAAAAACCTAGAAGGGATTTTTCTATTTGAGTCCAAACTTGCATGAATTTTCTAAATTTGAAGTAAAAAACTTACAAACCCTAAAATATTCAGATATAAGAAAACTTTAAGTTTCTCATACAAAAAAACAAATACCCACCAAATTGTTCGAGAAACCCAAAAGGTATTTTTCAATTTGAGCACAAACTTGCATGGATTTACTAATTTTGAAGTCAATGAAATTGTCTATTTTTCATGTAGAGAATCCAAAGGAATAGATCTACACAAATTTTCTAGAAACCCCACCAACCCCTTAAAAATTGAAATAAATGAAAAAATGGAAAAAACTAGAATGCAAGATCTCACACAAAGGTTAAGGCATTCGACTACCAAAATCATTGTGATACCATATAGGATCAAGTCACAATCAAGGACTGGTACTAGATAGGATCAAATACATGGATAAAATTGTATGTAGCAATAAGATATGAAAAATACTCGAATGATGAAGACATAGTACTTCTACAACAAGAACAAGTACATGAGCAATCTAACTCTTCATTAAGTGTTTAGCCTTCATTAGCCAAAAAATTACATAGGAAGGTACATTATATAGTGAGAAATTAGGTCACCCAAAAGGTAATGTCTCAATGAAGAAATATAAAATGACTTAAAGTACATTTCCCTTTAATGATCTATTATTACCTAAACAAACTAAATTAGACCATGTAGGTAAAGCCACAAGGTGGGTAAAATCCTACACCAACAAGTAAGTGCATGATTTTGTGTCTACATTTTCCCCCTTTATGCTATTTGAATAAAATTCAAGTAGTGTAAAGGAAGTAAGGAACATACTTGAGAAGAGTCCGGAGAAGCCTTGTTGCACAAAGTAAGTGCAAATGATGTAGAAGTACACACGAATAAGAACATATAGTGTGGTGAACCATGGATCAACGTGTTGACCCATACAACATACAGAGAGATAGAAAACCGTTATGAGGAGCACTAAGTGAGATTGATGATTTTGATTTTGAGTGATTGAAGATTTCAACCTTGTCTCTAATGGAGATTTATTGGTGGTGGGAGTGATCAGTTCCCAAACCAATTTTGTGTGTGTGAAAAACTGAGGATTTGGGCATCCTGCCACTAGAGGAAGAGTGTAGGGAGAGAGGTATAGTTTTACCCTTCAACTTTAACTACATCCTCAAAAGGTCTAGCCATTGTAGACAAACAAAAGACCAAATTTGTTCATTTCGATACTTTTCGATCAAATGTGAATAACCCATATAGGAGCAGATAAGAAAGGCAATGACGTCTCATTGCCCCCACTCCAAGGGTGCAACAATATATGTGAGATGGATTCCATGTTAGGTCATCTGGAAGTGATAGAAAATGTGGAGATAACTTCCCATGTTAGGTCATTTGGGAAAGTGGTGATGTAACTCCCAAGTTGGATCATGTGGGGGGGAAATGTGTTATGTTGTGTCAATCGATTGATTTAGTTTTTAATACTTGTGTTAAGATTTGAATGTGTTTGATTGATTACTCATGGGGATATTTTATGTTTGTTGCCCTAGGTTATGTCATTAGGGGAATTGGTAGAAAATGGTGTGAAATGTCGCATGATGTGTGAGAATTTTTGATAATGTCGAATTAGAAGTGTATAATGATCGCATAACGGTTTAAGGGGAATTTTAGGATGACCCCGATTATATGCACTACCTTTTGGAAAAAGGAAGATTGAGGATGAGAATGAGTACTAAGCTGAAAGTAAATGGGTGATGATGTCGGTGTGATCAAAGCACAATATAGGTGATATTGTAAAATTGTGTGTATATTGAGTTGAATCTGTGTTGAGTGTGAATATAGTGTCTATGGAATGTGTACGATATGATAGTAGGCAGATTTTTGAAGAGAACAACGTAAAAGAGTCAAGAATCAAAGTAACAAAGATCAAGATATGAGATAAAATGTGTATTAGTTGGAATGATGAGTGCAAGTAGTGACTATAACAAGGTAGGCAATCGAGAGTTACTATAAATAGTAATAGGAAAAAGTGAATAGGTATTTCATTTGATCATTACATGAGTGTGAGTTTTAGATCTGAGTGTGTGAAGATGCCATAAGTGAGAGCATCATGATTGAGTTGATTTGAGATGGTGGTGGCTGTTGTAGCATCACATATGACAACTGAGCTAGTAAGTGTTTTTTTCAAAAATTATGTTGAATAAGGCTATTTTTTGTTATTTTTTACAAAAAAATTTTTTTAATGTTTTTGTCATTTTTGACGTGGGAAAGATCGGTGAAGGCATTAATGACCTTCGGTACTCTAACACCTAGGAATAGGCACTAGTGACCTATTTTGGGGCACTCGAGTCTCGCTTAAAGGTACTTGGTGACCCGAGAAGGCTATGGCTCGAGCCCAAAGTGTTGTGAATGTGAAAATAGATGCTTGTTGATGTTATTGGTAGGTGTTTTGGCATGAATATTATGTATTGATATCATGTTTATTGTTGTTTTGTGTCTTTGTGTAGAGAGATATTCATTTGAGAGAGTTTCGTGGTGGTCATCATTTGAGGACATTTCTGGGATTGGGGTTGTCGATGATGAGTTGGATGTTCAAGATCGTTTTGGATTGTAGCACATAGCAAGGATGGGGTATGTGCCCCATAGTATGCCAATGATTATTGTATTATGTGAGAGATGGTGTGCATATAAATGTACATTTTGTTTTCCTATTGAGCAGATGATAATGACTTTGGAGGATGTATATCGTATACTGTGATTGCCTGTTTTCCATGAGAGGGTACAGGTGATGGCCATAGAGGACACACCGAGATAGATGAGGGCCATTATGTGATAATTTATAGGGACCCGAGTGCATAATGAGGTCCACATCAGTCTTGATGTTATATCGAAGTCATACATTATGTGATTATGGAATTTTATAGTGGTTGTGATTTATTCTTTGGTCGCATTCAAGGGTGGTGGAGATATTTCAAGGAGATTTTGTATCATGATAGTTTGGCATGGCTCAGGATGTTCCCTAGATCCATATATATGGTGAGAGATATGAAGGTACCGAGGAGGGATGGAATGAGACCGGGGCCCACAAGGGTGTAGCTAATACCCCTGGGCTAGAGGAGTCGATGTGGTCATAAGACCAATATAGGTGGATGACACAAGTTATATAGAGAAGTATAATACATGGTGGTAAGTGCACTAATGAGTGCTACTCGCCTTGATAATTTTGATACGATGAGAGCACCACCAAAGTAGGAGTAAGCGGGATAGACACCGCCCCGAGTTGTGATGATGTGGCGGAGGTGAGAGTAGAGTGTGAGTATATGTGTATTGATAATCGTGGATTGTTAGTTATTTTTGTATCATGTATGACTATGCCTAATATGATGCTATAGTAACACTAAATGAATGAAAATTAAGTACAACAATACACTCAAGTAAATTAAATAATAAATAATTAAACGTTAATATGTAAATAAGGGTAAGATGCCCTAGTTGATTCATTGAGTTTTGGAAAGGGCACAGAGTTGGTAAAAGAGAAATTTGAATATTAACTATTGACCGGAGCTTAAAAATGTCGATGTCGAGGAGGCTAGATCTGGGGCACTGGAGATGGACAGGGGCACATGTGGGTGCCCTAGGTATATTTTGGGGTGCCTGGGTCTGCAGAAATGCTCAAAAAGCCAAATTCTTAGGGTTGCAAGATGTTCGCTGATGCTCACATTTTTTCTCTACAAATTCACACAATGATTGTTGGAGTCCCTGAACGTGTAATGAAACATAAGCCTATAAAACCCTCAAATAGACATCAAATCCTAAAAAAGAAAGATTTAAAATGAAGGGTCAGGTTATCCTTAGATTCCACAATGGTGGACTTAGAAATGAGCATTGCACTAAATCTCATACCCAATGTTATGTGTGTGTGTGTGTGTGTGGAATTATGCCCTAGGTTGCTCTTGTGCCAGTCGCACTTGGATAATGAGTAAGTAGATAGATGTAGAATGTAGTAAATGTGTGCATGGAATAGAATGGACTTCCCTCCTATGAAGTGTGATGTAAAAAAATAACCTTTGCGTACCTTGTGATGGAGCTAGATGGATGCAATAGAGCTCTTATATGCCTTGATGGATGCAACCTTAGGTGGTGATAGCTAGCGCTTAGTGTTTGGTCCCTTATTATGATCACATAACTTTATATTTATATCATTTGTTTGCTTGAATTTCATAATCAACCCAAAAATGTTGACTACCAAAAATATAAGATGCTCAAACAACTAGAAAGGACCCAAAAAGTGAGAGTAAAGTACAAAGGGGACATGAGCGCCTAGAGGGGACAAGGGCTCCTAGCACTAGTGTTTAAGAAGACAAATGTGAAGAGTAAAAAGTCGATTGAGAAAGTAAGGGTGCAATATTGAGATTGACAATAGAAATCAAAGAAAGGTGGCCAAAGACATGGGTTAATTAGTACTTTTATTACTTAGGAATCACATGAATAGTAATATGTAATCAAGACTAGATAATTACCCAAAGTGTGTGATTATGTGTCTACATTTTCCCCCACTTTATGTTGGTGAGTGGAAAGCTCGGTAACATAAAGTAGATAGATATGTGTACCTGATATCCATGTAGATTGATGTAGAAATCATTTCGAGGGACTAGACAAAGTGTGGAATGATAAAATTGTGAAGCGTGGATGCTAAGGATGAGGAAGTGTAAAAAGTGATGATGAAAGTTAACCTAGGGCAGAAACACATGTGTAGATGTTGCAGTGTACCTGTTGTTAGTGTCGATGTCAATATTGGTGTGATGTGGATGATGTCAAATACCACTTCCCATACAAATGGACCTACAAAAGAAAATCGACCAATAGTCAAATATGCATGTATATGTGTAAAAATCATGTAAAGGAGTATGTAAAATGAAAATTCAAAAAGGAACATGTGTACATGATCCACGATGAGGAAAGACTTTAGAAAGGATCTTTTAGATGATGTCGACGCATGATTTTTTCGTGTGATCTCACACCAAAGGTGTAATGGAAGAAGTGTAGGGAGAAATTTCGGTGTCGTATGCTAAACTTTAACCGATTCCCAATGTGTAAAACACCACTGTAGATGGTGTGTATAAATGCATGCTAAGGACTATCTTCCCTGTAAAATATATTATGTATGGAGTTCTATAGACTGTGCTGAACTACCAATCATTGTGTAACTACCCCATGGTTTCAGGTATCTAGGAAAGACCATTGTATTGCCCCCGGTTTTAGGCATCTAGGAAAGGTCGTTGTGCTAAGGACCCAAGTCTGATTTTGAGCCCCGAAAATTGTATTGTAAAAGTATTGTGTTGTGTTGTGTATAACATTGTATGGGGTGACTGATTCACCCATATGATGCCCCCCTCATTTGGGGTGCATGTGACGTCACTAAAGGAGTATGTGGCCCAAAAGAAGACCGACCGCTTAGATGAATTTTTTCCCCTGTAGGGGGAAGGGGATGTGCTTGGTAGAAACAAAGACACACACAAATAATTGGCTAGGAGACAAGTGTTAGTACAAGAAAATACAAACACTCATGTAAAAGATACAATGTAAGCTAAGTAGATAGTGTGTAAACATGCAAGAAGACAATGTAGACCACAAAAAGTGGGTTGTAAAAATGGGACATCACTCACAATGTCGCAAGACAATCAAGGCCGTAATGGCCACAAAACAGACAAGTGTGCACATAAGACAAAGGGAAAATCCCACAAAAATAACATACAAATGAAAAGGAATGAAAAATAATGTAACAAATAATCATAGAAGCAATCAGCCCTGCATAATAAATGTTGCACATGAAGCACCCATTAACATGTTAGGAATATAAAAATTATGTCAAAGCGTGTATACTATGGTAAAGTAGTGTGCTATGAAACAATAAAACATGTAGTGTATGAAATTAGATGCCCACAAGAGCCATTGTGGGATTGGTAATAGTAATCTGTGTGCCAAACATTCATGATGCATGTAATAGATCTATAGGATCTCGTGATCACAACTAGAAAGCAAGTGAACACACATTTTTCTATGATAAAGATAATTACATACAAGATATCTATCTAGCATGTGTAATAAGATGAACATGTAACAAATAAATGTAAGCAAGAGTAAATGCAACCAAGATATGTAGTATGTTGTGGATGAGGTGGAATGGAATGCAAAGTGAATGATAGGAGTAGCGTGCCCCCGAGTGGATGTGTATGTATGAAATGAGGTTCATTTATTTATGCCCCCTCAGTAGTCAAGAATGAATTATAAATGAGAGTGCATCATCGGGAAATGGTTTGAAATGTGTGCACAAGAAATATGGTGATTGTAAGTTGTCGTGTGATGTTTGAGATTGAAAGTGGCGTAGTAAAATGGATGAGGTGGTGAAATATGTGATGATTTATCCTAAATTGTATATCACAAAATATATGGACATGATGATAGAAAGCATGATGATTTAGCATAAAGTGTATATCACGAAATGTAAGAGTAAGATTATAGAAGGTGTGATGATTTAACACAAAGTCTTTATCATGAAATGTATGAATAAGGTGCTAGAAAGCATGATGATGTAAAAAAATGTATATAAAAAAATGTATGGATAGGATGATAGGAGGAATGAATATTTAGCCTAAAGTGTATATCACAAAAGGTATGGATAGGATGATAGAAAGTGTTATGATGTAGTAAAAGCGTATATCACGAAATGTATATATGGAAATGATAGAAAGCGTGATGATGTAACACAAAGTGTATATCACAAAATGTATGAGTAAGATGATAGGAGGCGTGATGATTTAGCATAAAGCGTATATCACAAAATGTATGAATAAGGTAATGGTGAAAAATGTCACATAGTGTGATAAGAAGGTTTATTGATTAAATGTGAAGATGAAAGTGTAGAATGATGTATGTGTGATGGGGTGAGGTTCACTTTTAATTTGGGACCCTTGGTAGTTGAATATGAACCATTAGACTAGAGTGTGTCATCATGTGGTGTGTGTATTACATATAGGTGGATGAACAAAATGTGTGATGTGTGTAGTAAGTGAATAATATGTCATTGGTGTGTGACGTGTGAAACATGTAATGTGGAGTGTATACTATGTAGTGTGTGTGAGGTTCATGAATATAGTATGCCCTCAATAGTCAAGTGCAAACCGTAGCACAAGAGTGTGTCATTAGGTAATGATGATGTAAAAGATGAGACACAACATCCGTAAGTGGAAAAGAGTTATGGTAGAGGGAATGCTTTCATGGTAGACCATGAAAAGTAGGTTTTGAAAATGGGACATCACTCATGATGTCGCAAGAAAATCAAGGTTGTAATGGCCGCAAAACAAAAATTTTGCACACAAGACATAGTGTACTTGAAACCCTCGTATAGGAATTTGATGTAGTGATGTACGGTAGAGGGAACTCGCTTGCATGGCATGAATACATGGCCTCACTGGGTAAACAATTGTATGAAATGGGGAATTTGATGACAAATAAAACCGTGTTGATGGTTTTGGCCCTACATGATAGGTAAAACAATGTGACCTACACATGGATGAAAAAAATCATTATATGCACGAAGCTTAAAGAGAGGATGGACTAGCATTAGCAATAGAAATACCAAGCTTTTAAGGAATGACATAGGAAAAAGATTGAGTTCAGATCCATTATCAATTAAAGTACACTTGATACCCATGTTGTAAATGTGAATCATGATATGCAAGGGTGGATCATTGTCAAAGATAGAAAGATCAGTAGTAGGATGGACGAAAAAGAAATATGTGGAGAAAATGCATCAACTTGAATGATTGATAAATGGAGTCCTGGATGCATATCAGCAGGAATGCGAGTAGTAGCGAGGAGATGTTGGACTCTATTTCTTAATTCATGATTGGAAAACAAGAAGTCATTAATTGAGATACTCATGATGACAAAGAAATAAAGGTCCTAATAGTGTGTAGATCAAGTTTGCGTTCACCAAAATGATTATGAAAAATATGAAATATTATGCCTAATCGATGCTATAATAATAGTAAATGAATGACAATTATGTACACCAATACACTCAAGTAAATTAATCAATAAATAATGAAACCCTAATATGAAAAGAAGGGTAAGATGCCCGAGCTGATTTACCAAATTCTAGAAAGTGCATAGATTTGTAAAACAAATAAATGTGAAGCACTTATTGTTGCACTCGAGCTCAAAAAATTGCAGCTCCAGAGAAGGAGGCTAGGACCGGGGTGCCTAGAGAGGGACAGAGGTGCCCATAGGCACCCTAGGCTTGTTTTTGAGTGCTTGGGTCCGCAGGTTCAGGGGCGTAAGATGTTTGTTGATGCTCACCTTTGTTAATATAGATTCTTACAATGATTGCTGGAGTCACCAGAAACCTACAATGAAACATAAACTTGCAAAACCCTCAAATAGACATCAAATCCTAAAAATAAAGATGAAAAATAAGGGGTTGAACTGTCCTCGCTCCCACAATGATGGACTTGCATTTGAGCACCGCACTACATCTCAAAACCAATGTATTTCTATCTCTATGTGTGTAGAATTGTTCCCTAGGTTGCTCTTGTGTCAGTCACACTTGGATAGTGAGAAAGTAGCTAGATGTAGAATGTAGTAAATGTGTGCATGAAATAAAATGAACTTCCCTCCTATGAAGTGTGATGTAGAAAACTAACCCTTGTGTCCCTTGTGATAGAGCTAGATGGATGCAATGGAGCTCTTAGATGCCTTTGATGGATGTAACCTTAGGTGGTGATAGTTAGTGCTTAGTTCTTGGTCCCTTATTATGATCACATAACTTTATATTTATATGATTCATTTGCTTGAATTTCATAACTAACCTCGAAAAGGTGACTACAAAAAAAATAATATGCTCGGGACTAAAAAGGACCCAAAAAGTGAGAGAAAAGTACAAAGGGGGAAAGAATGCCTAGAGGGGACTAGGGCGCTTGGTGTTGGTGTCTTGGCTAGGAAGTGGTGTCCAGAAGACAAATTACAAAGAGTAAAAAGTTAGATTGAGCAAGTAAGGGTGCAAGACCGAGAGCGACAATAGAAATCAAAGAAAGGTGGTCAAATACATGGGTCAATTAGTATTTTTCTTACTTAGGAATCACATGAATATTTGTATGTAATCGGGACTAGATAATTACCTGCAGTGTGTGACTATGTGTCTACAATGTCACATTGTGGATATGAACTAATGTTTTGTGTTGAATTATTACGGTTGATGCTTTATCGGTTTTTTATTATAGAT
The DNA here is from genome assembly GCA_018340775.1 of Taxus wallichiana var. yunnanensis. NCBI lineage: Eukaryota > Viridiplantae > Streptophyta > Pinopsida > Cupressales > Taxaceae > Taxus > Taxus wallichiana. The sequence goes on along the minus strand of CM031237.1, from coordinate 912,132,307 downwards.
AATTCAATCCATACGTTGACATAGAATGTGCCCACAAAAATTATTATTGGAGGTGGGATGTTAGAGTGAGTGGATTCCGTTCATGGGTGAGCATGCCCATTTTTTTGAGCCAATGGTGATAGAAACAACTACTTATACAAAGTCTTTATTAAGTGAGAGGGATGAGGTACGAGAGGAGATATAGTAAGATAGAGAGGCCATGGGTGAAGGTCACTTAGTGCAAGATGTATTTGTGAGGTTTTTAGAGCTATAGGGTCTCTTTTGCAGATTTGCGTAACAATTGATCGATCTTACTCTATTACATAGGAAGGTAGAGAGGTATAGGGTCCACGACCAACCACATAGACTCGAAAGTTGAAGCATCTAGTTCTATAGTTTCCGTAGTTATAGATAGTAATAGTGATGATGATATATGATGTATGTGGATGTAGGGGCTTTGCCCCTGTTGATTTTACTATATAACTATGAGTTTTTGAGGATATAGAAATGGATGATTCGTTATCGAATTGTGTTATATTGATATGTGATGTGTCAAGAATGGTTCGTATGTGTTGATTTGATTTGTATTCCATAGTTGTGAATGTTAATGAATTGACAATGATGTTTAATTTGATCATAGATAGATAATAGATAGTGTATGGTGTGTGTGTGTGTGTGTGTGTGAACGTGTGTGTGTGTATGATGATGCAAAAGTATAGTGTATGTATGAATAGAGATGTGATGGATGGTAAATTATGTATAAAATAAAGGATGTAAAAGAGTATGTGAATGAGATGATCGTAAAAGTGTACTTAAATGTGTGTTAGTATGATGAAGAGAGGGGGAGGAGAATAACAATGCCCCCAAAGTGTGTGAATGATAAGGTTCATTTATATAAGAGATCAAGAATGAATCAGAAGTAAGATTACATCATTAGGAAATGATTTTATAGAGTGCTCTTAGATAGAAAAATTGATGAAGTGTGTAGCGAAGAGATGGAGTGAGTTTCTTAATGTACATTTACATCAAATCATGTAATAACCATGAGAATGATGAGTGCATCATTAGGGGAGGTGAGAAAATAACCTACCAAAGACCAAGCGGGGGTGGAGATGTGGAAGTGAATGAGTGCAATTCATGAGTGTATCAACCGAAATAAATTCCAGATGAGATGATGCCAATGATGGGTGGTGGAGCATTGGGAAATGCTAATTGATTAGGCAATCAATGTGTAGAGGAATTGATGATAGTGAATGATATGTGTAGGCAATGGATGAATGAGTTGAGAGTGATGAATACTAGTCTTAAGAGCAAGCGTAAGAGATAAGTGTACATAAAATAGATGCATGATTGCATGGAATTGGAGACATAGACCACTCACAAAAGTGAGGGAAAAGGTAAATGAAACCCTTTTCTTCTAAGTGTTGTAATTGATCATGTAGGGAACAATAATCATTATCACGATGTCCATTAATATGATGATAGCGAAATAAATCGATCACATGCTGTTGCAAGTGATGAGGTGGATGATGTTAATTAGAAGGTAAACAAATCAAACTCTTATCAAGAAAAGCACACAACACATCATGAGGCCTAACGTCATGAGAAAAGTGTAATGGCTATGGAGGAGATGCAGGTGGAGTGAATGACACATGGAGGAGATGAAGGATGCTTATTTGATGGAGAAGATTGAATTTATTTGTGGGGTGGAAGAGATGGAGATGCAGGAGGAAATAACAAATAGAAGAGGAGAAGAACTAGATGATGCAACGCAGAAATAGTAGGAGGATTTATGACATGTGTAGAAATGAGATATGTTCTAAATGATGACTTTATAATATAAGAGTTTGAATGATTCACACCATCATATTGCAAATTCCCTTTAAAGTGAGAATCAAGGTAAAAGATGAAACCCTTTTCTAAATAAATGGGCTAAAAATATTAATTGATGCATGGGTAAGTGCACAATGGAGGACAATTATGGACATCAAATGAATTTTACATTAAAAATATAAAACATCAAATAGTCTTCGCGGACTTGAACCATGCCGAAAAGTAAAAACTATGTCATAAAAATGGTGATGAGGGGAGACTATTAGCTTTGTAGAAATACTGATTTTAAAGTGAATAGAAGAGGATAAATATCATTTTATAATTTTTACTAATAGTAGGTATTTAAGACACACATCGTGAATGTTTATGTCTAATGTTTAAGAGCAAAATTTGTTTCACTTATGGAGAATGTGATAAAACTTATACCATCCCAACCGTGGTGAAATTATATACATGAGGAGAAAAGGAATTTATTTGATTTCAATATTTTTTGATGAAGTTATGTGGGGTGGAAAGTGAGTTTTCTTTATGTTTTCATACCACTTTCAGGAGGAAAATCATAAAAATAAAATATTACTCAAAAAATACAAAATAAAATCCATCCCAAGATAGATAGTGGCATATAACTTCTCACCAAAGGAAAAAATATATAGGATTTTGGTCATCCAAATTGTGGGCAAATGACTATAATCTTGCATTTTTAAAAAAATCAAGTCATTGAATTTTTAGTGTTTAATATAGCTAATCTTGTCCATTTTTTACAAAAATTAGATTTTAGAAACTAGATTCCAGATGCTACAATTCATTTTAATATAATTTTGTCTAATTTTAAAGGAGGAATCTAATAATCCCTACAAGTTGATATTAGATGATATGATGTCCACGGATTAAATGGGCCAAATATCCCGCACTTACCCGCATGCAAGCATTGAAACACAAAATGTAATCAATAATAGGTTATGTATTTCCTTGATGTAAGCCAGGTAAGTGATCATGTGTGACTCTAGGGCCATTGTTAAGTATAAAGTGTTAAAGGAAGGCCTCTTCCATCTCACAATAGGTACTAATAGATCCAAAGGGTAGATGTGTGTACCATTGAAGAGCGTCATCAGTAAGACTATGGTGAAATTTTTTAGCAATAATCTATCATTGGAGTATGAAGCCATAGCTAGATGATAATGTTTGAGATGCAAATATGGATTTCTAGTACCATCAAAGCATGAAAATGTAGGCATAATGAAATCCTTAGGAAATTCTGAATTGTGAATCTTTTTGGAATAGGATTTCCATGTAAAGAATTATTATCGATAGAATCATAATAGGCCTTGCTTTCAAGAGTGAGAGATTGGACCTGAGATTTTAATTGGCCAACAACATGCATGAGTGATAAGATGTCATGTGAAGGAATGATAGAAGATGTGAATGGTGTATTGAGTGGTTGAAGCTTGCCATTATGAGTGATCATAGGGATGTCAATAGAAGAAGTGGAAGATGCCAATGCTAAGGGCACACTAGATGTAGGTGCTGAAGAAGTAATAGGTGGTGAAGAACATGGAGTATCAATAGAAGCATTAGGAATAACTTCAAAATAGATAGTAGGATATGAATTAATAGAAAGATATGAATCAATATTGCATGTTATCGACACAATCTCAAAAGAAGATGAAAGTGGAGTAGAGAATTCATAGTATGTAAAGAAGTAGAATCATTACTAGTATGTGTATCATCAATATCAACAAATATTCAGATGCAAGGATTTCATTAAGCATATCATCAACATACAATGAAGTAGGAGGAGAACTAGTATGAGATGTATCATTACAATCATTGGAGACATTTTCAAAAATGCAAGGAGTATGAGATGCAACTATAGAATCATCCTAACTAGTATTAGAAACAACATCATGCACATGTATATTTTCATCATGTTTTTTATCTGAAGTATCATCATCAAGACTAAGCATAAAATGGATAATAACATCATCTAGAGTCTCAAAAAAATAGAAGAGGGTGGAGTATGGCTTACTACATAACAAGGTCTACAACTTGAAAATCTTGCGAGATCAGAAACAATGCTAATAGTAGAATGATCAAAGCTAGTAGGAATATTACATTCATTAGCCAACAATTTCCTTTGAGTATCATCTAAAAGAACAATATTGTGATAGAGAGTGCTAAGTTCAGCTATAGTTTCTTCATCATAAATAGGATTAACACTCACATGAGGCATGGCTTTCCTAGGAGGAGAAGAGATATTCTTAGCCATTAGGGTTTTAGTGGATCCTAGGGAAAGGATTTCTAAGCTATGGGTTCACCAAAATGATTCAATAAAATCTATATTTTTATTTTATTAAAATCTAAAAGCAATGACTACTACAACTGATATAAAATGAAATACATATGCTAGGCAATTTATTTAATTTATTTATGAAAGTAAATACAAGAGATATGGAACTTACCTTGATTTCATTTATCCCGAAGTGTGTCTAGACTGGAGAATGTGATAGAACTGAAACATAAACCTTGCAATTCCACTAAGAAAAATGAAGAGGTGCTCGAAATTCCTGAAACGGGTTCTGGATAGGAGCAGGGGCACTGCATGGGAACCCTAAACCTCCGGTCGGTGTTGTAAATTGTAAAAAAGTTAGGATATGATTCTAGAAATATTGATAGGATTTCACACTTCTTCATATTTGATCGCCTAAAATTCACACTTTGACTGTGGGAGTACCTGTAAATATGCAAAACAAATATCCTCCTACAAAACCCTAAAAAAATCAAATCCTAGAAAAGAATGATACAAAATGAGGAGTCGATTGTCCTCTGTTGTTAACTAATGAACTTATGACCGAGTGTTAAGGACATCTTAGACCCAATGTAGTTCTATGTGATTGTGTGTGAATTAGTGCTCTTAGTTTTCCCTCATGCCAATTCCACTAAGATAATGGGAAGTAGCTAGATAGAATGAAAATGAGTGGGATGGAAAATGAATTTCCCCTTCCTACGTAGTGTGTATGCAGAGTAATGTGCCCAAATGCACCTTGAGATATGTAGATAGATATCCCTTGATAAAACATTTGTTCCATTTTAATGGTATATATGTTGTGTTTATATAGGGATATCTTGCTTGAATTTCAACACTAATGAAATGACATGCCAACTAGTACCTCACGATATGAGTGGGGAAAACTGAATATACCGACCTCAAATTTCAAAAATAAGATCATAAATAAAGATGACACAAGCACCTGGATGGAAGAGTGAACTCCGGGCACTAGTGTCCAAAGACAACTAACGACAAATGTATGAAGACCGAGATATAAAGATCACTATGACATGACAAGAATTGGGTGTATGAGAGACAAGTGTGAAAGATAAAAGAAATAGAAAAAAACAATACACGTGAGTGCACTAGGAAGTGATTCATTAGTTAATACTTTTCTTATGCAAGATCCAAATATAAAATAACATACTTGGTGATATAGTAAATAGTAGTAAGTGTGTGATTTTGTGTCTATAGAAGGGATTAATTATGTGGGTTTGTTTATGGTGCAATGCAAGTAAATATGAAGTGCATGATGTGTCTAAGTGGTGCTTGAATAGAAGAAGGAAAATACATGTCATATAATAATGAAGAAAATAAAAAATTTAGAATGATATACGTTGTAAAAAAATGGGGTTCTATTATAAGGGCACCTACCCTTGAATATATATATATATATACACACACACATGTGCACACATAAAATTGTGAAAATACAAAGGATTATATTACAAATAAAGAAATTAATTTTCAACATTCATTACTTCGCCTGGGAGAGTTGGCACGCATTTCAGCAATTGGTCCCTCGTGACATATGAAATCTTCATGGGCCACAACACTGAAAAAAAAAGCTGGACATCCTCACCATGCCCTGTGACATTCCCTTTTCCAATAGTTTGGGGATGTGTACCCATGGTCCATTCAGAATCTAGGTAAACTCCCTCTTCTTCTCGAGTGAGTTCACCCACTCACAAGGAGGAATTCCTCCCTTACGTATGATTTTGTTCTCCAACCGGTGGAAGGCCAAGTCGCAAGGAGTTACACTACTTCACTCATTAGATCATCAAGGGAAACTTTTCACTTACTTGGGACAGAATCACATGTATCCACCATGGATTGGATTTCCACTAAGGCAGCTTCGAGTGCCGCAAGTCACTTCTCTGTCTCATTTGCATGTGGGCCTAAAAGTAGTTTTTCTTTATTTGGTACACACAACGGGCCAAAATAGGAATCTCTTTTTCTAGTAAGGGAGGAGCATAATAAGCTTTGTACATGTGCCAATTTTTGTCATGGATATGGGAGAAGTGATGAGACCAATGATTTTTCAAATTCCCTATGCTTAGATGATGCTTAGGATGAATTAGATGAAAATGAAGGGTTTGGAAGACGGAAAGGAAGCACACATTTTTTCCAACCATTTCAAGAAGGAAAAAATTAGATTTTCATGGGAGAAGTTATATAAAGGATTGGCCCTGAAATTGGGCACGCTAAAAACATGCTTGAAAAAGGCCTCATTGGGGCATGTAATGTGTAAGAATTCACCCAAGTTAGTGAGTTCTTCTTTGGTCGGATTCACTCCTAAAGTTGAAAAATCCATAACAAAAGGGTTCTTAATGGAATCAAAGTGCAGGTGGTTATGTGAAATTGAATGGTAAATATGTGACCCATTAATCATGTTTAAATAGGCATGTTTCTTTGGATGATGTGTCTTGAGAAATCATGTCGCCATAAATGTCATATCTTGCCTGGATTGGCAAACACGAGTGTAATTTAAATCAAGATTAAGTATTCATTTGAATTGTGTCACTGGAGGGTGAATAAATGTCTGCACCTTCAAATAAAAGTCTTGTCAATTTATTCTTTTTCCAGGTCACATTTAGTCTCATGTGGAAAATATGATCTTAAATCAATGTGACATGGAAAATATTTTGCCTCGTCATGTTAGCATGATGGTGACAGTTGGTAGTGAGAAAATTTGAAAGGTTGTCTTGGAGGAATATTCCCTATTAATTCTCGGTGTCCCCGAAGGATGGCTTGAGCATGAATGAATGGAGAATCTGGATGGGATATTCCCTAAAACCCTTAAGCATATAAGGTTGTATAAGAAGGAAGAAAAGGGTTTTAGAGAAAGGATGGATCTTTTGAAGGGCGAGCCCTTTTGGAGGAGATGAAGATTTCAATTGAAGTGCCCCATGCAAGGAGTTATAAATTTGTCTTTGCTATAAAAATTCACACCTCATTTGTGTAAGAATTGTTCAGTTTTTTTATTTGAAGTTCATGCCAAGGTGGTTGCAGATGTACAACCATTGGAAAGATTTGAGAGCATGTTTATATTAAATGTGTTTGTCTTAAACAATGTACAAAAATTAATGTCATGCTCCATTATACAATGATTTGGAGGTAGAATGATGTGTGTTTTCCTTTTAAATCTTGTATGGATTATAACTAGAAATTATATGTTAACACTTTGCAATGGTGAGTTAGTTTGGATGGAAAGAGAATGAAACCCTAAAGGGGTACTTCAGGGTATTATTTTTGAGCCTGTAAAATTCCTTACTGATTTACTAGAACAGGTGATTTATTTATGTGTCTTGGGGCCATTGATTTTATAAGTATCGGCTGTAATTAACTCATAGGTATTTCATTCTTAGGGTTCCTAAGCTTAGATCATTAGGAATTTGGGTCATTTTTTTTCTTAGAGGTTCCCTGTGACAAATTTCCCCTTTGAAAACTCTCCTTATTTTACTACTACATCATGAAATGATAGAAGCTTCATGGTGTAATGGCTGGCATATTTATTAATCTCCTTACCTCATTTTATATCTAAGCTCTTCTTCCCTACAAATCATTCCCCACCTTATAATATTCGAATAGTGGTTTTGGTGTACCATTCAAAAAGTCTCACATATTTTGTACCAACGCAACATATCGCAAGAATTTTGTGGGTGGAACACACAATCATTCTATGCATCCTAAATGTGTTTGGATCTATCTTTAGTAGCTTGTGTTAGGGTTTCTAGGTTCTTACGGTGCTTTGTGATCACTCTTTCAAGTGATTGTTGCATCTAGTGGTTGCACCTGGCCTCTGATTTTCCTTCCCTGTCAAACTTGGGACTAGTCCCCAATTCCGCACCTTTCTCTTACCCCTCGGGCCGCATATCAAGTTCTCTCATCCTGGCCTAGGCAGAGCTAGAATTAGCAAGTAAATTAACCACACCCTTTGTCAAGGTTCCTCCCCATCGCTCCCAGAGAGAGTGGTCGAGTGAAGCGAAGGGAGGCCATGTTCTGGCAGCAAATGACAACTCACTTTGGTCCCTCCTCCTACCTCACCCCCTTTCCTACCACCACATGTCTAGTTCCCCTCTCTCCTCTCGGTGGGTGTACATCATGAAACAATATTAAAACATCCTTATATTACTCCCAAAGAAGCATACAAATACCTCTATACAATCTCATGATAAATAGAAACCCCTCTCCGATACCAAATGACATAACAAAGTTAGAATAAAAAAATAAACATTATAACATTGATCTTCTTGTAGACACCAAAAATTTTCACCCTTCATCCCCTTTATCATTTATTAATCCAATTCATCATTTACACTCATAAAATCACCTTATCCTAAGTCATAACCCCTTTATCATATTTACCACACGTAAATATCCTTTCTACAATGTCAAATCTACATCTAACCATCTAAAACCACCATAAAATCAAAATTAAATAAAGAAAAATCACATATAACCTATTTCATAACCCCCTTAACCATCACACCTCACCCCAACAAATTAGAAAACTATTTACCCAAAGAAAAACTAAACAAACTTTTTTGGAAGTGGTTTTAACCACTTTACCCTTCCAAACCCCAAAAACACGAATAACTGGCAATTCAGGTAATCACCAACGATTATAAATAGTAGTTTTTCAGCCATCATCCAAGATCCTCAATTTCAAATCTTGAGCTCTTTCTTTCAATATTGTCTTCCAGCATCCTGCATATCATCACTTAGCACCAGAATATCAAAATTATTTGTGAGCATCATCATCAATATTCATCAAGCCTTTCAAAGCCTTTCAAAGCTTCCGTGGATCAATTTTTCAACATTCAAATTGTAGATTGTGCCATCCATCTCAGTGAGGTCATCTTCCAACAAGTTTTGAGGACTTCTTTTAATCCATTACAACCTCCGGTATCACTTGTATATTGTTTGTCAAAAATCAACCTGAAACATTAATCATAAACTTCAAACATTTAATTTTATTAAACTATCAAAAATCACCTAAATCACCAATGATTCCTATCAATTTTACCCCTTGTCAACTTTATCATTTTTTATCAATCTATCATATATGTTTCTATCATGCTTGTTGCTTCTAACATGTCTTTGAGAATGGCTCTCTGTTAGATGGTAATACCTGGTCAATCACACGAAATCAAAAACATTCATTCACTTCAATAGTCAAACAAAATTTCTACTAGGAAGAATTCGACATTATCCATGAATTGAGTATGTGTGCAATCTGATTTGCTAAAACCAAACAAGACATTGAAGATCAGATTGAATTCCTCCACAACATCAAACATGAAGCTTCCGACTTCTGGGATGATTACTTTGAATGCATACAAATTGCATCCACACTTTCTTGGGCCACATTTGAAGCTGAACAAGACCTACCATTTGAGCTTTAACTCTAGTCATCTTTATTTACTATCCTTTCATCTATCTATCTATTATATGTTTATCATTTATCACTTATCCATTAAAATTCACTTGATTGTTTACAATGCAATATGACATCCTTTAAGGAAGCCCTTTGGATTCCTGGAATCAAAATTTGCTGAGAAACTTGCTTATTTATCTATCTAATCCATTTTGTTTAGTTTCTTTGAGCATAGGTTTCTTTGCAGGATAAGAGATTGTACACACTCTTGGATGGAGAGAAACTTTATCAGCATTGAGAATCAACAACCATCATGTATGGGTATCGTTAAACCCCGAGTCTTCGAGGTCAATCTGCTTTTTATTATTTCACTTTGTTAATTCAAGTAGAAAGGTAAAAACATATCTGAACATTCTGGCACACCCAGTGGGACACTAAGTCCCTTATTTCATTCATTCAATATTCATATTTTCCATATCTAGGTTTTATTCTATGTAATCACCAACAATTTTTTTTTCAATCACCAACAATTCAATCAATCACCGATGATTTCTTTGAATTATTTTGATTACTCTATAGTTGGCCTTCTAACCTTTGTTTTTTTTTTTTTTCCATTTTCTACTAATTGTTTTTATAGGTTTCTATTTTTAGATGATTTTTTCTTGTTGGCTTTGCTTTGTTAAAAAAATAAAAATTAAAAATTAAAAAGGAAGCATTTTTAGGTGAGTCCTTTCCCTTTTTTTTGTTTTCCACATTGCATATTTGTTGTTTATCCTCATCAAAATCAATCATTTCTTTTGGGATTAAAAATAACCTTACATCCTACTTGATCATATTAGATTTAATTAAAGGATTAATTTATTACATTCAAATTATCTTCCCCACACACAACCAAATCACATCAAACATAACTTGCATTAAACACTCCTACCCATGAGATAAGTATTGTGATTTGCTCACCCAATAGGAAACCAACTCAGTTGTTTCGATCAAGTATAAATAATTAGTTTTTGGTATATTGGCTAAGCACCTAACTCCCTTATCATTTTGGAACCGTGAAGTGAGGTGGTAGGCCCCAACACTAGGTCCCATACAAGCACCAACACATATTTGGGCCTCAAGTACCTTTAGGTACATTGAGGACTTCAGCCCCTAAACATTCGAAACCATCCATAGACGACCATTTCATAGGACCCTATCAGTTGTTTTACATGTTTTACTTTTTCTAAATTAATCAAGATAATCTAAAAATTCATTCTTCTTGATTTACTTGCTATTTATAATCAAACAATCTAGATTTATTTTCATTTGTAGGTGATTGTGTGTTTGTTAATATGGTACTTACAAAACAGCAATCCTGTGTCCAAAAATATGAAAACATGTCTAGTCCATTCCAACAATCTACACCATTACACCATCAAACCCCAAAATCTCAACCAATTATAGATCCAAATCAAGAAATATCCACACCTCAATATGAAAATCAATGAATTTGGGAGGAAGAAAATGAGTGTTATAATGAAAGTACCGAAAATAGATTTTAGATTTTGCCCACCTACTCCATTATCAAATCTATCATTTATCTCAAATAGAAGAGTTAGAACCACCACATTCTCCTAGCTCTCAATTTGCATCATCTAAAATCCCTAATCCTCCTAGTCCTCGCTTCTTTGATAGTGGGGATCCCATATTTTCAGAGATTTTATATTCAAACCTCATGGCCCTTAATGCTTACCTTGTAGCTAGGGGTGTCCAAATTCAACCATCAGTACTTGAACCACCTTTGTATGTTCTTGATCCTTGTGTGGTTTTTCCCATCTTATTGACCCAACTCAAGAACCCTTCATTCAACAATTATACCCATATCCACCTCATAATCAACCCGAAACATCTAATGTCATGTCTTCCATTCTTGTTTTTGATCTTCATATGATTTCTTCTCAAGACATGTCCACTCAACAACCTACATCTTCACCTGATCCTTCCACTGGTTCCACACCTCTTCAAAACAATCCTAATGCTTCTTCATCTACCCTCCAAAGCATCCTCGATCCATTAGACACCTCCAAAGTGAGTTTTTTGTTGTTTTTATCACTATATCTTAGCCACCACCTTCTCAACAAAACACCAACCCCATTTAGAACATCACTATGTCCATTCCTGCATCCATCCCTCTAGTCAACACTAGTGTTATTGCTAGCACCCACCCCATTTCTTTACCATCTTCTACTCTTATCTCACAACATGTACCTCAACCATCATAACCACTCATTTCCATACCCCAATCTATTCCTATTTAGAATATCCCACAACAAGCACCATCCTCTATTGCTTCTTCTATACACTTCCAACAACCACCCACTTATTCGCAACCCCTTACCTATACATTTGTTCCCTTCCAACATATCCCCCAACCATCATAACCTCTTATTAACACATCTATTCCCATCCCCTATCAATATGTGCAACCATCACAACCCTTAGTGTCTCAATCCACTTACAATATCCCCACTAACATTCCTTATCAACAAAATATCCCTTATCAATAAAATATCCATCAGAAAAAAACAATATCAATTATACCCACAAACCCCTAGCAAGTTTTCATTCAATCAACTTGGCTCATCCTTACAACAACCATCACAACTAGACCCCCTTCAAGCTCTCATAAACAAATATCTAACCTTGAAGCTACTTCCTTGGGTCCTAAGAATGTGCTCTCCTATGAAAAATATACAATGAGCCCATTCACCCCTCAGTACCTTACAAAGCATATCCACCTCACTAGGAACTTCTGAAGTTTATCAAATTCTATAGTAAAGAAGATCCCCAACAACACATTTATGCTTTCCACCACACTTGTTATCTCATATCCCACAACCAAGATCTAATGCTAAGGAATTTCCCCATGTCCCTCACCGGTCTTGCCTTGGATTGGTACAATAACATCCCTTAGTACTCCCTTTTATCATTCACACAACTCGCACAACTCTTCCTAGAAAATTTCTTTATAAACATCACCCGCAAAATCACCATCAATGACCTCTACACGTTAAATAATTTGAAGATGAATCCATAGCCGATTTTGTTTCCCGCTGGAGGGGTATAATCAATCAATTATCCTTTTCATTACCACAAACCGAATTAATTGAATTATTCTACCATTCATACGCTAAACACATATCATCCACACTTCAAATCCATTCATTTCAAATGTTTTATGAAGCTTTCACTATGGCCTCGTAAATTAGAATTGTGAGCCCTTGAAGAAGGAAAAGTTAAAAATGACCTAAGAAGCCAAAATATGAATTTTCATCTAAATCATCCTCCAATCCTGACAAGTCCAAATCATCAGCCAATGTCATAGTCATAAAATATGATCATAAAAAAACCCACTACTGAGCGTTCCCATCCACAACATAGTTACACACCCATCGGAGAAACCTATAGCGCGGTCTTTGAAAAACTCCTCGCTGCTAATATGATCTCTCTTCACCCATCCACCCCATCGACACATATATATCTAAGCCCTCTTGGTATAGGGATAATGATTATTGTAAATACCATAGGGTTAAGGGACATGACATGAAAGGTGTCACTCGTTCCACAATGTCCTTCAAGATTTGATCGATAAAGGTGAACTCCATTTCAAAATCGGAATGCACCCTCGAATTAAAATATCGATGTCTTCAAAAACCATTTCGAATCATTCCCCATCGAGTAGTCAAACCCAAACCAATAATGTATAAGCCCACCATACCATAAACACCATTAGTCAAATATTACCTAATACCGAACTCAAACCCACACCTTCCCTAGCTAAACACACTCTGAACCAATATAGGATAAAAAAATAAGAGCCATCATGAAAGACGAAATTGCTTCACCTACACCCACCGCATATTCATGTAGTTCATCTATAAAATCTTATCAAACAACTCAAATACAACCTAGCATTTAGGGCATAAAATGTTTGTATGATGACATCATAGCCTAGTACCATCCATGTAATCCATGAAGTTTCCTTCCAAGGCCCTTTAAAAATTCACAATCATATATCACTCAACTTCATCTCGCACAAATAATCATCATACCAACCCTCTATTCTAGGACCACATCCCTTGTCTAGATCATCCATTACCACACCTCAACCAAAGACCATTTTTTTCAAACAACTTAGAAATCCACAAAGAAAACAACACCTTTTGTAATTACCAAACTAAATAAAATACCATCACCTTTGACATCGCACCTAAAAAAGGACACTACATAATTCTTTTAGAAAATCTCATTAATTTTTTTTTAGTGTTGCCTCCTCCCTTAAGCCATCTAGTTCTCAAGGTTGGAAGCCATCTTGTTATAATTTCAAACTTTTCTATGAATATCATTGAGCACCAAGACATTCTATAGAATATTGTAAGGTCATACACACAATCGTTAAAAATTTTGAAAATAAAGTTCTCCTCCCATCAACGACATCTACACCCGTCACTCTTGAAGAGTCTTAAGTAAACTTCTTCCTTATCAAGTCAATGTCATCCATATTACTACCCAAACCCATAACCACAAATCCAACCCTTTAGATCAAAACAAACTCAAAACCTTTTTCATTATCCCACCACCACCTGAGATCTCATCATCACCATCTAAAGATAAAACTAAGGTTTCCATATCCATTTCCGAAACTTCCAATCAAACCCTACAATATAAAAACTAAAGTCTTCGTTCTTGCTGCACCACCATCATTAAATAGTTACACCAAGCTCTATTTAAAATGTCACTTTATGAGCTGGTCTAAACCTCACCTCCCATAAGCAAGCCATGATCGAAGCCTTCAATATATTACCGTACTTGTAGAAGACCCATTGTTATTTACCAATTTTGTAGGAGCTTTTAAAGCCTCTATTGCCATCTCCTTTGAACCCTCATAAATACCATCACTTCACCCTTAAGATTATCAATTTCCCCTCTTCATCACCATTTAAATCAATGATGTCCTCATTAAAAGGGTCATGATTTATGGGGGTGCCACTATCAATATTATATCATCTATCAACTTTAATCAACTCATATTACCAAACACCGTTATAGCCAGACACCCATATTATTTCAATATTGTAATGATACAATAGCACCCACATTAGGGACCATTATTTTTCCTCTTAAGGTCAGAATTAGGACCCTTCCAAAGCTATTCTACATCATAGAATGGGAATTCTAATTTAATGTGTTGTTAGGACGTCCGGATTCATACCATGCATTGTGTCCCCTCGACACTACATCGATGCCTTAAATATGAATACGAGGGTAAGATATTTATAGTCCCTACAGATCCTAATCCCTTTTGACTGTCATATGACATACCGACCAAATGATGTCCTTGTGCCTAAATAAAAATTAGATATATCCGACACAAAATCTACTAGCACATCCATTCCATCATCCAAACTACCCAATGATTCCTCCCTCAAGGGTTTTATAGAACTCCTTTTGCTCGGAGAGAGTACCGTCATTTCTCATGTTAAATATGTTTCCTACACCTAAAATAAATGGAAGACCTCACAAGAAACCTATGTATGAGCTCGACATCGAATATGTCATCTCTTATAGACCCGCATATCTCAAAACCAATCTTGTTTGAGGGGAGTTGACCGTGACTCTTCACAACATAATCATCAACACCATACTATGCCATTTAAAACTAAATGTAATTACTTATATAACCCATATTTTGATCACATGTACCTTCATAGTTGTGCTTGGAAAGGGTTTGGATTTAGACATTATGAACAAGGAATACATGACTTGACCATCTAACATTCTCTCAAACCTTATGAAAAGTATGGGTTAGGATATGAAAAACCCTCTATAGAATCATCCTCACACACCACATCTCTACACATCACAGAATTAGAACCATCATCCCCAAAAATTTGATGACCCCATGGACACAGATGACACCATTTCCATCTTGCATAATTTTTTTAGTCAATACTATTTCCTTAGGACCATTAACTTATCAATCCAACCATACCACTAAGCAAATTCATCTCATTTGGCTAGAACTGATTGAAGAGGATTCACCCACCATCAATATCCTTCAATGTCACGATGATCAAGACATTCTCTCCCATATGGGAGAAAATGACCATTTTCTTCAAAAATCCTTACCACTAGACACATCAACCCTTCTTAATGAGTCCACTATCGACGTTAACTTAGGAATCACTCAGAACCTTACATAGTTAAAGTCATTCAATCCCTAAATCCATAAGAGTTAGAAGATTTCACCAACTTCCTATCTAAGTATAGTTAAGTCTTAGCCTCGGTTCTATAATGATATACCATGTATCAATCCAAACATCTTTGTATATAACATCATCACTTATCCCGATGCTAAACCCATCAAAAAAACTCTCGTAGGATGCATCATCTCTAGATATCCTTATCAAATAATAATTACATCATCTAGTCTCCACTAATTTCATCATACCCATTGATTATCCACAATGGGTCTCTAACATCATTCCCATAACCAAGGCCTCGGAAAGTTACACATATGTAAAATTTCCTAGATCTCAATCTTGCTTTCCTAAAGATGATTTTCTCTCCCAAACATCAATCAACTAGTCTACCTAACAACTGCCATGAAATGCTCCCCTTATGGATTGATTTTTTGGTTATAGCCAAATCCTTATCGAAACTAATGATCAACATAAAAATATTTTATCACCACTTGGGGATCCTTCTACTACCGCACCTACCTTTCAAGTATTAAAATTATAGGTTCCACTTATCAACGCGTTATGACCTATATCTTCCATGATCTTATCCGTAAAACTATCGAAGATTACATCGATGATATTTTAGGAAAATCTAAACGATGAAAAGACCATCTTTCTGTCCTTAAATCAATATTCACTTGAATCATTTAGTATTTTCTTCATCTTAACCAAGGCAATTGTGTTTTCGGCATCCTCACTGGTAAAACCTAAGCTTCATCATATCTATCCAAGGTATTGAAGTAGATCCATCCAAGACTAAAGCAATTCTTAAAATGCCTCCTCCATCAAACCTTAAACAACTCTGTAGCTTTCAACGTAAATTGTAACCCATATGATGCTTCATATCTCAACTCTCAGACTCCTACCATCCATTTCATCATCTTATCTATAAGGATGTAGACTTTAAATGGGATTCTGATTGCCAAAAATCCTTTGATGAACTTAAACATTACCTTCTATCACCACCTATTCTTACACCACCTCGTGAGGGGGAGCCATTCTATTTATACATATCTACTTCAAAACATGCCTTAGGAGCTATGCTTTCCCACCCTTGATAATCAAGGTTGTGAACATGTCGTATACTATATCAGTTGCACACTGCGTGACTATGAAACTCGTTACACCAAATCTAAAAAAATATGTTGTGCCTTATACTTTGCCACTTCTAAACTACGTCACTATCTCCTTAATCACAAGACCTATGTCATTACTAGCTTCAATCCACTTAAAACCATGCACTCTAAACCATATCACAATTCCCCGCATAACTCGATGGCTTATTATTATGATTGAGTTTGACCTCGAGTTCATACAAGCTATTACAAACCAAATTTCGACACACCCCTTCTTGATAATCAACTTCCTCACGAACACTTTCCGATGAATCAATTAACCATGTCGATAAACATGAATTCATCCCTATCAAAATGAACCTCTTCTTTGATGGATCTAAATGCCAACAAGGGGGAGGGGCCGATGTTGTTATCATACCTCCCTAGGGTATTCCTATTCCACTATCATTTAAACTTAACTTCAAATGCACTAATAACATGGCAGAGTACGAAGCTTTAATCATGGGCCTTATGACCGCTATTCTCCTAGGTGTTCACATCTTAGAAATCTATAGAGACTCACAACTTTTCATCAATCAAGTCAAAGGAGAATATCAATGTAAAAATTAAATCTTACAGAAATATAAAGTTGATGTTGATTTTATCCTTGAAGCCTTTGATCATTATACCATCCAAACCATCCCACAATCCTCTAACAAGTTTACAGACACTATGGCCTCTTTAAGAGCCCTCATTCCCTAAAAACTGAAGAATCAAAAGACAACTCCAAAGTATATGTAGTTGTTAAACGATTAGATCATCCTCGTATCAAAATAAACTTCCCTCTATTAATACCATCAAAGATAATCCAACAGACTTGTGGTATTCTCAAATATATGATTATCTTTCTGAATCTAAAATCCCCTTTGACTTATCATGAAATGTTAAATGATCATTTCTTCAATGTGCCACCCACTTTTTCATCATAGGTGGTATCCTCTATAAACGTGGCTTTGACATTATTTTGTTAAGATGCCTTAAATCTCATGAATCAATCAAAGCAATTGAAGAAGTCCATGATGGTATTTATGGAGGTCATTTTAGTGGAAATGTTGTCACCAAACGTGTCTTGTGGCTAGGGTACTACTGGCCTACTATTAATCAAGACTATTGTGCATACGTTAATAAATGTGTCAAATGCCAACTACATTCATATCTCATCCATGTCCCCAATCAAGCATTACAACCCGCTCAGGACTTATGGCCTTTTTCTCAATGGGGGTTAGATCTCATTGGTACTATCAATCCTAAATCATCTCAACAACATCATTCCATTATCATAGCTATTGAATATTTCACTAAATGGGTTGAAGCTATCCCTTTAACCTCAACTAAATCAAGACCTATTACCAACTTCATATATCAATACATCATATGTCGTTTCGGTGTTCCACATAAACTTGTCACAGACAATGGAAAATATTTTTAAAACAAAGAACTTAAGAAACTTTGTGACACATTCAACATCAAACTCAACTTCTCGTCACCATATTATCCTTAAGAAAATGGATAGGTTGAAGCCTCTAATAAAACACTTGTTAAAATCCTCATGAAAATAGTAGACGATGCAGGCAGGAATTAACATCTCCAAATCTTGTTTTCTCTTTGGGATTATCGGACTAGCATCTCGTACTCCTATAGGTGCTACACCCTTTTCACTTGTCTATAGCTCCAAGGTTGTCCTACCCTTGAAGTTAAAATTCTTTCACTTCGTGTATCTCTTAAGGATTTCATTCCCGATGAATAATATCGACAAGAACACTTAGCACAACTTGAATTATTAGATGAAAAACACCTCATGGCCCTAGAACATCATCAAGTCTATCAATAATGTGTCAAACAAGCCTACAATAAACATGTAAAAACATGACTTCAAAATTGGTGATCTTGTTCTCAAAGAAAATCAAAATGTCACTACACTAGAATGGAGTAAATGTGGAAAGTTTTCCCCTAATTGGATCAGTCCATATGTCATCACTCATAAGTATGGGTCGGGAGCATATTGCCTTGCCTCCCTTGATGGTGAACTTGAAAAGGAACCTTTTAATTTCTTGCACTTGCATCCTTTCTACTATTAAATGATTGATCATCATGACAATAGTTATATCCAACATCTTATCCCATCATCAACCATCCATCTTATCATAGTAATGATTTGAAAGCATGTGGTTCTTTATGTCACTATCCTTAATACACCTTAAAGATGAGCACCATGGCTCTGTTCATCACATATTTCACTATGGAAAATTTCCTCCTTTGTAAGAACCCCACAATCATTACATTCACCTACCTTATACCAACCGAAAAACATGACATGGGGCACATATGTGTAGGTCATGTACACATCTTTCCCTCCTTGAAATGGTCTATTAGGGTCATTGCCCTCAACTCAAAATAAAGTCAAAAATATTTATGGATGCTCTTTATCAAAAATCAAATAAAATAGATTGATCCCTTGAAGGATAAATATTCAAAAATATATAAAAAATTATCAAAAATACAGTAGACTAATTCCTCGAAGGAAAACTACCATCTAAAATCATAGACCGATCCCTCGAAGGAAAGATATATTGTAAAAATAAAAATCAAAATTCAAAAATGTAGACCATGCCCTCGAAGGATGGCTACCTATGTAAAAATTCTTCCTGCATCGATGAACCTTGAAAAAGTCATGTATCAAAGCATCCTAGGAAGCTTCTCGCATCAATCAACTTTCCCATTACAACAAACTTCCCGCATTGATCAGTTTGCGTCAAAGTAAAATATTTAAAGTTGGGGAATTTCTTTATGAACCCTTTGAAAAGGATAAACATCTTCCCACATTGATCTACACATACATAAACCTCCTTTCATGTCCTAGGAAGGTACAATCACATCATTCCACTCTTTGACTAAGATCTTGTGTAACTACACATTGACAATCCCATTTAACTTTTATTATTAAGGTTGAAAGTGTAAGTTCTTTCACATTTTCTATACCCATCACGTATGTATCAAATCTCTATCAAGGTAATCATTTCATTTTTACTCCTATCTCATTAGTTACATTTTGAAAAAATTATCATAAAGATCACAATTTAGTCACAACACACGTAATCATCAAATCCCTATTTCACTCAACATTTTAATCATATAAATCACATTTTCCAATCATCATATCAATCAAAAATATTTTTATATCACATTCAAAACATAAACATATCAACATACATCATCAACACATGAAAATTAAACAAGATAAACCACAATTGTCTCATCATCATATATATAATCTAGAGTCCTGAATACATCATAACCAAAATCATAAAAATCACACATACATCACCAAATCCATAAATATCAAAAGCTTCAAGAGTTTATACATCAAGTATAAAAAAAAATACATAATCGTCTCTATTCGGTGAAATTGATATCCTATGTAAACTCACTAACTTGAATAACACTCTCAATGCCACCCCGGTCTCCCTTACCACCACTAGATCCTCTATCACCATAGGCTCCTCCATCTAGTCTCCTAGGTGGCTAACCCATGCTCCTTGCACTCACACCTGGGAACTTCCCTCACCTGCTATATGGTCCACATAAAAATTAGCATTCAACAAACCGTGTATAACAATATCCTCAAAATAAACTAACTCTACACGTAAAGAATGATAATGAGCTACACTAGCCATACCTAGTGCTCCCATCTGGCTGCTAGCATGTGCACGAGTTGTGAACTATGCACTAGATATAAAATACCCCATGATTCCTAGGGCCTTCTTCAAAGTATCTCTTTGCTTTGATGGTATTGGTCTTGGTCTACAATATTATGAATCAACTAAATCTTGAGCCCATCCCACTCATGCACTACACAGTATCGCTCGGTAACTAATGCATCATGGACACTCATGAGGTCATCCCTATCCCTCTTATCTATCCCTCTCTCCTCCACCATGGAATTATCATCCGTCAATTTGTCTGTGCTACAATGCAACAAGATTTCCATCTACATCCTCCTCATCCTCATCATCATCCTCACTCACCTGAACCACCTCTTGTGCTCCCTCAACTCGAGCATGCACTCTCCTCACTCATTATACTACTCGAGTCCTCTCGAATGCTCTAAATGCTTGAGTCCACCAAGGTCCATACTTGGGTGTAACCCTTGCATCATCAATAGGCACTATATCTCCATCATCATTTGGGCCCATGGCCCCATACTCCTCAACAATATTGAAAGGTATTCAACTTATGTGAGTCTTAGAATCCCTATCCTCTTGTCTATACCGCATCGGATCCTCAAGAACATCCCGCACCAATCCAAATTATTGTCTAACTTGACCGAACCAAACCATCTCATAATCACCCCCTCTCCTCACTTACACCCATGTATCTTGTTGTGTTCTAACAAGCTTGTGCTCATATCCGAGCCAATCATGAAAATCTAGGTAAGGTCTCCACATGACATCCCCAACCTGTAGTCCACTCAACATATCTCTATAATAAATGGCCTTCCTCTTCCTTTTCAATCTACCCATAGCCAGCATCCTCTTGTATGTCCATCAGGTTATCACCCTTGATAATCCATGTGGTTGAGCAATGGATATATGCTCGTAAGCCCAATACTATAATAAGAAATCTATATCAATCCCAAACCTCTTGTGATCCTTCCAGGCCCACAAATATCTATATATCTAAGCTAATAAAGTTGGCACCCACTCAAAAAATGTTTGACTCTCTATTATCTCAGCTATAACCCCATTCATCATCCAAGGGAACCTACCTCCTCCATAATCAGGTAGGGTGAAACATGAAATAGCCATCATCATCATAGTCATCCTAGTACATCCATCTCTCGACGGAAAATACAATGAATGATATGTAAAAGCCCTAGAAACATACTTCACATCATCTACCTCATCCCCGTATAATCTCCTCATAATGCATAGTCTCTTAGAATCATCAATAGTATATATACTCTTTCCTTAGACCGGCCCATGAGTCTCATGATCTGATGCACATCCTCCAACATAATAGTCATCTCCCCCGTGGGTAACCAAAAAGTGTCGGTGGAAGGATTCCACCTCTCCATCAATGCTAACATCAAACCCTGACATCTGTGTACTCTCCTATAATCCCTCATACCTCTAAAACCCACTGTATCCATATGCTCCCAATCCTCATCTAACATGTCATTTCTCACCTCATCCAAAATAATAGGGATCCTATCACAGATCGTTAACTTTGCATCCACCTGCATACACAAACACATAAACAAACATTTCATCATCAAAACATTAAAAACTTCATAAAACTTAAGAACTGCCACTCAAAAATATCAAATATAACTTTAACAATCAAATCACTAAAAATTCATCTCAATCAATAGCAATCACATGAATCACCAGTGATTTCTATGATTCTGACAATCAAAATCTGTACGCTACCGTATTCGACAAAATTCCTTAAATTTACCCATAACAATCAAAATTCAAACAAAAACAAGTATAATCAATCTTACCTCTTTCTTAGTAGGTTTTTGATGCCTCTGAGGATTCCATCACACTTAATCGTGTTTTTCCTCTCCTTAATCACTCTCATAGTTACGCAGTTCGTTAAAATGAACCATTCAATGCCCAAATCACCTTTAATAACCCCCAAATCACTTTTTCCCTAAATCGCCAATGATTTATTTAATCATCGGTGATTCATTTAAAATTTCCTGCAATTATCATAATCACTATTGATTCGTCCCCTTTTACACACCTATCAATATTTTGTCAAAATCAAACACTTTATCACCTTTTTCAAAGCATGTTTCCTCCTTCAAAGGACCCCAATCCTCGAATTATTAAACATCGAACAATCAAATCAATCTCGGGATATGTCATACGTCTATGGGACATGATCCCTTTGGCCCCCCATCACTTGAATTCCCCATCATTACAGCCTACCTTCGTAGATCATATGTCCATAGGCATCGAACCCTTTGATTCCCCCTATCACTTAATCCCATGGTAGCATACCTTGTTTGATACCCCTTCAAATTGGGGCAATGTTTTTAACAAAACACATGTCACACTTGTCAAAACAACCTATCAAACTAGTGTTCCTTACATTGCATTGCAGTCACCCCATTTTGAGGGGGGATCACCCATAAAAATCAACTCATCATTGTTTTTTTCTAGCACTTTTCTGACATCAAACTACTAGACAAAAAGGGGCAAATGTAGACACCAAAAATTTGCACCCTTCATCCCCTTTATCATTTATTAATCCAATTCATCATTTACACTCATAAAATCACCTTATCCTAAGTCATAACCCCTTTATCATATTTACCACATGTAAATTTCCTTTCTAAATTGTCAAATCAAGAGTAGCTCTCGATTTTCAATGTATCTCGGGTCATATAATTCAATATGGCACATTACAATTATATAGAAGAAGTTGATCCTATACTCAAGGAGGTGCACTAACAACTCTCCCTATAATAGCTCTATCCACAAACAACTTCAACTAATACAATATGTGAGTTGTTTCAACAACTCACCCAATGTAATAATCACCCAAACTTATAAACATAAATGTGGAGCACTAACTAATTATATTTCCTCACATTCCCCCCCTTAGTGCAAACATGGGGAAAACCTGCCTTTGTACTTGCACCTACTCATGATCTGGTGATTTTCACAAGATGATCACAAACCTCAGGGATGGTTTTACAAATGGTTGACCAAAACCGAGAATGGTGGTTTTGTAATTGGTTTACCACAAACCACAAAGTGATGGTTTTGCAAATGGATTACCAACAACCAAGAATGGTGGTTTTGCTATTGGTTTACCACAAACCACAAATGAAGGTTTTCAAGTGGTTTACCTACAACCACATCATGATATGCCAAGTACTATTCTCAGCCCTCATCACATCTCACTGTAGGGAATAACATAGGAAATTATGTTAAAATCTGTTGCTCATACATACATAGAAAAAGCTGACATACTGGAAATGGAACATTGGAATCATGTTCCCCCCCTCAATGTGAAATTTCCACTTATTCAATCATGAACACTGCCATACTGGAACTCTGAAAAAAACATGACAAGAAGCACACGACACAAGCTGAAAGCAAATACACCATAAAAATGTCACCAAACCATCTGTGCGGCCCCGTCGTTGGCGACTGACGAGAGGTCACTGAATGACCTCCAACCTCCGATGCCTCCTGCCTCCGGTGTTTGTTGCTAACTCAACGGAATATGGCTTTGAAGCTCATCTTGTTTCACATTGAACTTTATTTTGTCTCCCTCCCGCAATGTGAACCACAAAATTTATTAGGACGTCGGTCACCGCCGAAAATGCATCCACAAGATGTTTTTTTATTTTAAATTTTACAAATATTTGACTTCGACTCTTTACAAAATGACTTAACAACTTTTAACTCTTTTTGACGATAGATACTACTTTGACACTTTGGACTAAAATTTTAACAACCTTTGACCACAATGATGATATGTATAAACAACTCTTTTGACGTGGACAATGATATTTGTCACTAATGTGTTGACAATTACAAACATTGACGACTCTAATTGACTTGAAACAAAAGACAATATTGACGTTAAACTATTTTTTCAAATAGTGACTATTGTAGTGACCAATTTTATAAAATATCCCAAATTCTAATTTTGAGATCTTTAAACATTGAGCTTATAGCATTCAATCAAATGCATGGCATTAAACCAACACTATAAAGACTTGAACTATAATAATAAATAAATTTAAAAAGAATAGAGACTAAAATACTAATGGACAGAGACCATACAATTTATCTAAAGAAGACTTGCCTTTATCGACCCCCTAGTGACACAATTGTATGGAGACTTTACTTTCAATGTCTTAACAGACCACTATAAAATTACAACACATTAATGATAACATAACGACTAAACTGATTTAAAACCTGATAATACCGTGATCACCTGATGTGGCTTGGATAAGACTGACAAAGACATGGACGGCGCATAATCTGGTCAACAATCCTTGGACGAGCAGGTTGAAATTATGGGCAGAAATCAAGGTGAAATGTCGTGACTAGGCAGATGTGGTGAGCTGTGTTGGAGGATATACGCAACAGAGATGACAATGATGAGTCCAAGTCAGGAAGGAGGACTCCAAACTGAGCACAATTTATCCTTTCACAGATCAAAGTAAATTAGGTGATAAACCCGATTAGATCCATATCCTCAACAATGAAAAAGATAACAGGATGCTTAAATCGATTGGTGCAAAGACTGTAGGAGAAATTTTGAACAGCTGCATGCACAAATCACGTGGCAGAAATAAACCGTGTCAACATCAATATGACTGTTAGTACTCAGGTACATACAGTAGCAAATTAGCAAGCATGCATGTAATGATATTGATAGTGCATCATCAGGCACTATATATGATGCTTATCAAACAATAACCATGAAACTCTGACAGATTCCTCTGTCCTAAAGC
Source organism: Taxus wallichiana var. yunnanensis (assembly GCA_018340775.1). Lineage (NCBI taxonomy): Eukaryota > Viridiplantae > Streptophyta > Pinopsida > Cupressales > Taxaceae > Taxus > Taxus wallichiana. The sequence continues at coordinate 912,106,902 of CM031237.1, read as the reverse complement.
CATTATCTGCACTCCAAGGTTGTATACGATAATAACACCTTTTCTGTATACCTTGGAATGATTCAAACCAGTCACTTTCCTCCTTCCATAAATGTTTGAAAAGATTACAGGAAGAGAATCGACCTTGCTCTGATGCCAAATGAAGAGCAGCTCTCAGATTTTCAATGTATTCCAGTCATATAATTCAATACGGCACATTACAATTATATAGAAGAAGCTGCTCCTATACTCAAGGAGGTTGCTCTAACAACTCTCCCTATAATAGCTCCCTCCACAAACAACTCAACTAATACAATACGTGAGTTGTTTCAACAACTCACCCAATATAATAATCACCCAAACTTATAAACATAAATGTGGAGCACTAACTAATTATATTTCCTAAAAAAATCTACATCTAACCATCGAAAACCACTATAAAATCAAAATTGAATACTACAAAATCACATATAACCTATTTCACAACCCCCTTAACCATCGCATCTCATCCCCTAAAAACTTAACAAACTATTTACCTGAAGCCAAAACTAAACAACTCTATTTGGAAGTGGTTTTAACCACTTTACCCTTCCAAACCCCAAAAAACCAAATCGCATTTGACGATTTAGGTAATCGCCAAGCGATTATAAATAAGAGTTTTCATCCATCATCCAAGATCCTCAATTTCAAATCTTAAGCTATTGCTTTCAATTTGTCTTCTAGCATCCTGCATATCATCACTTAGTACCGAAATATCAAAATTATCGTAAGCATCATCATCAATATTCATCAAGCCTTTTCAAATCCTTTTAGAGCACGTGGATCATTTTTCAACTTTTAACATGCGAGACTCACCACCATCTCGGAGTCATCTTCGAGCAAGGTTTGAGGCTTATTTTAGCTCCATTATAACCTCCAAGTACCTCTTGTATATTTGTTTACCACTTTTTCATCATTTTCATTTGAAAATCAACCTAAACATTAATCATAAACTTCAAACATTTAATTTTATTAAACTATCAAAAATCACCTAAATCGTCGTGTTGGCCTAATCCCAATTATTCCTGTCAATTTTACCCCCTTGTCAACTTTATCATTTTTTATAGATCTATCATATATGTTTCTATCATTTTGGTTACTTCTAACATGTATTTGAGAATGGCTTTCTATTAGATGGCAAAACTTGGTCAATCACACGAAATCACAAGCATTCATTCAATTCCAATAGTCAAATAATGTTTCTATTGGGAACAATTCGACATCATCTACGAATTGAGTCTGTGTGCAATCTGATTTTCTGAAACCAAACAAGAAATTGAAGATCATATTGAATTCCTTCATGACATCAAATATGAATCTTTCAAATTCTGGTATAATTAATTCAAATGCATACATATTACATCCACACTTTCTGGGCCACATTTGAAGTTGAATAGGACCTGTCATTTAATCTTGAATTCTAGTCATCTTTATCTATTATCATTTTATCTATATATCCTATATCCTTTTATCGTTTATCACTTATCCATTACAATTCACTTGATTGTTTACAAAGCAAGTTGACATCCTTCGAGGAAGCCCTTTCGATTCTTGGAATCGGCCTTTGCTGAGAAGCTCTCTTATCTATCTATCTAATCCATTTTGTTTAGTTTCTTTGAGCGCATGTTTCTTTGTAGGACAATAGCTTCTACACACTCTTAGATGGAGCGTAACTTCCATCAACATCAAGCATCAACAACCATCATCTATGGTTATCCTTAAACCCCACGTCTTTTGAGGTCAATCTATTTTTATTATTTCACTTTGTTAATTCAAGTATGAAGGTAAAAACATCTACGAACACTTCTTGTGCACATTTATTTAACACAAGCATACATATTTATAGGTGAAGTTTCTCCTTTAATAAAGGATTCAACATTCATCTTCATTCTCGAGGATAGTGAGTCATTGGAACAACTCGAGTATCCACTTACAAAATATGTTTGTAATATTCTAACAACTAACATATAACAATTAACTACTAATGAATAACTACTCACATAATTATTCATTTTACAATATTCACCTAAAAATGTTAATAATAATGCGAACACTAACATTTTTTTTTCCTAACATTATCAACCACTCTTAAAAATCACTTGCCCAATAACAATTATTTTTACTTACACATCTCACATGAAATGCTAATTCCCAACATTTCACCGTTAGTGTGAACATGAGAGAAACATAATCACACTTCCTTCAACAACGTGCTACCCCTGCATGCTCATGATTTTGGTACATAACTCGAAATGAAGGTAGAGAAGGAACTAATCAAATTATCCTCGACCATGCACCTTTGTTGGGAACTAATCGACTTACCCGATGTGGGAATCACAAACAAGAACCATCTACTTATAAATCATTCATTATAGGGAACAATATTACCTAATTAGTATGGGAAATCAAGCATGAACCATCCGAATAGCCTTCAATAGTTTTACAAAGGTTAACCACAAACCTAGGTATGAACCCCAGTTCATCCTCTTCAAGTATCATAATGCAACTTTATCCTTGTGATTTTTTTTTCACCATGATTTTTATATCAAGAGGTTCAAAGGAAATAGTTTCTAATCTCACAGATTCAAGATAATGGAAATGGAATATTAGTGTTATATTCCCCCCCATAATGTGAAATTTCCATTTATTCACACAAAATAAACACTCAAAGCACACCATACAAAAAAGGGACACTCTTTGAAAATAAAGCACACAATTGAAAAAATGCCACTATAGCTTGTGTGGCCCCATCTTTGGTGATTGATGAGAGGATGTTGATTTTCATCCTTCTTACTATGCCTCCATCCTCCAAAGTAATGTTTTGCTTAATCAATGAGATGGAACTTGAAGCTCATGGCTTTCCACGTCGTGTTTATTCTTATCTCCCTCAGCAGTATGAAAGACATATTATTTTATGGCGTCGTGTTACATCAAAAATGCATCCATGAGGATTTTTTTGAATTTTGACCATGCCTCATAATTGAGTCTTTTCACTACTAATGACAATAGATATGACAATACAAAAGGAATTCAAATTTTTATTTGACTAGACAAAAATGATTAGAAATATGAAATCCAACTAAATATTGGATTTAACCTAAAACTATAACTTTTAACAATAATTGACATTGATATGCGATAACTTCGACAATTAATAAACTTGACAAGCAACAATGACTTTATAAAGTCACATCTCAATTTTTTTAATACACTAATGACACAAATGAACTATTTTAAGTCTCTACTTTGATAATAACAAGATAAATGCTTGTGAGACACAAATAGACTATAACTATTTTATAATGACTTGACAGGATGACACTATTTTAAGAATTTAAAATAATGACTATGACAATTAATACCACTAATAATTAACTCTAAACAAAGACATTATCAAGACTTGAGACTAAAAATAAAATTTCTAAACTTTGGACTTGATGAATTGATACTTTAACACCACACAATGACTATTGCATGCAAAGGAATTTCAGTATTAGTGGGAAATGATGGATTGATGAGAGGATCACATTGCATGAGACAAGTTTCATATAATCTCATGATATTCATGAAATACAAAATGCATATGAATTCAAAGATATAAACACAAAGATAATGAACATTCCAGATCTGCTGAAATGAAAGATCATGCATACAAACCACAATTAATAGATCCTCTCGGGAAGTAAAGAAAAATGTTCTTTGAAAAGATATGAAGTTCTCTGAATTCTCCTACGCCTCGGTAAGATTTTCCATTACACATGGCAATAACAAAATTGATATGCCCCTCAAACAACATCAAATCTTCATTGATTCCAAACTCGAACTATTTAGCTCTAATACCAAATGATAAGTTTGTTTCTAATTTAAACAATATAACATTATATTAATCTCACATTATTTATTGAAAATAATTACAAGCACATATATATACTACTTAATAGGCTTAACAACTACATCTAATGTATCCCTTAAATCACTCTAACAAGCCTACTAATTGGTGTTCTCAATCCCTTGCCCAATAAATATTATTTTGACTTACATATATCACATGAAACACTAATTCTAACATTTCCCCATCTTTCATAAAATTATTAGAATAGAAATATAATTCTTATAATATAAATTTATTTCTATGCTAGTGGTAGACTTTACTAAAATTGGACTTGAATGCTACAATAAATAATTCTAACAATGATTTAGAACATTAACAATAATAGAAAATTAGTCAATATAATAAACGAAGTACGTGTGCAAAGATTTCACATCATGTTTAGAACTACAATTTCAAGTAGATGTTTTTATCTCCATACTAAGTCTTGAAATTTATCTTCCTATATATTTTTGAGACAAAACTTTGTCTCGGAGTTTAATCTCCATCCTCTTTCATTCCCTCTCATATTTAAAAAAATCAAACAACACCTAATAACTCACAAAATAATATGTCGGCCCTTTAAAATATGCATGTGAAGTAAATATTTTTGAATGTGTTAATTGAATGTTGGATAACACTTTTAAAATTATAGTCTCTCTTGAATAAAATCCTAAGAAACTTGGGCCAACACTAATATAATATTTGTAATCTTTATTTAGGAAAAGCGTCACCATTTTTATTTTAATGATTGAAATGGTAATGGCTAGAGGGCAATCCTTGCTAAAATTATCTGGAAAAAAATCAAAATTGCATTGGAATCATTTCGTGGGAACTCATAATGATTTATTTTTAACCTACAAGCTGATATACGGAACATCATTCTTCATTGGAGTGTTGAAATTTAGAGAAGAATTAATATGATCTTTGTGAGTGTTGAAACAAAGTGGGATCCATTCTCTTATGTTGGGCATAACATTCTGCTGCCCTTAATTTACACAAGTCATCAAATCTCTTAAAACCGATGTTAAGAAAGCATGAAAATCACTTGGTGCTGCAAATTAAATTACAGAAATTAGTATGTTGTTCATTATTCTATAGCCATTTTATTTTCAAACCAAGGACGCAAAATTTCAATAATTCTAGTGTTGTATGCATAGTTATAGGTATTTAGGAGGTAAAGAAATAAATTTCTTTCACTACAATTTTGGAAATAACAATGCTTGGAAACAAACTAAATTCAAACTGGAAGTAAATACTATGGCTAAGGTAAAACATGTAAACTCATAATGCTAGATAAATAAATGAATTACTACTAATATAATCATGCAATAAATCAAATCAAAAAACTATGGAGGGGATAACAAACCACAAGTGGGCCCTTCCTTGGGTGTTAATCCCTCCTAAGGCTCATGACTACAACTACTAAACAGAACTCAAACTTTTATTATATTGTACGAAGATTAAAACTAAAAATACAACAACCTTTGTATTCTACATATTTTCTACTCTCTGATATCTATCTAGATCTACATGCATCAACCAATTAGCTCTTCAACATTAATCATTTTCTTTTATAAATCTCATTACAATAGAAACATGAAGAAATAAAGTTCTACTAGTAGTTCCCATCAAATCAAGTAAAAGATATTAACCAAACAATATGGAGACTAAATGCATGCAAGAGAATTAATCGAGAAGGTGTTTACACGTCAATCACATAACTCAAGTAACCGATCAGTTTGATCAATCAGTTCCTAAATCATGAATTTAATCAGTTAGTTCCTTGTTAAGTTGCAACACATAATCAGATGTTGGAGTTGAGTCATCTCCTAGTTCTCATGTTTTAATTTTAATTTCTTCTTCCATCGACACATGTAAACTCAAGTGTGATTTCCACATTATATGATATTCTTAGGATCACAACTTATTTCATGTGTGTGACATCCTTTGGTGGGGATTCTTTACTTTGCAAATAAGTCATTTGGGTGCATGCGAGTTCTGCAAGCGATCCCTTAGTTGTAGATGATTCATTTGGTTGCGGATGGGTTGTTGCACATGGATCATTTGACTACATGTGAGTTACTGCATATAAAAAGTTTCTTACAAAAAAATTGACATATATAAAGCATCATTCAAAAACTTATTGCAATCACAAGAATAAATGTGTACTCATAATACCACAAAATAAAGTTAACTAGTAATAACTATATTAATTAATATTCATGCCATGAGTTTTGGTTATAATCAAATGTCTAAGCGTTATAATAGGAAATACAAGGGCAAGTTTACAAATGGCTCAAAAAATTACGAGAAGATGATTTGTTTAGACATGGAATTAAACAAATCATCACACTCCCGGACTTAATTATTATCTAGTGTCTAAACTTATTAATAACATAAGCTGCTAAGAACTCATAATCTGTGACTATGTAATTGAGCTCACCATGCTATAAGTTATTACTCATGCAATAAATTACATAGTTTAGAACACCATCCTTCTTTCCTAAAAAAAATCCAATGGCATGATCGATGTATCGACATGGATATAGAATGGAAATTTCCAATCGGTCCTCTTAATACAAGGGAAATAGTTAATTGTGCTAACTATATTCAGAATCGCACACCAAACAAAGAACTTGAGTTCCATAATAATATATGATATTATTGCTCATTTGTTTACAAAGGTTTATGTAAAGTTATTCGGTGAATTGCTTTCATCTTAGGAGAATGGTCCTTGCTTATATAGGCAATGAATAACAATCTAAGAACCAGTCAAGGTCGTAGATCAAGCCATAAATCATGGAAAGAACTAGTCATCAAAGAACTAGTCAAGTCCATATATTTATGAGAGAACTAGACATCAAGGATCTAGTCAATACCATAGATCTAGGAAAGAACTAGTCAATACCATAGATCAAGGAAAGAACTATACCTAACAACTAGATAATATCTCCTAATATCTAAATAAATAAAAAGAAATATCCACACACATAAGTGGGTGAGGATAAATACAATAATGTACCTAGGTGAACATGAGCTAAGGTAAATACCTACTCTAACACCCCCCCTCAAGTGAAGCTAGGGGCCAAAATAGAAGTGGCATGTCCACAGTATGAGTCCCAGACAACTAGGCCTGATGAGGTACTCATGTACAATATATCCATGAAGAAATCTTGAACCAAAAGAAGGAAAGAATCCTATTATAAGGAAAGAGAAAGAAGAATAAGAATGAATATGTTCTCACGAACACCCCCCAAGAACAACTTACGAAGCCCCAAGCATTCCATGCAACTCAAGGTAGCGAGGTGATGCAAAAGGCTTCGTAAAGATGTCTCGCATGACTTCTTTGTTGAGTCGAAACATACTCCAAGAAAAGAATGATAAGAAGATTGTCTAGAAAGGAACAATAAGAAGATTGTTCCAAGCTGTGATCTCAGATGATAATAGCACACCACATTATATTTGCAAATACAGAAGAGATAAAATACCATATATGGAAATCCATCCTAATCAATAATGCTCAATACATTACAATAGAATGACTTTAATTATTCAATAAGAAATATGTACATATAATAGGAGGGAAGTGTAACTACTACCTACATCGGTGGTGAAGAAATCCTAATAACTAATATTGGTAATTAAGTTAACTTCAAAAGACTAGTAAGCTAACTCCACATAACTAAGAAGCTAACTCAACACAGTTTGGTAAGCTAACTCCACACAACTAGTACACCTAAGCAAGCTAACCCAACAAGTGTAGGGCTAACACAAGTGTAAGAATTATCATGATAAATAAATAAAAGGATAAATAATAACCAACACTAACACCCTTTCGTAAGCATAGCTTAGGTGGGTGGAAAAGAAGGTGGGTCCCAACAACAAGGCCTAATGAGGTACCCATGTACAAAAATAGGAAAATTAGACACCGCAAGGTACCCAAAACCAATAATAACAAAGGAGAGAGAGGAAAAATCCTACTGCAAGATATCCTCAGAAGCTTGACTCCAAAAACTCATACAATACTGAAGAATTGTGGTGCACACTATGGTCTGAATCCACTGCTCGATCATATAACTCAAAAACAACTGACACTAGGCTTCACGAGAATAGCTCCATGCAAGGAGACTATCAATGGAGTGATGTTGAAAATGTAAAAAAATATCAAACATAATTTGATCAACTACTAAAAATAGGCGTGCCACGATCCAAGAACAACCAAGGCAACAAGGTGGACACGAGATCCAAATAAATAGGATTGTCATGATCCAAGAAAATCCAAGGTAACAAGGCAAGGACATGAAACCCGAAGAAGTAGTATCAACACCACACCCTCCCATACTGTAGAATGGGTAGAGTGACACCACATATCTGTATGAGTTATTAAAATCAACTACTTGAACACTAACAAAGTAACATTGGGCTCCACTATAATAGCTCTCCCACAAGAGAGACTATCAACATGCCAAAAAAAAGTGTCAAAAATATAGATCCAAAATATCTCAACAAACAAGAGAGATATAAATGTATACACCCATAGATATAAGAATGCAATACCCAAAATTTTAGGACGTCGGGCTCAACCGAAATTGCGTCCACAAGTGATCACAACACCCTCCCGAATTTGGCACTTTATAATTGAGTGCATGTAAATATTACAATGAGTAATAGTACCTTTTACATTTAAAATATGTGTATAAAAATATCACTAATGCGTAGATCTCGAAAAAAATACACAATTTCAAAAAAATCACCTTAATCCGAGCTACGGATCAAAAGTTATGAGCTCTACAAGGTTTTGCTATTAAAATAATATTTTAATGCTGATCTTTTTAAAAGGTACACGTGACACCCAAATGTCCAAAGGGTAAAAGAGTGCATCCACATGATACATGCTTGCGACCAAAGGATAAAAGCCTGCTCCCAAAACCTAAATGTCTAGAGGGTAAATCATTGCATTGAAGGGTACACGTTAATACCCAATGGATAAAAGAATACACCAAGTGGGTATAGATATGCGTCAGTGGATAAAAGACTGCATACGAAACTAAAATATCTAGAGGGTAAAAGAATGCATCCGGAAGGTACACGCTTATATCCAATTCATAAAAGAATGCACGAAGAGGGTACAAATCTGTGTCCAGTGGATTAAAGACTGCATCCAAAACTGAAATACCTAGAGGGTAAAAGAATGCATCCGGAAGGTACACACTTATATCCAATAGATAAAAGAATGCACCCAGAGGGTACAAATCTACGTCCAGTGGATAAAATACTGCATCCAAAACTGAAATACCCAGAGGGTAAAAGAATGCGTCTAGAAGGTACACGCTTATATCCAATGGATAAAAGAATGCACCCAAATTTGACTATCTCAAAACATGGTCGAGTTTACAGTCAATTCTAGGGTTTTGGCACCTTCCAAATCTAATTTTGCACTCTTTTTTGCATAAAAATGCATGCTGCAAAAAATTGCTAACAAATTCCATATACATGAAAAAATAAACCCTTGCTTGCAAAGAAAAACTTACTGGATGTCTATATCATCTATGGCTCTAATACCATGAAAGGAATGATAAGAAGATTGTTCCAAGCTATGATCTCAAATGATAATAGCACACCACATTAGATTTACAAAACAGATGAGCTAAAATACCATATATGGAAATCCATCATAATCCATAATGCTCAATACATTACAATAGAATGACTTTAATTATTCAATAAGAAAGATGTACATATAGGAGGAGGGAAGTGCAACTACTACCTACATCAGTGGTGAAGAACTCCCACTAACTAATATTGGTAGTTAAGTTAACTCCAAAAGACTAGTAAGCTAACTCAACACAACTAGTAAGCTAACTCCACACAACTAGTACACCTAAGCAAGCTAACCCAACAAGTGTAGGGCTAACACAAGTGTAAGAATTATCCTGATAAATAAATAAAAGGATAAATAATAACCTGCACTAACAAATATAAGGGAAATAGTTAACATTTGCTTCAAAGTTTGGAATACAGTCTCACATTTTTTTGTTCACTCAAAGGCAACATCCTTCCCTAGTAGTAAAAACAATGGTGTTGCAATCTTGCTAAAATATTGTATGAATATTCTATAATAACCATCGTGGCCTAAGAATCTCCTTACATACTTTTGTTTCTTTACCATTGGAAAATTTATGATGACAAATATCTTTGTTGGATCAACCTAAATTCCATCAGAAGATAGATAGTTTCCCAAAACTATACCTTTAGACATCATCATGTAGCATTTTTCATTGCTTAAGGATAGATTATGCTCCTTGCATCTCTTCAAAACTTTATCTATATTTTTCATGGCTTCTTCAAAAGTGCTTCCATGTACTATAAAATCATCCATGTATACCTCCATGCAGTCATTTTTTAGATATGAAAAGATGCTCAAGACTGCCCTCTAGAATGTAGTAGGTGCATTACATAAGCCAAATGGAAGAACAAAATATGCAAATGTTCCCCATGGGCATGTGAAGGTAGTTTTTCTTGATCCTCAGTGCAATATGAATTTGATTATAGTGACTATATCCATCAAGGAAAGAAAATACTTTTTACCAAAGAAAAGTGTCAAGTACATGATCAATGAATGGGAGTAGAAAATCATCCTTCTTTGTTGTTGCATTAAACTCTCTATAATATATGGAGATCCTCCATTTTCCATTCTTATTTGGTACAATGACAAGGGGTGACACCCATTGACTGTCTTAAATTAGATATATAAGTCCAACATCCAGTAGGCTCTTCAGTTCTTCTTTCACAATGTCCTTCACTATTGGGTTTATTATCATTTATGGCTACCTGATTGGTTTGTAGATGTCTTTGATATAAATCTTATGAGTCCAAAACTTTGAATGAATACCATGCATGTCACCATAATACCATGCAAATGATGCTTTGTGTTTTTACAAGAGTGTTTCATTAGATTCTTAACAAATTAATGAAACAGATAAGGGTTGAAGGCCAAGGAGGAATACCTATTTGTGATGTCGGTTAAAGGTTGTGCACACATTCTAATTTCCTGATCCAAGTTGATTTTGATAACTCCCTTTTTTACTAAGAGGAACTACCTATAAATGCAAAACAATACCACCTAGATAGAGTTAAACAAGACAATGAGTGGACTGCCTAGCGGGAGCTAGATCTCGAGAAGCGTGATGCTTCCTAAATAGGTTGTCAATCCACTTTTATATAACAATATTAATGTTATTCAAATCATACATGAAGTAAAGATCCTATTGAAATTGAAACGATTTAAGTATCTTGCACAAAACAAGTAAGAAAGATAAGATAAAAAGTAATTGATGTCAAAATGGGTCGTGTGATTGGTGGGTGTTGTGTTACAGTGCAGTACGGGCTCTAGGTAAGGTCTAGTAAAGATTAGAAAGGATTCTAGGTTGTTGGGAAGTGGGTATTAGCTTTTGGTTTGAAATATATTACCAGACACAGTAACCGATGTTGGTTGTATGACCAATGTCGGTTAGGAGAATGACCGACGTCAGTTGGCTAATCGACATCAGTATGTGTAGTTAGTAAAAAGTACTTAAAACTTATTTTTCAGACTCTCTGTGATTGCAAAAAGGTTGGAAATGGTGAGGGTAAGGTTGTAAAATGGCCTTGGAGGCTTAGAGATGATTAAAAGAGGATAAAACTAGGTGAAATGGTCGAGTATGGTAGGGTGATAGGTTGGTAGGAGGAGGGGAGTGTACGAATGTGGAGAAAGATAAATTACTGAGCTGAATAATAAATCTTACTGGAATAAAATAGAAATAAATGAAGAGATGTTAGGTACTTACTGAAGAGTAGGTTTGGAGAATGTAGGTGATGAGGACGGTGATGGCGAGAGATCTGGAGAGAAGAGATGTTGTGTTAATATCATGAAATTTCAAACCTCCATGCTTCTCTATGTGAATACATGATCGTGAAGAAGATGATGAATGCCAATGGTTGTTGGTAGTGCTCCCATATGTTTTCTTTTTCCTGAGTGCTTCATAAATTTCTAGTGCTCCAAGTATCTGTTCGTATGAGATCCTGAATTGAATGACCAACCTAGGCAAAGGCTTTTGGAAATGTATTTAACCTAACCAGTGATAGTTAGGTGATTGGCATTGGTTGAGATATAACCGACGTCGGTCAAGGTGGGAATATCTAGGTTGGCCAAAAATAACTTGATTGTTGTTATTTTTGGTGTGGTCTCCAATCTTCATCCGATTCTTGAGTGATATATCACAGAAGGATAAGTAAGATTCCTTTTAGGTTTGTTAATAGGAGTTAATTCTAGGTTTATACTAATTCCTAGTTGGTTAGGATAGTTTTAGACTCTGTCTTAGATCATTAATGAGGTTTGAGTGAGGTGGCTAGGTGAGGTGGTTAAATGAGGATATTAATTAATTTAATTAAAATAATTAATTCAATTAACATGTGCACTAGGGGATATGAATGGGTAGGATACGGTTAATTTAATGAATGGGGTTTTAATGGAAGTATGACCCAATTTTGGTTTCTACAAGGAGAGAAATCAGATATTGCTCTTGTTGTATGCTTAGCATTTTGTTTACATTAAGTGGCCTTCCTAGATTTATTTCCACTTGTTTAAAGAGATCAATCATTGAATATAAATTGTTGCTTATAGGATTTAGTATGCAATCATGGGGAAGAAGTTAATGAAGGATGCAATTCTTACGGAATGCCCATAATGATTTGTTGTGGTAGAACTTGGTTCACATGATAGTTTAGAAATGGTAATATACCATCCACTTCTTCACTCCTTCCATAGTTGTTTTGCATGACGTTGGAAAGAGAGACATCTTCTTCTTGCTCCTAAATTATAATTGACTTCCCTAGGACTATGAGCTACTACACAAAATTTTGATCTTCTTCTAGTTCCTCAACCCAAATGGTTTGATCTTCTTCATTCAATGGTTGTGCAAGAGGATAAAGCATAAGATTTTTAGTACCACTTCCATTAGAAATAATCATATTGTCAGACCTACAACCTATGAATGCATCAAGTATTATCCAACCATAGCCTTCCAATGATGATAGGATATCCTCCTAAGATTTATTTTGGTTAAAGAACAATAAATTCAGCAGGGTACTCCCAAGAGTCTACCACTACCACTATGTCCTCAAGGAATCCTTCAGGTCTCATTGTTGATCTATCTATAAGCTGTAATATTGTAGTTATTGGCCTTAATAATCATAATTTTAGATCATCCATAATCTATTTTTCATGACATTGATGGTTTCCCCAATTCAATCAAAGTATTTTTTATTATTGTGTCATTAATTATAATGTTTACCAAAGGACTTCCTAGATCTATGTACTTGGGAAAAATTGAATTTCCAAGCATAATATCAACTAGTTGTCCAATAACTTATATAGTAGATGGATCCTTTCTCTTTCTTCCTAGTTTCTTTATGCATAGGTCCTTAATCAATTTGTTATAGATGGGCACATCCTTGATGGCTTGAATCAATAGAATTTTGACACAAATATCTTTCAACTAGTTGACAAAATCAGAATTAGATTTTGATTTGAGGTCAATCTTCTTTTCTTGTAATCTTTTAGGAAATGGTAGCTCGTAATCCTACACTTTATCTTTACCGGGATTCTTCTCAAGTTTCGTGGATCAACTTGCAGTGGATTCTTACTTTGTGCTAGACAATCCACAACAATTTTTGTTCATCTGTAATCTTTGTAATGGTGGGTCCATTCGGTGGGACGAAGTGCTCTTTCTAAGAGGAGATGGATCTTATCAACATCAACGAGAATAGGTAGGGTATTAAGATGGTTCGAGTGGAATAGGCTTGCTAAGAAACTTTATTTTGGGATTAGGCATTGGTTAATTTGATAGCCAAGTTTCTTTTGGTTGAGATCCGGGTAGTGGATTTGGCATTAGGGATTACTACTATGGATAAGGAGGATAGAGGCTAATTAGGAGGTGGGTTATTCCATGTCTTCCCTCCTCTCCAAGGTTTATGCCATGATTTAGGGGTTATTGATATTGTTGTTGGTTTGAAAATTAAGGTTGTCATTATTGTTGGTATTGGCTAGGGTATGGAGCCCAACCTTGTTGTTGATTAGCCCAAGGTGGGGGTTGCATATATGGATTATTAGACCAATTTTGAAATGTTTGCATAAGGTCTTGTGACATACCTCCTTGTCTTGGTGGCCACGATTTTATTTGAGAAACATAGAAAAAAATTCCATCTTCTATCTCCAACATCTTGAATTCAGGTGAATCCTCCTTTTCTTGTACAATGTTGGCCAATCCTCTACATCTACAGTCATATTTCTTTCTTCTGCATGCATGATAGAACTTTGTGATTGTTTCTTCTTAGTATTCCCTTTTCTTCTTGTCATGCAGAGCATCTAATTGATTGGCCATGTCATTGAAAATCCCTTGTTTCATTTTTTTGAACATGTTAATAATATATGACTTGGATATGTCCCCAATAGATTTGGTAGATGATCCACCTCTTGATCTTACATTTCTTATTCTCTTCATAGTGGCTCTAGAGTAATTTTTGCATGCTTCACATATTTCTTCAAAGGTACTTTTTGAAATGTCTCCAACTCTTATCAGATCTAGAGCATCCATGTTCTCCTCATCGAGTCCCTTAAAATAAAGTATTTTAAGATATTCAAGAGGTAGTATTGTGTGTCTTTTCTTCTGAATGCATAACAAGAATATTTCTAGATAGTCTTCCAATGGTTCATCCTCCTTCTGTTCCATTTTGTAGATTTCATCACCTCCTCTGTTACTTGGTTTTTAATAATCTTGTTACTTTGTTAAAAATTCTCCTTTATTCGTGCCCAAGTGGTGACAACATTTATTCCTAAACCCATGAACCATCTCAAGGTTACATCCTTGAGTGTAGCAGAAAATAACTTTAGTGTATGTGCATCAGTAGTATAATCATACATCATGCACAAAACGTCAAAATCAAATAGAAAGGTGTTTGGGTCTTCAGTCATAGATCCATGAAAGTTAGGAAAGGCTTATAATAGTAGCTTCATCATTTTGAAATTTAGGAACTCAAAGGTAGTTTCCCCATTTTTAATGTTTTGGTCTACATCTTCTATCATTTATGGCTGCTCAAGAGTAGCTTATGAACTTTCTCTTGGAAAGGGTCTTCAAACAAAAAACCTTGTACTCAAAAAAGTATATCTTCTTCAAAATTCTCATAATTATATGAAGAGATATGTGCTACTTGTGGATTGGGTAAAAATCTACCATGGGAATCCCTTGGATGGTACATGCATCAACTTAGTTCAAATCAATCAATGAAAATTAGTGGGGGTGGTTGGAGGTCAATTTCCTAAAACCAAAAGTTCTTCTAAGAAATGAAAAATCTCTCAAAAACCTTATAACTTAGCAAGTATCCTTGGAAATGGTGCCAAAAATGGTGGTGTAAATTAACTTGCAACAATTAGTATGTTTTTCATTAATCTATAGTCATTTAATTGTCAAACCAAGGGACCTAGAATTTTAATAATGTCAGTGTTATATGCAAAGTTACATGTATTTATGAGGTAGAGAAATAAATTGTTGTCACTACAATTCTGGAAAATAACAATGCTTGGAAACAAACTAAATTTAGACTAAAAGAAAATGTTATGGCTAAGGTAAAGCATGTAAACTCAGAATATAGATAAAGAAATGAATTATTGTTAATCTAATCATGCAATAAATCAAATCAAAAAACTATGGAGAGGGATAGCAAACCACAAGTGGGCCCTTCCTTGGGTGTTAATCCCTCCTAAGGCTCGTGACTACAACTATTGAACAAAACTCAGACTTTTATTATATTGGCATGAAGATTACAACTAGAAAATATAGAAACCTTTGTATTCTATGCATTTTCTACTCTCTAATCTCTATCTAGATCTACATGCATTAATTGATTAGCTCTTCAACATTAATCCTTTTCTTTTTTACATCTCATTACAACAAAAGCGTGAAGAAACAAATTTTGACTAGGATTTCTCATCAGATCAAGTAAAATATCTTAACCAAACAATCTGGAGACTAAATTCATGCAAAAAAATTAATCAGCGAGTGTTTACATGTCAATCACATAACTTAATTAATTGATCAGTTTGATCAATCAGTTCCTAAATCATGAATTTAATCGAGTTAATTGCTTATTTATTTACGCAACCCATAATCGAGACGTTGGAGTTGATTCATCTCCTATTTCTCATGTTTTAATTGTAATTGCTTCTTCCATCAACACATGTAAACTCAAGTGTGATGTCCACATTCCACGAGCTTCTCAATATTATGACTTATTTCATGTGTGTGACCTCCTTTGGCTGCATGTGAGTTGTTGTGGAAGATCCCTTAGCTGTAGATGATTCATTTGGTTGTGGATGGGTTGATGCATATGAATCCTTTGGTTCCATGTGAGTTGCTACATATAACAAGTTTCTTGTAAAAAAATGTAACATCATTCAAACACTTATTACAATTAAGAGAATAAATGTGTACTCAAAATGCCAAAAAAGAAAGTTAACAAATGATAACTATATTGATTAATATTCATGCCATGAGTTAAGGTATAATGAAATATTTGAGCAATATAATAGGGAAATAGAAGTGCAAGGCTACACATTTCTCAACAAATTACAAAAGATGGGTTATTTATAAAGGAATTAAACAACTCATCATCACTCAAGGATCTATATGAAAAATAACCGAGTGTATAAGAATATTGATCCCTTGATGTAGTTGTTGAATAATAAAATTAATGATGTTGAACATGCATATTAATACATTTCCAAGATGAAAATTTTGTGCTTAAGAATATTGTATTATAGGAAGAAAAATCAATGATGATATGCTCATCTTCATATTCTTGAAAGGATTTTAATTCCACCCATACAAAATATTTTGAATGTTGTAACTTAGTGATAAGATCGATAATAATAACATTTGATTACATCTATGAATTTCTCACTCAATATTAATGATAGTTCACAAATTTTAAAAATAAATCTACAAAGATGTTTACTCTACAAAGGTAGAGAAATACGTGATAGGGAAGAGACATGAGCAACCTAAGCATTTTTGGAAGCATTCTTTGAGAAATTTTTAGAAGAATTCTTCAAATAACTCTCTGAAACATTCTCCAAATTACTATGATAAGCATAAACACTGACATAAACATAGAAATTCTTCTCGGTCCAATGGTCACTCAAGTGACTCTTCCTCATATTGCAATTCTCATGGAAGTCACATAAGATAGCTAAAATGTTATAATTATAGCGGTATAAAATGTTATGATGATTTATGTCCTTCTAAAAAGTAGAAATAAAAACATAAAAATAAAGAAGAAGCACATTATCTTGTGCACTCTAGTGGTACTTCTAGATACTACAATTATTTTGGTTATTTTGACACATCCTTTGTGAGGAAAGAAACTACAAGAATGCAACATCTAGTCTAAATGGATGATAACATATTCTTAGTACACAAAGATTCACCTATCTTGAGTGAGTTGATAACTCAAAGATCAGGTTATGTTATATTGCTAGTTTTGGTGTGTTGTTTTTATCCAATTTTTTGTTTTAGTTATTTAATATCATTTATGAGAAGAAAAAAGGTTTGTTTAGTTTATTTTTTTGATATAAGGACTTCTCACCTTTTTTTTTCTAGGGGAAGAGACTATATTGGCCTTTGATCGATTATTGATGATGGTAGATTGTATGAGTTTATGTAATGAAATTACTTAGATAAATATGAATATTAACATTAATATAACACCAAAGCACACCAAGATATAGATAAATGATCACAATATGTAAGTATAATGACTTAGCCACTTTGAGGGGCCAACCTTCAAACAATACACTAAGACTCAAGTGCTCAACATGATGATAATATAATACTCTATAACTCCTAGATATACCCTACTATATACTATGCAAAGCTCAAGGATGACCCACTAATCACATGAAAGCATAAATAAATATGATATGACATGATTAGAGATTACGTTAGCCATATGTTGGATATCCATATCCTAATCTATGACCTAGGGTTAAGGGAGTAGTAGTTGAAAAGGAGTTGTTATCACTAATAATGTTGAGAAAAGGGTGGTCAAAATCACTAGGCATCAAGGAGATATGTTATACACAGATCCGAATAATCATTAAGTGATCATTTATATGAAGCCTTGTATGGATTGATGGATTTGAGAAAACCTTGATTTTTTCTCATGCGTAATATGGGAAAATAATGGTTAGAGGGGATGAGCATGGTGGTGGGATGTTATTCATTCATGCCATGAATTATGGAGTAAAGAGATTCTATGTGAAGAGCGTCATTTGATCATAACCACAATCTATTGTGTTAAGTTACAATTGCAAAAGAACTATTGGATGACTTCATACTCATATTTTTGGATCATCTTCATATGTACCCTATTGAATCAATGGGGTTTTGTTTAGTCATTTGATCTCGAAGTGTTATGAGGCATTCATATCAATGAGACACCACCATTATTAGTTTCTAGTAGGTAATAATTGTTATTAATTAAGTAATTACATGTGGATGAATCCCATGTGCATACAAGATTTGTAAGTTTCTCATAGAAATTTTATATAAAGCTTGATGTATCATGATTTAATTATCTCTCTCTCTCAATAGGAGAGGCAAGTACGACATGTACACTAATCACTAGAAGAAATGAAAAAAAGGGTTGTTTTCTTCTAGATCTAAACTTTTGCAAAAGGATAACAATAAATTTTGTCTAAATTGACAAGCACGCATGCATGCACACACATGCACACACGCACACCCACCCACACACACACGCACACACCCACACACGCACCCACACACACACATTGTCTTGATAAAATATTACCTTGAAATAGTCTATTCTATTAATTAAACTATATGTTTGAATTACCTTCAATTTTTATTACTTATGTTCTTACCTTTAGGATTTTATTTAGTCATATTCTTCAATCCCTAGACATTGATTGTATAAATTGTTATTCATATGTGTGTTTTCATGTGTTTTTTGCGAGGGTAAAAATCAACGATGAAACATGACAACTTAACCCTAGTGCTCAAAATTTTCTTGAAAACCCTCCTAAACACCCATCTAGATCATTTTTTCTTCTCTGTCATGCATATGTGTTGTATATACTTTCCCCATTATTTGAAATTTTGAAACAAGGTAACTCATTCCATTTGATGCGGTGCTTATAAAGATGGATCCTTCATTAGGCCTAGAAAATCTATTTTTAGCCTTCCCGAGACAAGTGTGCATCCTCTTGTGTAGAGTTGAAAGATAAAAACCATTCGAGAGTGTTCTTGAATATTTTGAGAGTGATAGAATTGGCTTAGGAATATTTAGGAAGGTTTTGGAGGTTTAGAAACAAGAAACAGTGAATTGTTTTTGAGGTGAAGGAGTTTGTAGTCTATAATGGCACTTGAGTTTCAATAGAGGATTGAGAGAGCTCCGTAAGGATTTAGGAGTAAAAATTAGTCATTGAAAAGATAATTTAACCCTCTACATGATGGTACTTTCATTATATTCACAAGACCCAAGCGCTTCTCAAGGAAACTCAATTTGTGCTTACTCATCTTGTTGTCTTGAATGAAAAAGGGGGAATTTTTTGGAGGAGGAATAATAAAGTCTTGAAAACCATCCCATTGATTTTGGAATGATCTCAAGATTCAAAATGATATAAAATTTTGCATGAAATGACCACCTAGAGCCTTGGGAAAAGTGCTCTCAAGTTTCAAGGACTTAATCATTTTCTCAGTTACTTCAGTGGCGGGTTTTATTGTCCCGACTATCCCAACTATCCCTAGGACAGTGGGGACTAGAAACTACACCCCTTCCCTTCCATATCTTATTTTTAAGTCATCCTCACAAGGCCCAATTAATTTTCAAGGCAACTTGATTTTCACAGATATACCCTATGGTCCCAAATGAAAAATGGTCATTTTTTCAAGGAGGCATAATCAGGTCTTAAAAACCATCCCATTTATCTTGGAATGCTACTAGGAGTCAAAATGATATAATTTTTTTATGAAAATACCTCTTGGAGCTTCGGGAAATGTGTTCTCAACTTAGCCATTTTCTTAGTTAGATGGGTGGCAGATTCCAACCTGTCCCAATTTGTCCACAGGACATTGAGAACATTGGAGACAAGAAAATGCACCCCACTCTTCAGCCCCTCCTCAAGATTCTTCATGTGACCAAATTTTTAGCCCCCAAGCCATTGAAACCCTACTTCACTCCTTATCTACTACCACTTTAAATTTGATTATCGATGACCCTCAAAGCATGAAAATGCATAACTGTCAAGTGTTTTTCATGGAAGACTTCATGCCAAGATGTTCAAAGCTTCAAGCCATCATTAATGGTTGCCATGATTGGTAGTGTAGGTTATTATTTATCCTTTTGTTTATTTATTAGGATAATTCTTGCACTTAGGTTATCCCTACAATTATTGGGTTAGCTTGCTTATATGTACTAGTTGTGTGGAGTTAGCTTACTAGTTGTGTTGAGTTAACTTCCTATTTATGTGGAGTTGGCTTACAAGTCTTATGGAGTTGACTTGCGGTATCGTTAGTGGGAGTTATTCGCCCTTGATCTAAGTAGTAGTCACACTTCCCTCCTCCTATATGTACATCTTCATTATTGAGCTAATGCAATGTATTGTAATGTAATAATGGATTATGATGGATTTCCATATATGATATTTTAGTTATTTGTTTGCAAATCATTTTGTAAGGTTATTCTGACGAATTCCTTTTTGCTTATTAAATTTGGTGTGTTATTACCATATGAGATTTTCAATGCTTGGAACAATATTTTTATCATTCCTTTCATGGTATCAGAGCAGTAGATGATGTAGACATCCATTTATAAGTTTTTTGCAAGAAAGAGTTTACTTATTTTCATATATTTTTGGAATTTGTTAGCACTTTGTTGTAGCATCCATTTTTATGCAAAAAAAGGGCTCTGTTGGATTTGGAAGGGGAAAACCCCAGAAACAACTGTAAACTTGGCCATTGAAGGAGACAATTTTTTTAGTTTGTTTTGGTTTTGCAGAGGTGACACAAATACGCATACAAATTTGCTTGGAAATTCATATTGGGAAGCAAAAATCTAGAAAAACGATTTCTAGGTTTTTTCTTCCACTTTGCAGAGTTCTATTTGGAGAGGATATGAAAATCTTAGAAATTTTTGTTGGGGAATAAATTGTGCCATGGAAGAAAAAAATCCAAAAAAATGGTTTATGTTTTTTTGGATTTTGACATTTGATATTGGGTTTTCTCTTCCACTTTGCAGAGTTCATGTTTTGCGAGGGTGTAGAAATATTAACATTGATTATGTAGGGAAATCTATGTCGGCGAGGATGAAAGACTAGAAAAAAATTTCTAGATTTTTATGGTTTTTTTTCTTTCATTTTGTAGAGTTTCTGTTTAACGAGGATGTGAAGATTTGAGGATTTGTTAAGAAATATGTATCAGGGAGGTACAATGTCTAGAAAAAACATTTTCTGGGTTTTTCATGTTTGGTAATGGGTTTTTTCTTCTTCTTTACAGATATCCTTTGTGGTGATAATTTGGGGATCTTGTAGATCCATGTTACCTCTAAGGATCTTGGAAATCGAGTAATGATGAGGTGGAAAATTCGAAAAAAAAATTCAGGTTTTTCTAGGTTTTCACATTCGGTATTGGTTTTTTTTTTCTATTTTGTAGATACAAAATTGGAAAAATTTCTCCAGAAAATTTAAATTGAGGAAAGTGAAGGAAAAGAGATTTGATGTTTTTTAAAAATAAATATTAAAGAACAAAGCAAAAAAACTTGTAACTTTTAATAGGCCACTCGAAATTGAGTGTCATTTTTTAAAAAGTTCTTATTTTTCGTGTTTGTTCCATTAGAACTATTTATTTTGATAAACACACTAAAATTATAAAATGTAATTATTGTAACATGCACTCAATTATAATGTGCTAACATTTATATCTCTCTTGTTTGTTGAGATATTTTAGATATTTATTTTCAATAGGAATGTTGACGGTATATCTTGTGGGGAGCTATTTTGGTGAAACCCAATGTTATTTTGTCGAGTATTTGAGTAGTTTTTTTACCAATCACACATATTTGTAGTGTCACTCTACCCATTCAACAGTATGAGAGGGTGTGGTGTTGATCTTCATTCTTGGTCTTGTGTCCTTTCCTTGTTACCTTGAGTTTTCTTGGATCATGTGACTCTTATTTCTTTAGATCTTGTGTCCTTGCCTTGTTGCATTGGTTATTGTTCTTGGATCATGGCACATCTATTTGCAGAAGTTGACCCTGCTTCTTGGTCTTGTGTATTTTCTTTGGTACCTTGGCATTTTTAGATCATGTCACTCCTATTTATTTGGATCTTGTGTCCTTTCCTTGTTTCCTTGGTTATTATCATTGGATTATGGCTCACCTATTTGTAGTGATTGATTGAATTATGTTTGTGTTTTCTATTGGTGTAATATTTTACCCACCTTGTGGCTTTACCTATATGGTCTAATTTAGATTTCTTAGGTCATAATAGGTCATTAAAGGGAAATGTACTTTAATTCATTTTCTATTTCTTCATTGAGAAGTTACCTTTTGGGTGACCTAATTTCTCACTATATAATGTACCTTCCTATGTACTTTTTTGGGTAATGAAGGCTAAACACTTAATGAAGAGTTAGATTTCTCATGTACTTGTTCTTGTTGTAGAAGTATTTTTCTTCATCATTCAATTATTTTTTAGATCTTATTGCTACATACAAGTTTATTCGTGCATTTGATCCTATCCAGTACCAGTCCTTGATTGTGACCTGCTCCTATATGGTATCAGAGAAATTTTGGTAGCTGAATGCCATAACCTTTGTGTGAGATCTTGCATTCTAGATTTTTCCTTTTTTTCATTGATTTTGGTTTTCAAGGGTTTGGTGGGGTTTCTAGAAAATCCATGCAGATCTATTCCTCGAAGTCTCTACATGAAAAATGGACAGTGTCATTGACTTCAAAATTAGCAAATTTGTGCAAGTTTGTGCTCTAATAGAAAAATCTCTTTTTGGGTTTTTCGGGTTTCTCAAATAACTTAGTGGGTATTTGTTATTTTGTATGAGAAACTTAAGGTTTTCTCATATCTGAAGATTTTAGGGTTTGTAAGTTTTTTCTTCAAATTTAGAAAATCCGTGCAAGTTTGGACTCAAATAGAAAAATCCCTTTTGGGTTTTCTTGGTTTTCGAATAACTTGGTGGTTATTTTCTATTTTATACGAAAAACTAACCATTTTTTCAGATTTAGAGGTTCCTTGCATTTTCTCATTTATAGCATTTTGGATTCCAAACTACCGATTTTCACATTTCGTATTCTAACACCTGCTTTACACATTTAGAATTCCAACACCTTCTTTTCAAATTTTTGATTCTGACACCTACTTTGCACATTTGATTTCAATTTGCTTTGCACTTTTAGATTCTAACCCCTGCTTTGCACCTTTTGGGTTCCAAAAAACCCCTACTTTGCATCACCTAAAATCTGATTTGGCATAAATTTCAATTGGATGCTCTGTTTTAGGTGTCATTTTTTTTTTTTAAAGTGCATGTTTTTTCATGCTCTTCATATTGGAGGTATCCTCATTCTTTAAAAATTTGAACCTCTATAAGTTCAGGGGGTGTACTGTGTGAGCATTTTTACTTGTGATTTCCTTTTTATCTTTTACACAATTGTTTGACAATGGATATCAGTTCGTGACACCACTCATGCCATTTAACTATCTTGAATGGAAGTCCAAAATACAACTCATTTTGAGGGGTAAGGGTCTACATTGGATAACAATGGGGCTTGAAATAGAACCAAATTCAGATTCAGACAAAGTGAAATGGTTTAACCGTTGTGATGAAGCCTTTGGGTTATGTGTGTCATCAGTGTCTTTGGATCTTCTCTTTCATGTTGATTCTACTAAATCTCCCAATGAAGTGTGGACCACATTGGAAAGTATCTTTGGGAAAACAAATGAAATGAGAGCACATGAACCGAGAAAATTAACTCATTAGCTTGAGCCCCACCAACTTTGACACACTCCAGGACTTCTTCACAAAGTTCAAATCAGTAAGATTATAGCTAAAGGAATGTGGAATTGATAAAAAATACTCTCAACTCATTATTTCTATCCTTTCTAAATTGGGTCTAGATTACTCATTTTTGTCTCCACCTTCCATGCCACCAAGGATGCACTTGGAGCATCATGGAAAATTCCTTCATTTTACATGTTTGTTGATCATTGACTAGGGAACAAGATAAGTTGATATAAATGGGCACTTTGAAGTCTTCAAATCACATTCCTTGATTGCAAGAAATGTGAAACCTAAGGCTTCTAACAACAAGGAGAAGAAACAAGAGAAGAAGGATCGAAACCATCACAACCAAAAGCTTACATTGAATCCTCCTCCTCCGAAGCTAAACCTAAGAAGGAAAAGGTAAAGTGTGCTTATTGCAAGAAACTTGGCCATGATGAACAAAAATGTATGAAAAAGCAGATTTACCACCTTACTCATCTTCTTGAGAAAAATAACATAGGGGTCCCTGAATCTATGAAACAAAATTCATCTAACCAAGAAAATTCTAAGGAAAAAGAAAACAGTAAAGAGAAGAAGAAGGAAAATATTTAGTGGCACTAGTGGCTCGACTTCATCTTAGGTCATTTCTACTGGTGCTTCACACCACATGGGTTCCTCAAAGGTTCAATTTTCTTTTGTGAAACCATAAAATATGTCTTTAATCACTTTGGTGATGACACCCTGTCATAGTTGCATGGTTTGGATCAGTAGAAGTAGATGGCAGAGCATTCAATAATTTTCTAAGTGTTCCACCACTTTCCACCAAATTTTTGTTAGTTTACAGAACACTCACATTGGGAATGACGTGAGAGTCAAATTTAACCTGATTCACTTATCATCGAGATAGCTACATAGTAACACTACAATTCCAGAGAGGAAGGGGACCACCAAGGCGCTTGGATACCTTATCTCATTTTTCTCAAAAATATTCTCCAACTTCCTTCTTGACTCATTTAGATGGGGTTAGAAAATTATGGCATGAGTGATTTGGCCATCTTAACTATCGCTACTTAGAACAATTGAGTAAACATGGAATGGTCAAAGGCTTGCCTAAAGTTAGTTTCTCTAAAGGTCTCTGTGAGGGTTGCGCCCTTGGAAAGCATCCAAAAGAGAGATTTGACAAAGGTAAATCTTGGAGAGCTACATAGGTATTGGAGTTGGTTCACAGTGATGTCTCAGGTCCTTTTCCCAAACCTTCCTTCACTAGGGCACAATATATTCTCACTTTCATTGATGATTTTTCATGATATACTTGGGTCTATTTCCTTCATCAGAAGTCATATGTTTATGAATTCTTTTGGGACTTCAAGGCCCTTGCAAAGAAACAATCAGGGAAATTCATCAAGATTATACGAATAGAAAATGGTGGAGAATATGTTAGTAACATGTTTGAGAAGTTCTGAACTACAAAAGGGATTGAGTCACAATGAACATCTACCTACAGTCCTTCACAAAATGGGGTTGTAGAATGAAAGAATAGGTTTCTAAAAGAAATGGGTAATTGTGTGCTCCAATCCAAATATTTGGCATTTGAATCTTTGGGAAGCAACTATTAATTGTGTAAATTACATACAAAACCATGTCCCTCATAAAGCATTGAAGGGAGTCACTCCTTTTGAAGCTTGGCATGGTAAAAAATTGTCAGTTAAGAACTTGATTCTTTGGATATCCGCTATGGCTCACATCCATAAGAAGAATAAATGAAGGCTATGGAGCCTCAAATTCAATCATGTATCTTTGTGGGATACCTAGATGGTGTTAAGGGGTACCGTCTTCTTCATCCAACCACACATGAGTTATTCATCGAAAGGAGTGCCAAATTTCAAGAAGGATAACTAGATTCACACCTGTCCCATATTCACTTCCATCAACGTCACTTAGAATTTCTAAGGATGAATTGACATTTCAAAGGTTCTTGAGCAAGTTCCTACGCTTATTCATGTTATCGAGGACTCTTATTTTTCTAGTTATGACACTGAATATAGTGATGGAGCTTCATCTCCTTCCACATCTATCCATGACTCGAACGATGATGAGCTTATTCCTAACACTCTCATGGTGGTTCTCATTGGGATAGGTAGAATTTACATAGTGTAGGTACTTGGATAAGGGATCCTAAGAAGATGTCGGATGTAAATGATCGAGTTTAGGGATGGGCCTCATGCTTTCTTTTCCTCTTCCTCAAATCCACAAACATTTATAAAGGCTTGATGGTAATCCCTTCGAGTCATGTTTTTTTGACATTTCTATGCGGGAGGAGATTAACTCCTTAATCAACAACCACACTTTTAGATTTGACACCACTTCCTAAGGAAAGAAATATGGTTTGATGTAGGTAGATGTATCAAACCAGATATGCAGCAGATGGGTTTGTGGACAAGTTCAAAGCATAATTAGTTGCAAAAGGTTTCTCTCATGTTCCTTGAATTGACTATTCTGAGAATTTTTCTCCTGTTGTGAACATGAACTCGATCAGACTTACTCTTTCCATTGATGTCGCTAATCACTGGGATGTTCATTAGATGGATGTGAAGAGTTCCTTTCTTCATGGTGACCTAGAGGAGGAGATCTACATGGAACAACCATAGGGTTTTTTTCAAGATTCTTCCTTGGTTTTAAGACTTAGGAAATCCTTATATGGTCTCAAACAAGCCCCTCAAGCTTTGTATGCCAAAATGGATTCCTTCTTTCTGCATGCTTCACCGATGTCATTCATATCCCAATGTCTATCTTTTATAGCAAGATGATTCACTTATGGTTTTGGTTCTTTATGTTGATGACCTTTTGATCACAGGAGCTCTTCATCATCGATTGCAACGTTTAAGGAATCCCTCCACAATAGATTCTCCATGATAGAATTAGGTTTGTTGCACTCCTTACTTGAGATTTAGATCTCACAGTCTCACTCAAGGATATTCATCGCACAAACTAAGTATGTTCTTGATCTTCTCTCTTGGTTTCACATGGCTGATTGTAAGTCAAATCTAACTCCCTTCTAGTATGGAGCCAAACTTGAGGCTGATTGCACTTCACCATTGGTTGATGATACTTTGTATCGACAAATTATAGGAAGTCTCATTTATTTGACTCATACTTGACCTGATATTTCATATGATGTATGCCTAGCCTCCACATTCATACAGAGCCTCATGAGTTGTACTAAAAAGTAGCTAAGATATTTCTCCACTACATTTAGGGTTGATCAGGGGATCATTTTTGAAAGTTCCCAAAACATCCCTAAATGGTGTTAGTGCAGAAGATCATCTTGAGAGCTTTCCAATGACTATGAGAATGCGACAAACGGACATCGGGAGCTCTAGTTATGTCTTGGACAACGAGAAAGTCAACTCTAGTCAACTGGTCAATATTGGACCAATAGGAGTGCAACACGTGGCCAAAAAGGAAAAAGGAGTTTTTGTTGGTTTTCGATCACCAGTCTTCGACGAGTGCAAAAAAAATGGTACATGGGAACAAGAGGCTCAACTTTTATTACGGAGGGGAGCCCGGCCGCCGTGTGGACTATGGTATTATCGCCAACATGGTGGGTCCACAAGCCACCACGTGGCTTGCCACCACAAGTTGATTTGCCTATCGAGGGTCGACAAGTGGTATTTATTGCCATATTTCATTTGGAATGTCATTATATTACTTGGGTCGAATATCATATATTACCTTTGTAATTATTTGGCATTTTAACGTCCATGTCATTTTTTATGTGTTTGGGATTTTGGGTTAGTCAACATTGCCACATTATCTCCCAACATATCCACATATTTCCTAGCAACTCGGAGTGTCAACAACAACTCACCACAACCAACGCAAACCATTTGGGGCCAACCAACAATGCACCGGTTTCCACTTAACTCGGCGGTCAAACCTTACCATATTGCCACCCACGTGGATAAAAACCAATACTACATAGCTCGGCCCATATCATGGGCATTTCAAACAACACAAATCCAAATTCAAATACTGACTCGGCCGATATAAGTGTTGGCCAACAAAAACCAATATAGGTGTGACCGAAATCACATGTGGTTCGGGTGGTTTGGCCTATAATAAGCATTAATCCCTCCATTCACGCGGTCAATGTGGGATATCTCACCCACATGCAAAACAAACTCTGCCATAATGCATGCGGTTTCCACTTAACTCGGCGGTCAAACCTTTCCATATTGCCACCCACGTGGATAAACAACCAATACTACATAGCTCGGCCCATATCACGGGCATTTCAAACAACACAAATCCAAATTCAAATATAGCTCGGCCAATATAAGTGGTGGCCAACAAAAAACAAATATAGGTGTGACCGAAATCACATGTGGTTCGGGCGGTTTGGCCTATAATAAGCATTAATCCCTCCATTCACGCGGTCAATGTGGGATATCTCACCCACATGCAAAACAAACTCCGCCATAATGCATGCCGCATGGGTCTTGAACCCATAACCTCCACTACCTAAGACCAATCCGCTAACCAACTTGCCAAAGAGGGTCGCTTGGATATAAAATGGGTCGCTTCCACTTATACAAGGGTGGAGGTCTGTGTAAAAGCCATAAGGAGGTAGTTTTCTGAAAACGCCATTTTTGAAGGCCTTGCACTCAAATTGGGCACTCGGACTAAAAAGATAAAATGAAGAAAATTCTGAGATGATTCGACGATGTAAGATTTGATATTTTTTGTTGATTTTTAACATGTTTTTGGAAGCTTTGAATGCAGTTTTTAACGAGGGATCTACAAGACAGACTAGTTGGAAAACATGAATTTGATATGCACTTAGGTCCGAATTGTGACTTGATGTAAACATGAAAAGTATTCAGAATTCAGAGATGATCTCAGATATATGATTTTTTTCATATAATATTTTTAAATCTCCATTTTTAGGTATTTTTGTAACACAATTGCGGGGAGATCACATTGTGAAAACACCTGTATGAGCCACGGATCGTTCTTGGGACAAACTTTTACGCTATTTTTCAGAGTTCTTGGGACATTGATCAGCTCATTTGCAGGTTGTGATTCATTATTGGTTGTTTTTAAGAGTTATTGTACTTACATTTCAATATTATTAATGGATCGGTTCAATCCGAACCCGGGGACGTAGGAATTTTGAACCCCGTAAACAATCTTGTATGTTATCTGAATGTTTTCAATTTTGATTATTTATTTGCTACACAAGTTTTCCGCACTTCTATGGATGCATAATAATCAGAATTTAATCAATTTTTGGAGCTTAGAATACTTAAAATTGATTAATAAAATCACGATCTTTGGAAACTTTTAAAAGTGAAAAAAATACAACACATGTTTTGGATCAAGGGTACACATAGATCTCGGATTCACTATGGCATTGGTGTTAATATTAACTTGGCTAGATATACAGACTCAGATTGGGAAGGTGATGTTAAGAATCAAAATCCACATCAGGTTATAGTTTCTCTCTAGGTTCTGGTCCTATTAGTTGGTCATGCAAAAGTAGAATGTTATTGTCTTATCTTCTACCGAGGCCGAATACAGAGGAGCTATAAATGTTGCTACAAAGGCCATGTGGTTTCAAAGGATTTCAACGAGTTTTGTATTTAGTACAAGTGACCCATAGTCATATTCTATGAAACCGAGAGCACCATCCGATTTATAGGAATTTGGTTCGCATCAACAAACTAAGCACATTGAGATTCACATGCATTTCATCAGAGAGATGATTCATGGAAAGGTCATTGATCTTCAATATTTCCAAACATCAGATCAGGTTGCTGACATCTTCACCAAACTTTCATTGAGAGAAAAATTCTTCACTTATGACATCTTCTCAAGGTGTGAAACACATCATCATTGTCTTGGGGATTTCTAGTCATCCTTTCTTTTTTTCTCTTTTTGGGGGATTTTTTTCCCACTTTGGGTTTTCACCTTTTCTCTATTTTATGGTAGATTTTCATTGTTCTTAGGTACCTCATCAGGCCTTATTATCAAGAACCATTCTTCTACCCACCTAAGCTACGATTAAGGGAGGTGTTGGTGTAATATTTTAGCCACCTTGTTTCTTTACCTACATGGTCTAATTTAACTTGCTTAGGTCATAATAGGTTATTAAAGGGAAATGGACTTTAAGTCATTTTATATTTCTTCATTGAAAAGTTACCTTTTTGGGTGACCTAATTTCTCACTATATAATACACCTTCCTATGTAATTTTTTGGCTAATGAATACTAAACACTTAACGAAGAGTTAAATTTCTCATCTACTTATTCTTGTTATAGAAGTACTCCATCATTCGAGTATTTTTCATATATTTTTGCTACATACTAGAACCAGTACCATTCCTTGAATGTGACCTGCTCCTTTTTTTTTACACTTTCGACATCACTCCATTGATAGTCCCCTGGTATGGAGCTATTCGGTGAAGCCGGTGCAATTATTTTGAGTTTTTATCAAGCGGTGGATTCGGACTACAATGCACACTAAAATTATTCACCATTGTACAAGTTTTTTTGAGCTAAGATTCTTGGGGTTCCTTTCAATAGGATTTTTCTCTCTACTTTATTATTACTATTTTTGGGTAGATGTTTTATTTTTCCAATTATTATACATGGGTACCTCATCAAGCCTTGTTTGGGACCCACCTTCTTTCCCGCCCACCTAAGCTATGCTTACGAGGGGTGTTAATGTAGCTTATTATTTATCCTTTTATTTATTTATTAAGATAATTATTACACTTGGGTTATCTCTACTCTTGTTGGGTTAGCTTGCTTAGGTGTACTAGTTGTGTGGAATTAGCTTACTAGTTGTGTTGAGTTAGCTTACCAATTGTATGGAGTTAGCTTGTTAGTCTTGTGGAGTTACATTAACTACCGATATTAGTTAGTGGGAGTTCTTCACCACTTATCTAGGTAGTAGTTTCACTTCCCTCATCCTATATGTACATCATGATTATTGAGCTAATTCACATAATGTAATGTAATAATATATTATGATGGATTTTCATATATGATATTTTAACTATTTCTTTGCAAAATGTTTTGTAAGGTTATTCTAATGAATTCCTTTCAGCTTATTAAATGTGGTGTGTTATTATCATATGAGATATTCACGACTTGGAACAATCTTCTTATTATTCCTTTTAAGGAAAACTTAATCCCTTTGCTAGGAGAATAGTTGTGAGAGAAACTGTCGCGCACAAGGTTTGAACAAGAGATTCAGATCCTTCATGAAAATTTACCACCATATGACCATGAATATGACAAGGAGATCACACTAGATGCAGTAATAGATGGTTGGTTGGTGAGTAACATTATTATTGATACATGTGTAGAAGTCAATGTTCTAACATTGGATTTTAGAACCAAATGGGAAGGCCACCATTGCAACCATCTTCTAATGTGTTGTATATGGAAAATAAAACAAGGGCCATGCCCATTAGGGTGTTAAAGGATGCTTCAATCACTATTTAAGGAGAAAAATTTACAGGTGATTTTGAAGTATTGGAACTTGTTAAGGTAGATAATTTCCCAGCATTTCTTGGACTTCCTTTGTGTTATGCAAACATTGCGGACTTCCACTTTTACAAAATATATATCATCTTTTAGAAAAAGGATGAG
Organism: Taxus wallichiana var. yunnanensis; assembly: GCA_018340775.1. Taxonomy (NCBI): domain Eukaryota; kingdom Viridiplantae; phylum Streptophyta; class Pinopsida; order Cupressales; family Taxaceae; genus Taxus; species Taxus wallichiana. The sequence goes on along the minus strand of CM031237.1, from coordinate 912,075,247 downwards.
AGTGTTGCCATTCATTTGGATGAGGAAAAATTACACCTTTTACATAGCCTATCAATGGGGAGGAACTTGATATAATCTATGCACATACGAGTGTGTGACCCCGAAAATGTATAACCATCTAAAGAAGGCATACTTCATTGGGAAGACAAACAATCTATCAGTGACACTAATAGTGTTGCTTGTGAAAATTGGGCCCATAGAACTTATGAAATGGTAGGTCGTGAGGTCAAAGGAAGAGTCATTAAGATGATTAGGAAATGCATGATTAGGTGTTTGGGTAAAAACCGAGTTATCCGGGTATCTTGGAGAATAAAAACCTAACTCTTTCCTACACATTTGGAAGACAAGTGGTGAACCTAATGGGATAGATGGAATATGATGGTCTATACATTACACGGGATAAAAATGTACTGTTGGGTGACATGCAGAGATCATATATTAGGTTGATGCGAGGTAAGGGTATCCTTTCTAATAAGGTTTACTCATAACAATGTTCCCTCTTTTGTACATGATTACAACGGGAACACTTTTGCTTTGGTACACATCCACAATTGCGAGAGACAATGGGTGGATGACCATGAAGCTATACCACCATCCCTTTGGGTGCAAAATTTCTACTCAATTTGTGTGGATGCACACATGTTTGGTATGTGCATGTTGAGCTAAAGCAAGAGACTACAAGTTGGTGCAACATGGTGAAAGTATTGTTCATACCTTTGATTATTTTTCCACTAAACCACCAGTTCATGAAGCTTTAAAAATTATGAATTTAATCATGTTGGGAGATAACATGAAGGCAGAGGAACTTATGGTCCATCTCTTATGAGAACTTGAGACTGAGGCACACAAGGAAATGTTGGAAATAGAAGAAAACTACTCGGGCGCACATGGAAAGAGAAATAAAAAGGGAAGATAGTTAACCTCATTGAAGATAATAAAGTGGAAGATTTGGAAATCAAGCATGCGAGGGTACACGAGGTTATGGACTCTATAGATGAGCAGGTGTGTGCATACCATGTGCCTATGAAGGATAAGAAGGTGAATACTAACACTGAGGATACACCTAAAGAGGCTATTATTGGAGATTATTGGTCAGAACTAGAGGTTGCAAAGATCATTGAGATATTGCGTGACTTCCAAGACTTATTCCCAAGGGGTTATCATGATTTGAAGGGTGTACATCCCTCATTAGGAGAGATGAAGATTAAGTTGAAATATGGTATATGTACGGTTGAAAAGAAGCCTTAAAGGATGAACCCGAACCTATGTTAGAAGGTTGAAGAGGAGATTGACAAGATGATTAAGTCACAAATCATAAATTCTATTGAGGAATCTGAGTGGGTCAGTCCCATGGTGATTAGTATAAAGAAAGATGGGCACATAAGAATATACATTGATTACATGGTACTCAATGCTTTTTGTGGCATAGATCATTTTCCTACATCATTTCACTTAAGTTATTATGAAAGGCGTTGCGAGCGTGAAATATGTTCCTTTATAGATGGATTCTCAGGGTACCATCAGGTACACATTGTTCACGAGGATTAGGAGAAGACCACCTTCGCAACTAAATGGGGAATTTTTCATACATTGTCATACCTTTTGGATTAAAAAATACGTCGGCATGGTGTCCTCTTGCATCGTTGTTCGGGAATTCTAGGACTTTATTCATAAGTTTTTGCAAGTCTACTTGGACAATTGGACCATCTATAGGATAATAAAGGATCATTGTGAAAATATAAGGATGATGTTTGAAAGGTGTAGGTAGAAAAAATCTCTCAAAACATTAAGAAGTGTATCTTTTCCACACTCTTTGACACTCTCCTTGGGCACATCATTTGCAAGGATGGATTGTTGGTAGATCCAGCTAATATTACAATGATTTTGGGGCTAGAAGAACCAACCAATCAGAGTGAAGTGTGTGGTTTCTTAGGGCACATAGGTTACTATAAAAAATTCATTAAGGGTTATACAAATATTGGTGTGCCCTTGGAAGAGTTGATAAAAGAAAAAGGAAATTTTTATTGGGGGATGTACAGTAATAGGATTTTTAGGCTATGAAGGAGAAACTAACTCTGCACCCATTCTACACTTTCCTTCTTAGAACAATCCTTTCCATGTACATGTGGGTGTCTTTGGTATGGAAATTGGATCAGTATTGGAGCAACCAAGTGAAGGAAACATTGATCACCCTATTTGTTTTCAAGTAGGAAATTGACATTGGGTAAGCAGAACTATACAACAATGGAGTGTAAAGCATTATCCATGATCTATGTGCTTCATAAGTTCATACAATACTTATTGGCCACACCATTTATCTTTTACATGAGATAATATTGCATTGAAGTAATTAGCCAACAAACCAGTTTTCTAAGGGTGCATCTGCCGATGGATACTCCTTTTTCAAGAATTTGACTTCACAGTCATAGTGAAACCAGGAAAGAGTAACTTGGGACCTGATCACTTATCAAGGATCAACTCTAGAGAAGATACACAAAGTATTGAAGAAATTATGCCGGATGTAAATTTGTTCGATTGAATTACACACTAGCTCATTTGGAAGACATAATAGTATTCTTGTGCACTAAAATTGCACTAGAAGGAATGCGAGACATTAGAAAAGAAGCAAATTTCTATAAGATCCATGCCATATCAGCTCATTGGAGGATACATGTACAAAATGGGGAGAGATGAGGTCTTATGCAGATGTTTTCTAGAGCATGAGCATGAATCCATTATGGAGGAAGAACATGGAGGAATTATTAGAGGACACTATGCGGGGATCAACTATGCACAAGATCCTATTAGTTGGTCTATGGTGGGAGACATTATACAAGGACATAAAGGAGTTTTATAGGCATGTGATCATTGTTAGAGAATTAGACAGCCTATAAATACACATGAAATGTATTTAAGGCCCGTAGCAAGTGCGTGAGCCTTTTGAGAAGTGGGCTATTGGTTTTGTAGGACCTATTACACCACCTATGCGTAGGAAAAGAGTGGGTTACATTATCACATGTAATAATTATTTGACAAGGTGGGCAGAGGCTGCACCTACAAAATATTGGACATCGGAAACAATATCGAGGTTCCTTTGGGAAAACATCATCAACAGGTATGGATGTCTATTGAGCCTAACAAGTGATAAAGGGACTCATTTCTTGAATGAGACTATTAGAATTTTAATGGAAGAATTTATGGTAGCACACCATAAGACTAACCCTTATCATGCATAAGCTAATGACTTTGCCAAAAATTTCAACAAGAATTTGGGACAAGCACTAACAAAAATATGTGATGTTGTAAGAAAGGATTGGGATGATAAGGTATCAATTGTGCTTTAGGCATACAGGAAAACCTATAAACGGTTGAATAAGGCCACACCTTTTTAGTTGGTGTTTGGCACAAAGTTTTTTTACTATGTAGTTTATGTTGTCATCCTCGTGTATTATGCACGTAGGTAGATTGGATTATGAACAGGTGGTTGGTGGCGTATTGAAAATTAATGCAATTAGATGAGAGGTGTGCCATTACACGTTGGAGTCAGAAGAAATAAAAGGCATGACAAAAGGATTGGTATGAAAAACACATCAATAATGATTATTTTGCGATTGAAAATATATTACTTCTATATGAATCCAAATTTATGCGCTATCTAGGAAAGTTGAAATTCCATTGGTTGGGACCCTTTGTCATAACCAAGATATTAAAATCAGTGCATGTCAATGCAAGCGTTGGATGGCACCATATTACCCAGTCGGATTCAATGGGATTAGGTTGAAGCCATACTATAAATAAGCTTCCTTTATGTTTGTAATAAATCAGTTTTTCCATTTATATTATATTTCCCTTTCATGTTTTGTTTTTTTTTTTTTTTGTAATAAGTGTGTAAGAGTTGATTACTATCCGATAAGTTGATGCATAGAGGATGGCACATAATTTTAGTGCGGGGTAAAACAGTTGTGAATACATGAAAAGAGGCTATGAAATGTTGGTACAATTATTGGAGTTAGTACGGGTACATATGGATATAAGACAGTGTGAAAAAGAAAAATAATGGTGCACGTGATGGCGTGAAAAGAAAATAGGTGCTCAGTGGGACAGATATTACTCAAAGCTGACCACCATGCAAATGAAGAGCCACACGGTGTAACATGAGGAAGGAAATGACACTCTAGACTACTTGAGATGTGGCACAAAGGAAGATGGTGTGCGGTGCACAAGGAGCTACATGCAAGGAATACTACAGCCTAGGAAGTAATTGTGCACCTAAAGGTTATGAATGATACACATGGAAGCGAAAAGTAGGAAGGAAATCAAAAGGGTCTTAAAAATGAAAATGTGTTTTAAAACAAAAAGTGTGGGAAAAGTGACAATGTGTTTTAAATCCAAAAAGGGATTTTTGGTGGAATATTTAAGCAGAGAAAAACTATAAATAGTGGGAAAATGAGTTCATTGTTACCTTTCCTTTTAGAGATTTGTGTAATTAAATAGCTAAGCATCAAAGTACGAAGAGCGAAGAGAGTGAAGGAAGATAATTGAGCGGAAAATAAACCTATAGTAGAGTGCACAAAGCCTTTAATTTGGAAGTTCATTTAGTAAGAGGAATTGGAAGCTTAAGAGAAGTGTGAGGGCATGGTTGAGTGGAGCTAGGGTTTGTAGAATTGGAATTTATGGATTTGGTGTTTCTGAAGCTTGGAAATTGTGGAGCTAGGTTTATAGGGTTTAAAAATTAAGAAGCTATGGCTCAATGGTAGGTACACAAGAGCACCCAAAATATTGGACACTTGACATAAGGATACGAGGGGTAATTAAATCATTTACTCTTGGTACCTAGGTAATTTTCAATAAGGGTTGTAGTTTACAATCTGAATTTGAGAATAATAATGGCACCATGAAAGGAACTGAAGAACAAAAAGGAAGTGGAGGAACTACACGGGAATTGGTTCTGGAAATGTAATACCTACTAGAGGTAGTTGTGGGAGAGAAATGGACCTCACAACTTATATAATTTAAGATTAGCAACTACAATCACGGGGCACCAAGACATAAGGCTGCCTTGAATAATGATATGTTGCGAGAGTTGCCTACGAGGACTACAGAAGATCAAGCGATCATGGATGATCCGAAGACGTAAGAGTCTCGAGAAGGTAGGGATTCTTCATCCTTTTGTATTTACATCCTTTGGAAGGCCAAAACACCTCTTCCACTTGGCTGATGTCATGGGTGCACAAATATTATTTCTACATCACTTTGGACGGAGGATGAGGCTCATAACTCATTTGATTGGGAGAGTGATAGGGTTGCGGGGTACTAATGAAAACCTAGACCTGGATCTACGTGATGAGATGAAAATTATAGAGTTGGCCACAAATTTTCAATATGACAGGCACACACAAGTGTAGACACCCATAATTACGCCCAAGCAATTTAAATATTTAAATTTTGCTAATTATCCCTTTCTCACAAATTGACGACTTATCGTCAATAAGCGCTCATATTCCCTCTTGTTGTCATTAATCAATTACAATACGATAATTGATTAAGTCACCTATCTATCTAACAACCTAATTAATGACCTTCCATTAATTAATCACTTCCTCTATCTAGATTAATTAATTATTATTACTTAATTAGTCTTCCCCTTCATTTAACTAGTAAATCAATATTTAATTGATTTAATCCCCTCACAATAGCCTAAATCGCACTAATATTCTTATAATTTCTTTCTATAAGCTTACACCTACCTATTATTTAATCACCTTTGATTAATTAAAACACCCCCAACTCCCATGACTTGCGAAACATGTATTAAACCCTTCTAAATTAAGGTTACCTTTAATAAAGAAACCTTATCCATTCCTAATCATGTTCTACCTTTATCCCACATTCAAGAGGATGTGTTGAATCCTTTATCCTTTGGGCTATATAAAGAGCCCTCCACCTACCTTTTTACTTACACCTAAACTCCTTAAGAGAAAATGCAAAGCATATAGCAAAGAGACTAAGAGCTTGCACCTTGTTTTCTTGAGAGTTCATCATCTTGAGGAGCTAAGTTTCCTATTCTAGCCTAAAGTGCTTAGGTCATATGGGAGGTGTCAAAAGGGTCTTGTAGCCCAACTTTGATAAGCCCCCATTCCTAGGTTCTTGGAGATATCAAGGACAACCAAATATTGATTGCCATGGAGCTTATTTAGGTCCATTTACTTGTTTATTGGCAATCTAGAGAAGTAGAGATTTAAATACTTTAGCATTGTTTAATTCAAAGTTAATGCATTATGCTAGGTATTAATCTTGTTTAGCTCTCATCTTTGATGGTGTTTAGATTTTGTCATTAGCTTTGTTATAGAACTATTTAGGTGTTAGTTCTCATTCATCTAACTTAGCTAAAAGCACAAAACCATGCACACATTTGGCACTTAGGTGGGACACTTAGTCCCATGGCATTTTAGTTTAAATTTCATTGTTTTGGCTAACTTTTGATATGCACATTTAGTAATTAATTTCCATTTTTTGGAGTTTTTGCTCATTTGATATGTGTAACTTCATGTTCATAGCCATAATTTTAATGGGTCATTGCCATTTTTGAACTAACTTGTCAAAATTTAGAGTATTGTGAAGTTTTCTGTGTTTTTCTTCGTACTTTAGTTACAAGTCTTGTGAAACACAATTTTAGGAGCGGAGATGTGATTTTGAGCACGAGGCATAGTTTTAGGGGCACACACACATATCTCTAGTGGCGCGGGCATCTTTGTTCAAATCTGCCATTAGTCCTGTCGACCACCTGGCGCATGCGCACTAACCCTAGTGCATTAACCCTAACCCGTGCACATGTGGGGGCATTAACCCAAGCACACACGTTATTTCATATTGTACCTTCACTACGAGTGACGGTAAACTTGTCGAGCGGTGCACACGCCTAACCAGGTGCATGCATGTGGTTTTAGTAGCGCAGTATATTTTATGGTAATATGGTTTATTTTTCTATTTTTCTTGTTTGTTTTCTCGCAGTAGTAGCGCATATCCTATTTTCGTGGTGCATACACCTTTCGGGTGGCACAGGAATTTAATTGATCTAAAAAATCCACAGAGTGGTGTAGACACTATTTTAGGGGTGCAGGCACTATTTTAGGGGCGCACACATCTCTCGGGTGGCGTAGGTACACTGTGTGCCGAAAAATAGCCTTCGGTGGTGCATACACCCTAACCCACATGCAGGCACAGAAAAAGGGGCACAGACATCCTTTTGCATTTTTGGATTTAAAGAGTTGATGTGCTAACGTTCTTGCAGGTTTATCTAATCATATATTTGTCTTTACAGGCTATTTTTGCATGTTGGTATTTGATTAGGTAGTATTTTGCATTGTTTACTAACGGGATTGAGATCGCGTATGCTCTTCCCTTGCATCCCTTGGGGTGATCTTGGGAATCAAAAATGATTCTTAAAACCTTTTTCCACTTTAAGATTGTTAAGAATATTTTAGTTAGAATTGGTCAATTTGGCATTTGTTGAAATTAAAGTGTTGTTCCATTTGGTTATCTTTTGAGATTTGTGACGACATCACGTATGCTCTTCTCTTGTGTCCTTGGACGATCTGGAGAATCAGAAATGGTGCCTTCTCTTTTGATGGAAAATTACTAATCATCGTCATTTAGGACCAAAACGCTTGTCAAAGAACATGAAGGAAATGAAACAAAAGTCAAAAACTTCTAATACATGTGTTCTTGCAGGTTGCCAAACGTTGTTCAAGAAAACCACATCTAATTAAGCAAGATAAAAAAACACACCACATTCAAAACATTATATTGCAGGTTTCGAAAAAGGGTATGTCCCTCTTCGCTCAACTGGAACATAACCCCTTTGGCATAACGCCTTAAGCTACAACAATGGGGGGTGGTTCTAGGAACCCCAAGTAGTCCACGCAAGAGGGAACCTTGTGGATGAAATGGAGAAGTGCTTCACACTACCTACTTGACTAGTGATTCTTTTGTGAGATAGTGTTACCAGTTTTCCGTGTGGCAACCCCAGTGATAATACACATAGACGCACTAGTTTCCTATTGTTCTTAAAGGGGGTAAAGTAAAGCGAGATATACTCCCAAACTAGTCAGTGTGACTTTTTGGGTAAATCGCGCTCACTCAAGGAAACTTTGTAACACCTAGGACGAGAGAACCACCTAGGAGAATATACTTTGGCCAGGAGCCCACTTTGACCATTCTAAAATAGTGTTGCGTTGTGAACCATACTTTCATTGAGAAACATGTGACGCATTACTTTCACCTAGTTTTTACTTGCCTTAGGGCGAGGCGAAACTCTGCCGAAGTGAGGCTAGCATTTTTCATCATTTTTATTTATTTATTTCCTTCACATTCTTTCGACACTTTGTTGATCGAAAGAGGTGTGATTACCTTTGTGTTTCCATTTGATAGTTTCTCTCACTTTTATGTCCGTTTATGCCCATCCATGTTTGTAGTTTGGGTTAGTTAAACACCTAAAGTGAGTGGAGGTGTTTTCACGTCATTAGGTAGCCATTGTGATCTTGATACCCATGTCAAGGTCATCATTATAGTTAGGCGTGGTTCATCACGCATGGAATTCCTTGGAGGAGTTAGTTTGTTTGTCTTGTATCATTACAATTTCGATATTTACGTCTTGTTTCTTGTAAACTCAACATAAATACTGTATTATGCGATTACGCGCCCACATTCTTAACTATTCTGGCTATACTTTGAGCTTTTGGTTTGGTTCTATTATTACCTCAATTTCAAAAGGTTCTAGACATTACCATTTGGGTGTGTTATATCAATAACACCTCGATATCAATGCTTCACTTTCTTACAAAGTGGGTTATCATATCTTGGTGATATTGTTGTGTCATTCACAAATCGTAATTGGAACTTTTAAAGATATAGTTCTTAATCGGATTTGAGCTCACTCGTCGTATATCTTGATTGGGAGATTGCATTTAACTTTGTGTATTTACTTACATCTTATTCATTCCCTTAAACTTGGCATAAGTGGAGACATCTTGTTAAACATCTCGCGACGTAAATTACTTTGAAACGTAGTCTAGGAAATACTTCATTTGATCAGGTTTCAATACCAAACGATTGTTTCATTGGTGATTTTATCACTCTATCACATTGGTATTCTCACACTGTTAATTTACTCTTAACACGTACATCTTACATTTCACTTAGGGGTAGTCATTAAACTTGAACAAATCTACAACTTACCCTAGTGAAACTTATCACAAAAACATGGCTCCCAAGACGCGTCTAGGGTTAAAGAAACAAACATATGAGGAACAACAGGCGCAAGCTTGGGAAACCTCTAATAGAAAAGGGTCAAACCCATTCATCGGACATGATCTAGGACCACTATTTTTTGCAGAAAAGGAAACAGAAGAAATGGTCGACCATAGTGGAAATGAATTAGAGTCACCACACGTGAGACTTTGATTTTGACCCTACTCTGCTAGACGAATTTCTTCTTAGAAACAAAGACAAAGTGTTGGCCTGGGTTGTCAAATTAGGGGCCAAATTTCCCATCAAGAATGAACCAATACTACAAACAAATGACACTACTGAGGAAGAACGCCCCCTTATCAATATGGAAGATATTTTAACAGTGGGCATGCTTCCACTTCTTACGCAGAAAATGATAAAGTGGTAGGGCATAGAATACCCCTCATCAAAGTGCCACGAAGAAACAAAATAGAACTTGAGACAAAGGAATAACCTCCACAGTATGAAGAGGAGGAACCTTTAGAAGAAGAGGCTATAAACCAAGCCACAATCCAACAAAAATCAGCAACCTAAGCCGACAACTTGCTTTGCTTACTTCCCATGTATAGAAGGATGCAAACAAGAACATTCAAAAGGTGAGGCCTAAGGTTAAGATCAACGAACTCCATTGGGAAAAACAAGGAGAAGAAGACATAGGGTACCATCGTGTTTACATCCCTACTTCTCCCACTAAAGAACAATTGCTCACACAGGAAGTGCAGTCTATGAAAGTGATGCTTGCGAGCTTACAAGAGAGCAATATAGGGAGCATCAAGAAATATCAATATGAAGAACTATGCCCCTATCCTTTTGACAAGAAAATGACCCTTCAACCCTTTCCAAAGAAATTTGATATGCCAAAGTTCGACAAATACAAAGGAAAGGGAGACCCAAGGGATCATGTCAAAGATTTTTACATGGCATGTCAAGAGGTGTCTTATAGTGATAATTACCTCATCATACTTTTTCCCAAGAGTCTCAGAGGTCAAGCATTGGAATGGTTTACACGCTTACCATGAGGATCAATTTCCACCTGGCCAAAATTGGCAAAAAGATTCATGCGTCACTTCTTGTATAACATAGAGAGTGACATCACCATGGTAGACTTGTGTGGCACCAAAAACACCCAAATGAGACCTTCGCTAGCTTCCTCCAATGATGGAGAGGGATAGCCAATCGCTTCCCTTGTGCTTTCCTGAAAAGTAGCTGGTCAGTATCTTCATTCCCAATCTCAACCCAGATATTACCTTCCACCTCCAAATGCATTGTGTCTCGTACTTTTGAGGAGGTTATCGAGAAAGGAATTCAGATAGAAAAGGCTCTCATTGCCAAAGGCACCCTTAAAAACCAATCTAAAGACAACCAAAGTATCAAACTCGTGGAAAAGCCCAAGATCTTCAACAAAAACAAAAACATGGTGGGAGATGGAATCACTGATTCCAAACGCGTTCAAATGGTCCAAACTAGTCAACCTTTTAAACTGACCAAGGGCCCAATTCAACCACCACCAAAGCGATGAACATTCACCTCTCTCAATGAACTGTTGTCAGTCATATTGAAATAGTTGGATGCGGCCCACATGATGACCTATCCTACTACGCAACCATTTGATGACAACGCTCCTAAACCTTCATGGTATAAGGAGCATGAATATTGTGAAATGCATCGCATTAAAGGTCATAAGACAAACAAATTTCGTAGCTTTGCCACTATATTCAGGACCTCATTGACAATGGGGAGATAGAGGTGGATAACCCTGGAAAAACACAAACACCTAATGAGAAAATGGGGATTTATAAGGAACCATTCCCCAAGCATGATAAGTCGGAAAAGACAAAGCTGGATTAGGGAGAGTCATCCCAAACTTATAAATCCATGAATTACTTGTATACCAAGAGAGATAACAATCATTATGATTTTCTTATCGGATGTATTCACTCTCCTGCTGACCATGTCAATACTATCTAGATTAAGGGAAAGGATTGCGGCAACATGTAACAAGGCGTGCTTGCCTCATGATTCGAAACCCTCTCCATTGACCCCGCATACTGGTAAGTATAACCTTCTAGAACAACTTGAGAAGACATCTGCTAAGATTTTGATCTTAGATCTTCTCAAGATATCCAATGTGCATAAGGACATTCTGTATCAAACTCTTTGGGGTCGGGAGTTCCTTTAGAATTCGATCCTGCACACCTTCAAGCTACGGTGGCAAACATTGCGCCAAGTGAGCATCTCACTTTCAACCATAGGGAGATCCCTACTAAGAATCCCGCATAATCTTCCCTTATACATTGAGGTAGTTGTCACTGTGAGAAAATAAAATGGGTGCTTGTGGATAATGGATCGGGATTGAACATCTCGTATGCTTAAGCTCATCAACCAATTGGGACATACGGAGGAAGATCTTGAGTCCCATATTATCACTATCACCGCATACGACAACATGGAAAGGGAATCAACCATCACACTACCTATGGAAGTAGGCCCCACTTGTCATCAGATGAAGTTTCACGTCCTAGATTTGGAACTTCCATATAATATGCTTCTAGGCCGACCATGGATTCATGCCATGCAGGCCGTGCCATCAATGTTTCATCAATGCATCAAGTTGAAGCATGAGGGACATATGATAACCATACCAGGAGATTCAGAGCCCTTTGCTCATTGTAGAGCTCTCAATAGCTTTGCACGAAAGGGTACATATGCATGTCCCCCACGTAGATATAGTGGTTCCTCTTCATTCTGAGGCTATGGAATCCCACGTGGATTCGGATTCACTTAGTTCTTTCTCTCATGGGGCGTCTACTTCAACATCTCCATTTGATTCATAGGAGATGAAAATCCTAGAATATGGCTGGGGGAGTATAATGTACAACAAGCGCTTTTGGTTTCAGATCTCTCTTTGTCACCCAAGACTAGAGGTCGACCCAACTACCACTTCAGGAGACCTGGAGGAGAACGCACTATTGGGTTATTCCTGCCTAGAGGCTTGTTAGCTGAGGAGAAGTTGCTTGATCCACCTACTACTTGGGTCCCTGAGGACACTCAACCGTCTTGTTATCAAACCCTAGAATATGAAAAATCTAGCAGAATGATTTACTCCATGGGCTATAAAGGCCTAGGATGTGGGAGGAATGAACAAGGACAACGAGAACCAGTCCCTCTTCCACATTTTAAAATAGAAAGATACTGACATCGAGGATTTGTCCTTATGGAGCACACCCCAATGATCAAGACATGAATTGTTTACGAGTAAGAGGATAGCTCGGATTACCTAGACACTGATACGGATTCCCATTGTAGCCAATATGAGGATCTAGCCTTCACGAACCTTTTCATGAATCACGTTGTCCTAACCATAACCCCCACTGAACCAACCCTTGACCTTGTATACCCTTCCCTTATTGAATGGGACCAACAATGTCACGTGCCACTAGATTTATTTGGGAACGATGAGGCTATTACAGAGTTCATGGGCGTACGGGATACAATCCCCATTGGAGATCACAAGAAGGGTTTCTCTATCGACTTAGACACCTGCGCCTACTTCGGCGAGGAGGCTAAACTTTGTGGTCAGCAAAATTTAAAGAAAAGTGAGGGAAAAAGTTCTAAAGAAAATCCTCAAAAAAATCGAAGTCCAAGTCACACAGTGAAAACCTCTTTGAGGCATTGGTTGACAAATAAATAAGAAAATCAAAGGATAAACAAAGTGACCATGCCGAGGATGAAAATCTTATGGAGACATCCTTGGATGAAGATCTCAACCTTCCTCCTGATCCTATGCGTATGGAGGATTTATCAAAATTGTTAGTCAAAGAAACCATTGATGTCAACATTGGTACCGAAGAAGATCCCAAGATAGTAAAATTGGGGGCATCACTCTCAGCTAGAGAACAAAAGACATTCACTATGTTGTTGCGAGAGTTCATTGATGTGTTTGCATGGTCTTACAAAGACATGCCCAGCCTAGATCCAACTTTGGTCATGCACAACCTGGTCGTGCACATAGATGCCAAGCCTATCAAATAGAAACTCCGAAAGATGCATCCAAGAGTGGCCTTGTTGGTCAAGGAAGAGTTGGAAAGGTTTCTTGCAGTAGGATTCATCAGACCAATTGACTATTCTGAATGGATATCGAACATTGTTCCTGTCCAAAAGAAACCTGTTGGTATCGAATCTATATGGATTTTAGGGACATCAATAAGGCTTTCCTTAAAGATGACTTTCCGTTACCCAACATTGATATGATTTTTGACTCAACAAAGCAGGATACAAAATGCTATCACTCATGGATGGCTTTTCGGGTTATAATCAGATTAAAATCACTGAGGAAGACCAACACAAAACAACTTTCACAACTCCGTGGGGTACCTTCTGCTATCAGGTAATGCCATTTGGCCTTAAGAATGTGGGAGAAACTTATCAGTGGGCCATGACAGTAATCTTTCACAATATGATTCATGACATCATGGATGATTACGTAGATGACATCCTGGGAAAGTCCAAAAATAGAGAGGATCATCCTATCATTTTGTGGCATATCTTTGAGTGCCTACGTGAATACAAAGTTAGGTTGAATCCCAAGAAATGTGTCTTCAGTGTGCTATCAGGGAAATTATTGGGCTTCATTGTGTCAAGATGAGGTATTGAGGTAGACCCTGCTAAAGTGTCTGCCATCATTGAAATGCCTCCACCTGAAAATATCAAGCAACTGCGTAGCTTGCAGGGGAAAATTCAAGCCATTTGCCGCTTTATCTCCCAGCTTGCAGATAAATGTCAATCCTTCACTCATTTTCTTAAGAAGGACATCACTTTCATCTGGGGACCCGAGCAACAACAAGCCTTTGCTTTGCTTAAACAATACCTGGCTAATCCACTTGTCCTCATGCCTCCCACTCCGGGAGAACCACTTTTCTCTATATTTCCACTACGCAATACACTATTGGTGCGTTGCTCGCCCAATATGACCTTAGCCATAAAGAGAAAGTGGTGTACTATCTGAGTCACACCCTCATCACCTATGAACTTAATTATCCTCATATTGAAAAGGCTTGCTTGGCCGTTGTCTTTACCTTTTAGAAACTTCACCATTACCTGTTGAATACTAAGACCAAGCTCATATCCAAGGTTGACCCACTCAAGTATTTGTTGTCCAAACCCACCCTCACAGGTAGAATGGCTAATTGGATCATTCTACTCAATGAGTTTGATATAGAATTCATCCATCAAAAATCAGTTAAGGGACAAGTACTTGCGCAGACAACTAGCGGAAGCACCTTTGCAAAGCACGGTACCTTTGAGTCTAGATCTGTCAGATGCATCTTTGCTCTACATTGAAGAATCTATCGTATGGCAGATACATTTTGATGGATCTTTTACATTTCATGGTTCAAGTGCCGAGTGGTCCTTATTACTCCTTTAGGTGATCCTATACCATATGCTTTCCACCTTGCCTTCCCTTGCATGAACAACATTGCAGAATATGAAGCACTTATTGCAGGGATGAAGCTGGCCATCAAGTGGAATGTTCATCATGTTAAGGTCATCGGTGATTCGTAGCTAATCATCAAATAGGTTAATGATGAGTATAAAGTTAAGGATGACAAGCTCATACCTTACAAAAAGTTAGTGGAAACTCTAAAGGAGTATTTTGTGCGCATCACCTTTGAGCAGATCCCAAGAGCGCAGAATAGATCAGCAGATGCTATGGCAATGGTGGGATCGATGCTTCGTATTCTACCAGGGAACAATGATATGCCTTTCTTCATAGAAAATATACGCCAGCCCACGTATGACATGCCAGAATATTGCCTGGCTTGTGAGGTTGTTGGTCCCCATTCTCCGTGGTATGAACCCATTTTCACCTATCTTAAGGACAACACATTCCCTCCCGATATCTCCCACTCTGAAAAGCAAATCCTAATTCACTAGATAGCCCGTTACACCCTTTTAGGAGGTACACTTTATCGTCGTGGCTACGACAGAATCTGTTACATTATCTGGATGTGACGGAGTCAATCCAGGCAATCAAGGAAGTGCACGAAGGAGTATGCAGAGCACATACAAACGGAATGGTCTTGGCTAAGAAATTGTTGAGAGTAGGTTACTATTGGCCTACTATGGAAACTGATTATTGTAATTACATTCAAAATGTTTGCTTTGCCAAAAGTATGGAAATTTTATCCATGCTCCATCATAGCCATTACAACCAATCACTACCCCATGGCCATTCTCCAAGTGGGGACTCGATCTAATAGGGAAACTTACTCCTACCTCATCTGATCATCATACACATATCATCACAGCCACAGAATATTTTACAAAATGGGTGGAGGCCGTCCCATTAACCTATGTCACAGGAGCATAAATTTCTAAATTCATCATGAATCACATTATTTGTCGGTATGGCATTCCTACAGCCATTGTTACAGATAATGGGAAGTCATTTAAGAACAAAACTGTGAAAGGTATTTGCCAAAGATTCCAAATCAGATTAAAATGGTCCATGCCATATTACTCTCAGGGTAATGGACAAGCTGAGGCAACAAACAAGACTTTAGTAAGGATAATGGAGAAGATGGTCAGCAAAACAAGTCGAAACTAGCACCTACAAATCCATCCAGCCCTTTGGGCTTACCAAACATCCATTCACACCCCTACAGGTGCGACACCATATTCCTTAGTGTTCGGGATAGAATCTATCATCCCCTTAGAGATTGAACTTCCATCCCTGAGGATCTCTCTTCGAGACTATTTGGATAAGGATGAAGATTATTGAGTGGTAAAGCGGCTAAGTTGGAACTCTTTGGATGAGAGGTGCATTTGCACCCTTAATCACCTGAAGGTGTATCAAAATAGAGTCTCAGAAAATATAACAAGATAATCATCCCTCATCAGTTTGAGGTTGGTGATTTAGTCATGAAGGAGAACCAGTTCAACACCAGAGCGGGCGAGAAAAGAAAGGGAAGTTTGAACCACATTGGTTAGGACCCTATGTCATAGTTTCCAAGTATGGCATCGAGGCATACAAACTGGCTCACCCCAATGGTGATGAGCTCCAGAGCCCATGAACACCATGCATCTTAAGAGGTTCTATGCCTAAAAATGGCACAAGGAAGTCATAAAAATCAAAAATACAAAAAAATCAAAATATTCAGAAAAATAAGAAGAGAAAACAGGTCGTCCACTAGTGAAAACCACGCAAGTATGGCACTTTGGACAAGTCCTTGGGTTAAAACCGGTTTCCGGCGCCTCGGGAGGATTCGTTGTTCACAAGCATTCTATATTAGAAGGGTAGTTGACTTTGGCCTGGACTGGTTCTACCTTTGAGTTTCCTTATGTACGCACCATCATGTCAGCCTTGATCCGGCTTTTCCTTCTTCTATTCGTTTGTGAGGGACATGGTCTTTCATTATTTCCCATCTTATGCTGGGGGTAACTTAATGATTTCACCTTCTTGTTCATAAACGTGTGGCTTACGCCTTGTATATTCCCCACCTAACGTTGGGGTTATCCACGTTTTCTTGGTTACTGCACATAGCTTTGGCAACCATTAGAAAACACAAAAACAATAGAAAATTGTTTCACAAAAACCTAAGCAATAGAAAATCGGTGCATGAAAACATATCTTACAAAAACATTTACTTGCATTGTCTTGTTTCCTTGCTTTGCTTGTTGCTTGTATAGTGTTTTACATGCTTGCTTTTGAGTTGTTTTTTTCTTGGGTGTACTTTGTCATAGTTCATCTTTTCTTGCTTAGATTAGATTCATTCTTGCTTGTGCATATTGCGGTGTGTCTCGACATGCTAGTGAACCTTGGGAAATCATGATGTAATGTGTTAATTCATTATGTTCTTTCTTGAGCATTTGGTTGTGTTTGTTACTTGTTAATAAGACATGGTGAATCATGGTGTATTGCATTAATTCCTAGTGTTCTTTGTTAGCATTTGGTTGTGTTTCTTACATGTGCTCTATTTTTTTATCATTCACATCACATTACCATCACTATCATCACATCTAGCATCATCTATACATCATATATAAAAAAAAATGCTAAGTTTTACATCATGCATGTATGCTAAGCTAATCATCACATATCGTATCATCAATGGGGGCAAGAGGGGTTACACATAATCAAAAATCTATCCCCCCACACCAATATCATCATATCATCCCATCCATATACATCAAAATAACACATGAGAAATACATTTGATATCATCTATGGATCTATCACCTACACATCAATAGTACATGTATACATCAAAACATCGATCAGATACATACAATGTACGAAATCAGATAACATCATCATATTGTCCATAAGTGCTGAATTAAACAAATGCAACATGCAATGAGAATCAACATATAGTAATTTCTGAAAAGGGGTATTTCACATCATAGAATTATGCCCACTCATGTCACATGCATCAGGATACAAAGACAATAAAATAACATCATAACAACATCCATAAGTGTTGAATCAAGAAAAATAACATGCATCGAATCCAATGCAGGAAACAAGCCCACTCAAGATACATAAACACGATTCATGTCCCATCATCAATTGGCTCCCCATAAATTTACAGACAATGCAAAAACCATCTATATACATGTATCAACAAAACAAAGATGTGCATCATCTCATAACCATGTGTATCTGAGCCAAAACAATGAGTCCTCATATATATATATATATATATATATATATATATATATATATATATATATACATGTGTGTCAAATATACATCTGTATCAAAAATGGATACATACAAATCTATGCTCTATATCAAAAATGCCTTCAGCTGAGGCGTACAATAGGATACATCAAAAATGTCTGTATGCATATACACAATGTCCTAATCAGTGCTCAATATAAATACATCGTGATACACAATGCCATCAAAAAGGGGCATGTATCTGAAAGAATCAAGCCTTCATCATGAGGCATCATCAAAAATACATGTCTATAATCACTATACATCAAAATCAACCTTCATAAGAGGCATACATACAAAAGAATCTATACAATACAAAGGTGGCTATCAACCATAGCTCTCGCCCTTCTTTGGGGCTCCAGTCTGTCCTCTAGATCGGAAATCTGTAGGTTGGGCTGGCACTAGCCTCGTCACTGCTCTGGAAGAAGATTTCGACTAATCGGTGGACTACCCAGACCTCTGCGAATGAGATCCGGATGCACTCGATCCTGATAACTGTGGCAATGCCACTCTCTACTCTAGCGACACCACTCTGTAGTATGTTGTCCTATAAAAAAGTGCCTCACCACCAAGCTTGGTGGCATCATGAATCAAATCTACATCTCCTGAGGCGAGCGCTGCCTGAAGGGCAGTGTCTCACTCACATGTAACCCGACCCAGGTCTACCTTAACCTGTCTAGAGGTGGCAGCCTCTTGATCTCTCTCTGTGGTCATCACCTATAGCTCAACGTGGGCCGATCCTCTACGGGGCTACTACTACCTGATAATGAGTATACATGTGGTCTCTCTATGCCACGACCATGTGCAGCTATGACTGGGATTGATGTAGAAGACTCAGTATCTGTGCCCCTGTGTAGTTGTCTCTCAGATCTGGCTCCGCCATGCTGCCCTGTCATCTCCTGGCCCAGCCTAGGCCCAAGCCTGATCCCACCCTAAAAGTAACATAATAATATGGGCTCGGGCCTCATCCCACTCTGCTATGGCTATCATGCACCAGCCTCGAGCCTCGTCTCTCTCCACTCTAGCCGTGTCTCTCTCAGCTATGAGCTGCTGCACCTGTACCTATGTTTTGGCTATCTGCACCACTAGTTGTGAGGCTATGTGTGCCTCAGGGACTTGTCTCTGCAGCACTTTGGAAGACTACCCCTGCTCAAATACTCTACCTCGGGGTGGCGGCATAGCTTCCTATGTTGGGACTTGTGTCCTTGGTCCCTATGCCTATGTGGCACCCTATCCATCGTGTGGGATCCCATCAAAAGGATCCTCGGGGTCTAGCCCCAATGCCACTGCTCTAGCCCTGTGATCGACTCCATGCCATTTTTCCATAAGAGGGCGAATGCCTACTACCCATGCTACCTCTGTAATAGTCAGTGGGTTGTCGGGGTAATATTGTAGCATACCACGTTGCATAATCAGTTGTGGTCCCCGGATCTCTAACCTGTCGCAATGGATCCCATGCCTGGGGGACCACCTATAAGAAACTAGCCCTAGCTTGGGCTACTACAATCCGAGGCCCCATGGTCTACCTCTCAAAGTCCCTGCGAGCATGTCAGATATCTGGCTAAGGAACACCTGTGCACTCGGCCTAGCCGCTCTTGCACTGTCAATGTGATCTGACTCCATGATGTAGTTGATGGTGCCAATCAAGAAGTGCTCCACCAAGCACACGCTGAGCTCTGTGGCATCCTCTAGCCACTGGAAGTGTCTATATGGATGCCAAATGATGTCTATCACTGCTAACTCATCAAACTCCCGCCTATATCTGAATAGGCTACCAAGGTGCACATGGATGTCTCTGCCAACTGCTATCCAAGCCATGTATGATGGCTCCTCGGGATCTCAAACTCGGAATGGGCCAACAGGACGTCCAATAGCTATATGATCCCACGACCATATCTGTAATAATGATGCCGGCCCCACGGTCTTCTGACCATGGTATGTGATGAGATGCAAATCCCAGTATAAGTGGGCAAGTATACACTACCCCCAACAAGTATCTCTCACCACTGTAAATACCGTGAACTAGTGGCAAGCAATCCTCTCGGGAACGAAGTCCCTGTCTTATCAGTGAGTAGAAACCCACTGATAAGCGCCATGATATAAAGGGGTCCCCGATGCAATGTCGGGTCCGAGATGCACTCATGTAGGGCCACAGTCATCCCATCATGTGGGATGTCATCAACACCGAATAAAGCACTACATGCTACTCTGATCAACCCTACATCCGAGCTATACTCAATCAGTGTACCCATCATAGGCACGTGTAGAATCTACCACACATCCTCTATAGTCACTGTCATCTCACCTGTGGGTAGTCTAAAACACTGACTCTCGTTGTGCCATCACTCGGAAAGTGCAGTCAGGAGGTCGTGATCAATACAATCGATGGCATCCGAGTCACGGGGCCCAGCCCCACTACCTCCAGTAATATGGCCATCTCTCGGCGGTCGCGTCGGTGCATACTGCCCTCTAACTCGGTAATTCGGGAGTGACACTCCCGCGTCTGCAATACTGGTAGTCGTCTCTCTAAAAATAACACGCCACTCATTAGTTTCTAGCATTTCATCTCAAATCTACCTCTTTTTTAGGGTTAACCAAGAAATCCTAAAAAATCTTCTAAGTGTCATGTTTTTGGGCACTTTCCTATCTTTTTCTACTTGTCTATGGCACTTGCATGCCCTTTTTAATGTGTACACCACATTTCTAGTGCTTGTGCTTGCGCGTGTATGTGTTTTTTTGGCACACACGCCCTCTTTCAGTGCTATATGCCCTTTTTGGCGTGTGCGCCACCTAATTGGTGCTTGCGCATGTATATGCACACTTCTACCTATGTGTGCTTAACTACCCATGCCTATGCCATGCTTTTCACATGTGTGCCCCTTTCTCAGTGTGTGCGTGTGCGCACATGTGCTCATGTGTGTGTGTGCGCGTGTGTGTGTGATTTTTGTGTGCGTGTGTGCGCATAGACCTAGCGCCTGCGCCCTCAAACGGATGCCTGTACCCCCAAACTGGCACATGCACGCCCTATCCCATGCATGTGCCTATTCGCACAGCATGCCTACATGTTTTCTAAGCCTTAATTCCCTAATTAATGCATTAATGACACAATTTTAAAGGAAAGGTTGTGAATACTCACAAATGGGCCCTCATCCGCGTGCCTCTGGTACCCCTGGACTGCATCAGCATGCCTCAAACAATCTCGTGTGATCACCATCTCTCCTGAGTGTCAGAGTCTCACGGTAAGTTTTCTAAACTGAGTGGTTAAAATGAATTGATTGCAATGTTTTTACCCCCGGGGTATATTAACCTATTTTTCACCGTTCGGAAGGCGAAAAACCGTTTCGATCATTGTTTTCTCCTTGTTTGTTATGGAATAATTATTTTTATCAAATAATTATTTTTCTTCTTTTTCACCGTATTGGGGCATTTTTGTCTGATACCCCTTTCTTCTCCCCAGGACAATTTTATTGCTCCCTGGTGATTTTTCTTCTTCTTCACACTCTCGTAGATAATTATTTTTCAAATAATTATTTTTTTCTTAATTTTTCCACTTAACAAGGACATTATTTGTCCTTTGTTTCCCCTTTCTTCCTCCTAGGGAATTTTTGTCACTCCTAGCCCCTTCGCTTTCTTCTTCTACTTTCTTCTACTATTCACCATGGTTTGGAAAGCAAAAATATAATAAAAACAATTTATACATATCAAACAATCCAAAAACAAGGCAAAAATTTTCAAACATCCTAAAAAGTAAAAAACCCTAAAAAATGGTAACTTGCTTATTACAGCTAAAACTTGTGTCTTGCGCATGGTATTTTCTCCATATCCTATTGGTTTGTCTCACATCTTCCCTGATTAATACGACTTGCGGATCACCGATTCACAACCATTCACAAAGCTAGTTGCTTGCTTCGTCTGTACTCTGGGGCACTTTTGGTTGCTGGTGATGTTTATTGCACGCAATCACTTTTTATGGACCATGTGTCCATTCTCATTTCCCCTTGCATGTATCCTTTCTTGGGGCATCATTTTTAACCCTTATCGTCAATCACGAACTTGTGGATCTCTTCAGCACTAATAACAAAACATTTGTACAACTGTCTTGACCGTTGTTGGGTTGGATATGTGTGTTCGTACTTGTTTTCCCTGTTAGATGAGCTTGTTTCCTTCTCGTATTGCATTGCATTTTTGTATGTTGCGTGGAGATGGTGTTTTTAGCAATGGACAATTGTTTGTCGTATGCTTATATTTTTAATAAGGGCCGATGATGTAGTTCTATGCAATATGATGACATTGAATTGGTTCCAAATAAATAACAACTAGAGCCTATGCTCTTCTCTCCCCTCTTCCTTCTTTCTTCTACACCACTCCCCTTTCACCCCCTCATTTTCTCTCTCATCGGGTCATCCTGCCTCTTCCCCATTCTTCTATCTATATCTCACCTTTTTCGATCGTCGATCGACTTCTTCCATCACCCCATCAACACTCGAGGGGGCATCTCGCATCTCTCCTTCCTACTAATTTTTCTTCTATCCCTTCAAAAATTTCTCCCATCTACTATCTTTGAAGTGATGTCACTTACGCCACCCCAAAGAGGGGAAAATGTAGACACCCATAATTACGCCCAAGCAATTTAAATATTTAAATTTCGTTAATTATCCCCTTTCTCACAAATTGATGACTTATCATCAAAAGCGCTCATATTCCCTCTTGTTGTCGTTAATCAATTATAATACGCTAATTGATTAAGTCACCTATCTAGCTAATAACCTAATTAATGACCTTCCATTAATTAATCACTTCCTCTATCTAGATTAATTAATTATTATTAATTAATTAGTCTTCCCCTTCATTTAACTAGTAAATCAATATTTAATTGATTTAATCCCCTCACAATAGCCTAAATCGCACTAATATTCTTCTAATTGGCTTCTATAAGCTTACACCTACCTATTAGTTAATCACCTTTGATTAATTAAAACACCCCCCAACTCCCATGACTTGCTAAACATGTATTAAACCCTTCTAAAGTAAGGTTACCTTTAATAAAGAAACCTTATCCATTCCTAATCATGTTTTACCTTTATCCCACATTCATGAGGATGTGTTGAATCCTTTATCCTTTGGGCTATATAAAGAGCCCTCCACCTACCTTTTTACTTACACCTAAACTCCTTAAGAGAGAAAATGCAAAGCATATAGCAAAGAGACTAAGAGCTTGCACCTTGTTTTCTTGAGAGTTCATCATCTTGAGGAGCTAAGTTTCCTATTCTAGCCTAAAATGCTTAGGTCATATGGGAGGTGTCAAAAGGGTCTTGTAGCCTAACTTTGATAAGCCCCAATCCCTAGGTTCTTGGAGATATCAAGGAAAACCAAATATTGATTGCCATGGAGCTTATTTAGGTCCATTTACTTGTTTATTGGCAATCTAGAGAAGTAGAGATTTAAGTACCTTAGCATTGTTTAATTCAAAGTTAATGCATAAAGCTAGGTATCAATCTTGTTTAGCTCTCATCTTTGATGGTGTTTAATTTTATCATTAGCTTTGTTATAGAACTATTTAGGTGTTAGTTTTCATTCATCTAACTTAGCTAAAAAAGCACAAAACCATGTACACAACAAGGAAATTAGCGTTGAGAAGATTACATACCCTATAACCAGAGTAGCGACGTGGTTGGTTATTTGTAAACTTGTGGCATCTGAGCGTTGGGGAGAGGTAAACTTAAATTTGCTCTATATTGTGCATAAAATGGCACACAAATCTCAATACAATATTACACAAGTACATTATCAAAGGAATTATAGAAGAGGCTAGGGAGAAAGCTAAAAAGGGAGACAAGATAACATGGGGATCTATCTTGATGTTAATTGTCTTCTGGGAGATTGGTGTCTCGGATGGGCCAGAGGATTATATGTGGATACACCCATCAAAAGACAAGTCCCCTACACATTTTTTTCCAATTTCACATGTGAAGGCACAATCACAAATCCATACAAGGCGCGATTTGAGAAGTGGTATAAGAGGATACATGTGGCCTTTGAGAATGAGTGGTGCATGCCAAGATAATTACTAGTTGTAGTAGGCTAGCAGGAAAATTTTGTAGTTATGTAACACTTTATCCTTGCATGATTTGTGATGAACAATGGTGAAATGGGGCCGTGGTGAAAATTACCATTTTCATTCACCACAAAGTATTTCAAATGTTCAAGTAAACATAATCAAATATGCACAAAAGATGAATTTTGATGCAGAGAAGGTTGACTCATATTGGCACACCTTGTGCAAGACCTTTGGATATGATTTCAAGCTGCAGACTTGGAAACAATGGATCTAGATACATTAGATCTTAATCCAATTATGAATGTTGCAGTTGGTAGTATGATATGGAGATTTTTGTTAACTTGCTACCCAAGATGAAGATTGGAAAAGAAGTGGAATTGTGTGATTCCCACATGTCGCAATGCCATAAAAGAATAGTAAAGTTATGATTCTCGAAGAGGAGGTGAGAGGAGAATCCACCACAACATGAGGAAGAAGAGAAAGGAGGAGAGGAAGAATAAGAAGAATAAGACATTGCACTAGATCAAAGCGGTAGAAGGGGAGTACGTAACAAGAGGGGAGATGAAATCAAAGGCACAAGCTTTGAGAACCAACCAAGGGTTGTCCTTCAATAACGACAACCAAGGTAAGTCCATTAAGGAAAAAGAAAGGAAACAAGAGGCCTTGAATTATTTATAATAATGAGGAGGATGAGTACAAAGGGAAGTCTCGAAGAATTAGAGTGCGAGGAGTCAGACACAAAAATAAAGGTGGTGAGGAGAAACTAGTGCATATAGAAACAAACCCGGAGAAGGCCATGGAGAAAGGTGAAGAATATGGGCATAACGAAATCCCATGTAGAGAAGAAACACCGGTGCGTGAAGAGGAGAGACACAATACACAAGAAGAGGATCTCGAGGAAGTTAAAGGAGAGGGTGGTGATGCTTGTCATTAAGGAGGATAACGGTGTTGGTGGAGAGTCAAGCGTGACACAATTTACACCAAGGAAGGCATGTACTAAGGTTAAGGTGATAAGGAAGAAACGGCCTCCAAAATCACCACATATGTCATTCATCGGTGATCCTACAAAAGTGTTAAGGGCTAGTTTTTAGAGTATGGTCCCCAAGGAGAGAGTATTTGGTGAGACCCTTGAATAAAGGAGGGATGTTGTCATGCACAAGGAAAACTCTATCATGCAGCATGCATACACATATGGAGGATCTTGATTTTGAAATAAGCAATAAGTCTTTTCCAAATTGAATTTAATAAAGGAGCTAAGGAAAGTATACAATATCATTGACCCCACAAAGCTAACTAACAAAAATCTTGAAATGTGCTAAATAAGATGACATCTGAGGTCATGCACAGGAATTTGGATAAGGAGGATACCATCAAGGTTATGGTCGAAGACAAGAAAGAAAAAGAAAAGGTGAATCAACAAATCGGGAATGAGCTAAAAGAACAAAAGAAGTAGACAACAAAGGTGTATGAAAAGGTCAATAAGTTGGTAAAAAATATTACAAGTACGTTCCCAGAAATAGTGAGTCGAGCCAAGATATATTATACCACAGAGATGGAATATATTGAAGTCTTTGTGGAGATTTTTCTTCATAATATAAAGAGTGGCGCATGGCCATCTACCGAATAGTTGGCCCATGCCAAGAAGAGGAATAAAGAGGTAGTGGAGGCCAAGATAGTAGAGTATGAGGCACTGATCACCAAGGTCAAGGAGGCCACTAAAAAGGATGAATTGGCATTTGATAAGTTCCAAAATTTTGACCCCATCCAAAGTGCATGTGTTACAAATGAGGAGATGGAGATCATAGAAATTTAGGTAAAAATGAAGAGTAATAAGCTTGAGCAAGAGAAAGTCACCACAGATACATCATCACAAAGGGACTCAATTAAACCCATGAAAGAGAAACTTGAATTAATAATCATGGGATTTCAAATCATGGTCATGCAAAGAATGGATGACATGGGATGAGTGATCGTGGAGTTAGATGTGGTGGTGAAGGAGTTTAAGGAGAAATTTGATGAGCTAGTGCCTAACCAAATATTTGGTATTGTCAAGGTGTGCTGTAAGGCTACAAAAGATATCACAAAGTTGAAAAAGTTAGAATATTTATTTGGCAAGGAGTTCCTAGAGCTTCTCCAACTTCGTGACACCTAAGTAAATATACACGCATGTTGGATATTCTTGCATTCATTGATTCATGGAGTAATTGATCAAATTCTTTATTCTACAATGCTTTGATTCATACATTCTTTGGAGAAGTAGTTTAAATATTGTCAAGGATGGGAAATACCTTTAGTGTGGGGTGATGTTGAGCTTTGAGAAAATAGCTTAGTACTAGTCATGCATGGAGGATGAGACACTGTGTATAAGGGATGTGTAAAGGGGTGTGCACATGGAGGAAGGGTCAACGCGTAGAAGTCTACGCATGGGCACACGGGATTTGGGACTTAGCCGATTTTCCATAACATGTCTAAAAATAGTAAAGAAAAGATGGAGTGGTGCTCAAGAAATATCCAAAGATAGACTAAAGAAGGGTGACTTAGGACCCAATCAATAGCTATAATTAAGAAAAGAACATGCATAAAAAGACAAGGATTAGAATGACGCATGAAGCTGAATAATTATAGGATTAAGGCGAAGTAAATGTATGTGAGGATCTGATCTAAATACGAGACTAATATAATGTTACCTCAAGTTGTAAAAATCATATAATTTATTTGTAAACATGCCTATTATTAGGAAGGTGCATGTAGGTGATGAAGTGAAAGTCCACACCGAATAAATATAGGTTATGCATCATTATTTTGTTGAGGTTAGGGGTTCGAGTTCTAGTAATAGGGCATAATATTTTGGAGTATGTAGCTGAATTTTTGTGCATGCATGGAAAATTGGTGATTGTAAGCGTATATGATGTAATCAATAGATTTATTATGTAATGAATTGATGTTTTACCATGGATAATTGTGTATGGGTTGCTAAAGTAACTAGATATGAGTATGGAGTTATGGGAATTAAAATATTGTTTATCATTCTCTATATTGTTTGAGATTCCTTATTATATATGTTTCCAATTGTTTATACTATGATAAATATTCTTGCATGAATGGATGTTATGGTTATAGGTATGAACATGAATGCTAACATCTTGTTAAAGAAAACAAAGGAGGGACATGGTGGTTGTGCGCGCTTCGGGTGAGCTTCTAGACTTGTCTAGATGAAGTGTCGTCACACTTAGGTGCATTGGGTAAGAAAATACTACATATATTCATTATCTTTTTGGTTCGGCATTCCTTTGCAAGATTTAATTTCATTATGGTTCATTTCATTTGAGTACTCTTAGATGGTTAGGAATTTTTGATTTTTTTGTTATTTTTAGATGTATGCGATGATAATGTAATGCAGTAAACATAATGATGTACATCTTGTCTGTAACCCAGATTTAATTACAAAAAAACAGAACAGTTGCTTGCATAATTTTATTAATATGAAATCAAGCATTACAAACAAATGAGAGAGCTACAATATTTATAGATATTGGAAAGCTTCTATCTCATCCACAATATATGGAAGCAAATCACCTAATCTAAGAAAATATGCAGAAATAACATATTGCCCCTAACTGCCCCTATTTCCCCTCATGGAAATCATCCGGGAACAAAATATACAAGATAGAACATGATCCCACAAACATTGGGATGAGAACACTATCACTTAGTTAACTAACAACTAATGACAACTAACACCTATTCACATAAGTTTAAAGTATTTTAATTAAATCCTTTAACTTATTACATTTATTCAAATATCAACTAATGAATTAAGATAAGTTTTATTTCTAACACCCTACCTTAATTCAGCATGGTCTCAAGTGAACAAGAGATAAATTATCTAAAACCCTCAAATTTACCTCGAGCAAGTGACTTTGTGAAGACATTTGCACGTTGCATATCTGTTGGGCAATATTAGAGCTGGATGTTGTTGTTCTGAACATGTTTACAAATGAAATGTACCTGCACCTCAATGTGTTTGGTGCGCTCATGAAAAACTAGATTCCAAACAAGTTTTACTACTCCTTCGTTATCAACATGTAGGATAGTTGGATCTTTCTATGGTATTCCCAATCCTTCAAGTATACGTCGGAGCCATATCACTTCACAGACAGCTCCACCTGCTGCATGATATTCTGATTCTGTGGAGGACCTTGAAACACAAGTATTTTTCTTACTCCCCCATGATATCGGTCCAGATCCCAAAAAGAATACAAATCATGAAGTGGATTTCCTATCATCTATGTTTCCTGCATGATTGAATCTGAATATCATGTCAAGAAGAAGTTATTATTCTTCTTGTATTCTAGTCCATAGTCCATAGTTCCTCTGATGTACCTCAATATCTACATTTCTATTTTCCAGTTGATAAACTCTTGGTTCTTTCATGAACCGTGAAAGATAGTTATTTCGCATAGTTGATATTTGGCCTAGTGTAAGTCAAGTAGATGAGACTCCTGATCAACTATCGATAGAGAGTTACATTTACTTTTGGTGATGGATCTATTTGAGACAGTTGAAGTCTTGTCTCCATAAGTGTGGAAAATGGGTTACAATCCATCATATTGAATTTATCAAGCGTTGTCTTGGCGTATTTCAATTGACATAAAGATATGCTTTTCTATTTTCCAAACTTCAAGTCCAAGACAATAATACAAAATCCTGAGATCGGTCATGTCGAATGATTGTGTTAGATATTTATTTATTGACTCAATCATCCTCACTGATACTCCAGTGATAACTAGATCATCGACATATACTACAACGATCACTATCTCCCCCTTGTTTTTGAGATAGAGATTAGGATCGTATGGAATCCTATTGAATCCATGTTGAATGAGATGCTCGTCCATTTTTATGTACCATGCCCTGAGAGACTGCTTTAGACCATATAGTGATTTTATGAGTTTACATACCTTTTCCTCTTTACTTGGTATGAAAAAACCTTCTAGTTGAGTCATGTAAACTTCTTCCTATAAATCACCATTAAGAAAGGAACTTTTCACATCCATTTGGTGTATTTTCCAACCAAATTGTGTAGCTAGAGAAAATATTAACTTGAAAGTTTTTATCTTAGCTGTGGGAGAAAAAGTCTCCTCATAATCAATGCCTTCTTTTTGAGAATATCCCTTAGCAACTAGTATAGCCTTATGTTTATCAATTTTTCTATCTACTTTGTACTTCATTTTGAAGATCCATCTGCATCCAATCATCTTTTTCCTAGTTGGAAGATGTGAAGTTGCCACGTATTATTTTTCATGAGTGACTTATATTCTGCATCCATACCATCTTTCCAAGGTTTAGACTATAGGGCTTCTAAAATTGAGGAAAGCTCAATACTTTCAACAAATTTACCCATTAAGGCCAAATTGACCTCATTTCGAGCCATACTACAAGTCCTCATTCCATTGGTAGATGTTTCTGGGACAATATCCAATTTTTCATCTCTAATCATACTTGTATACCATTCAGGCATACTTTTTGTGGTTACTGTGGGAGGTTGAATTTCATTATCTTCCCCATCATCACTATCATCATCAAAGTGATTAACATCCTCTTTTTTCACTGTAGGGATGATTTTTTCATCATGTGAGTGTATGGAAGGAGCATCTTCTTCTTTCTTCTCAAATAACTCAACATCTATACTAGTGTATACCCTTCTTGTTCTTGGATTCATAAGTCCATAGCCAAGTGTTTCATCACTATATCCCAAGAAGATAAGTTTTTCTGATTTCATATCAATCTTAGTTCTTTGTTTCTTAGGAATGTGCATACTTGCTTTACATCCAAAAACTCTAAGGTGTGAAATAGATGGCTTATGCCTTGACCATGCTTCTTGTGGTGTTACTCCATCAAGAGCTATAGTGGGAACTCTATTTAGTAAATAAACTGTCATTTTAGTTGCTTTAGCCCAAAATGTTTTTGATAAACTGCATCATCAATCATACATCACACCATATCCATGATAGTATGATTTCTACTTTCAACAAAACCATTTTGTTTGTAGTGTGTGAGGAGGATCCATTTGACAACAAATGCCATGTGTTTCCAAAAATCATTGAACTCATTACTAGTGTATTCTCCCCCTCGATCTGAGTGGAGTGTTTTTATTTTCCTACCAGACTCTGTTTCAACAAGGGCTTTAAACTTCTTGAAAGTTTCAAAAGCTTGGTATTTTGTAGAAAGACAATATATCCACATTTTTCTTGAAAAATCATCAACAAAGAGCATGAAATATTGAAACCCAAAGTGGCTAGGTCTCATTAGTCCACAAAAATTGGTATGCACCAAGTTTTGCCTTAGCCCGAAATATACTATGTTTGAATGGTACTCTATTTTGTTTTCTTGCCAAACAATGTTGACATTTATTTGTACCCTTTTTAGAGGTGGTAAACCCCTAACCATGTCGTATTGATGAAGTGTGTCAAGATAGCCAAAACTCACATGTCCAAGTCTTCGATGCCATAGTTGAGCTAATGATGTATCCTTGGCTACAAGTGCTTGATCATTTTGTTGAACAAAATCCAACTGAAACATTCTTCCCACATTCGAATCTTTTACAACAATTTTGGAGCTTCGTGACTTATCTCGAATTAGGCACATATTTTTACCACCTTTACAATCAAAGTCAATTTTGAGATTGTGATCTAATAATTGACTCACGGATAATAGATTTTTGTTAAACCAGGGACATAAAGAACATCTGTAATTTTACAATTATGATGCCCAAGTGGTAGTGAAATAGAACCAATGCCTTCAACAATGTATGATGTATCATCATCCAAAGAGACATGATTTTTCATGGGTGTTTTACTCATTGTGAAGAACCAATCTTTCTTTCCTGTCATGTGTCAAGTTGCACCCGAGTCAACATACCAAATTTGATTTATAGAATTGGATACTTCATTTGACTATGCAGAACATAAGAATTCATCTTCATAAAATTTATCTTCCTATTCGGCTACATTTCCTTGTTGAGTTGGTTTCTTCTTCCACTTGTTATTATTTTTTCCATGTTTTTCTCTGTTGTTGACCAAATTTTGTTTGTTGGTAATTAATATTTTTACCACTTGATGATCCTTGTTGGAATGTGTTGTACCAATAATTTTTTAAATCATGTCATTTTCGACCACAAATAAGACATTTTTATTGGTCCTTTTGGCCTTGTTGAGTATTACCTTGCTTCTGAGGTTTTTACTAGAATTAGCCTATTTTTTTCCTTTTTGATTAGAAGCAAGTGCCTGCTCTTCAGTTTCAATAGTTAAGTGAATAGCTTCCTCTTGTTGTAGCATATTCACTAACTCTTCAAAAGTTGTTGTTTGACCAATTATGTTTAACGTGGTCACAAAAATCCTATAAGAAGGAGGAAGATCTCTCAATACTATAGGCACAAGTGATGTGTTAGTTACTTCTTCTTCCAAAGCTTGAAGTGATGCACACAAAGTTGTTACTCTTCTCAAAAACATTTCAACTTTTTCAGTTGGTTGCATTTTCAAGTTCAATAGTTGACTCTGGAGATGAAGTATTGTGTTCTTATTTTTGACTCATATATTGTTTTCAACTTGTCCCAAGATTCTTTTATTATTTTGGTCTCATGAATATGAGGTTATACCTCATTTGAAACACTAAACAAGATTATTAACTTTGCTTTTTTATTTGCACGATCAAATGTAGCTTGTTGTGTAACATTTGTTGCAGATCTTGTTAATGTACCAGAAACAATGGACCATAGATTTTCAAAATCAAGTTGTGCACGAATTTTTGTTTTCCATGTTGGATAATTATTAAAATGTAAAAGTTAAGAATCTAGAAAAAAAATTGGTGTCGTAATTGCGGCCATTGTGAAAACTGAATAATGAAAGAAGAAGAATTGAACAATTTCCCCCTTAAAGCATACACATCCCCCAAAAAATAATATTTTATTTATTTTGGGCACACTTTTTTTGGCCATGTACAATGAATTTTTGGCACTATTGGCCCTATTACAAATTTGGCTCTATGGCCGATTTGCAAAAATAAAATGGCTCTCTTGGCCGATTTGAAAATAAAATAAAATTTTGGACTCTTTGGCCTCTTTTCAAATTAAAAACTAATTTTTGCAATTTTTACGAAAAAAACTTATTAAAAATGGACTAAGATGTAGAGCTCACAAAAAACACTTTTAAATAAAATGGCACACGAATCTGAGGTACCAGTTGAAAGTTATGCCTTTTTTTAATTGCGATTTCAGTATCTTTCCGGGGCCCTTTCCAAAAATGGAAAAAAAATCATTCTTGTAATTTTTTCAGAAAATCCAAAAAAGGAAAAAAATATAAAATGGATTTTATAACAAAAAATGAGCATACCACTTACATGCATGCGTACAACCTTGTTTCCTCCACCGCCCCTTCACCTTAAAAGCTTTGTTCTACAGGGTCACACAAGAATGGAGCTCGATTCTCAATGATAGTTTTGGTCATAGATTAAAACGCATACGGGTAGATCATTATTCAACTGATTTTTTTCTTTTTGCAGTGTGAATCTGCCAAGTAAATCCACAAATCTGCAAGGTGAGTCCACAGATATATGCAAATACCATGGCTACATGTAGGTTGCATTTCATTGGTGGATGTTTTTTTTTTATTAAAATGAAACCTACACACCAAACCCAAATAGTGGTGCCTCCAAAATTGGGGGTCCACTAAATTAAATCACACTAAACGGGATCTCTGAATTAGAGAAAAAGAAAAAGAAATCCTGAAACAATTGTATATAGTTTTGTTTAAATACTTCATATGCAATGAAGATTATTTTAAAAAATTGATACAATCACTTTGTTACCAATATTGGAGGTGCATCCAGGTATGTTGGCCTATGATTGCAGTTCCAAAAAAAAACTTCTTCTACAATTTTCTCAACTATTTCTTTTGTTGCTTCTAGTGTGTGGAGTAGGCGGGGATTTGTGAAGAGGCTAGGGCAACTCTAGCTTCTCCTAGCTCAAGCTTCTTATTCCTCCTCCCTCAAAACTTCCTACACTTTCTCTAGATCAGAATACTACTCTGATACCAAATCTTGTCTGCAACCCAGATTTAATTACAGAAAACAAGATGGTGCTTGCATAATTTTATTAATATGAAATCAAGCATTACAAACAAATGAGAGAGCTGTAATATTTATAGATATTGGACAGCTTCTATCTCATCCATAATATATGGAAGCAAATCACCTAATCTAAGAAAATATGCAGAAATAGCATATTGCCCCTAATTGCCCCTATTTCCCTCATGGAAATCATCTAGGAAAAAAATATGCAAGATAGAACATGATCCCACAAACATTGGGATGAGAACACTATCACTTAGTTAACTAACAACTAAGGACAACTAATACCTATTGACATAAGTTTAAAATATTTTAATTAAATACTTTAACTTATTACATTTATTCAAATATCAACTAATGATGAATTAAGCTAAGTTTATTTCTAATAAAGACATGGCTACACGCATGGTAACAAATTGTACTTAGGAAACTTTGTTTTTCAAACAACATTTAACATTTATATTCCATTGGAAAAATGTGTTGAATATGGTATGATGATAAGATAACCTCACTCCATTCTTGACTCCACGCAACTAGTAAGATGCGATGGATCATCATTGAGGTCCAAGAAGGACATGAGATATGTGATTTGAAGAGTGTGTGAATAAGAATTATGACCAAGATACAAGAACTTTGACAAATATTTATTTAGAAACTTACAACCCAACCCTAATCAAGATTAACTAACCAGATCAAGATGAATTCTGCTTGCAAGTTTTGACTAGACTTAGATCCATGGATGGCCTATTGATTGAAATATCTAGTTAAGGAATGTGTAGTCACTAAATCATGCACTTTTAGTCAATATTTAGTCTCAGTATCATACTACTATTCATATGGTTTTGAGTAAAGAAAGTAATAATTAACTCATGTCCTTAAGCCATTTTACTTTGCTTTATGTTGTCACTTCTAACCTCTCGACCATAATTTCCTAGTTTGTTTTTTCATTTTGCGTCATTCTTGTTCTTGGTAGGGCACCCAGACATGACCGGGTGCTCAGTGCCTGGTCCCCTCTAGGCGACCTTATCTTCTTTGTACTTTGCTTCCATCTTTTGGGCACTTTCTAGTCATTTGAGCTTTCCATATTTTTAGCGGTTGGCCTTTTCGAGGTTAATTATGAAATTAGAACAAGAAAACCATATAAATATAAAGTTATGAGACCATAATGAGATACCAAGAACTAAGCACTTACTATCACCATCTCGAGTTACATCCATCAAAGGGACATAAAGCTACATTGCATCCATCTAGCTCCATCACAAGGCACACAAAGTTGGTTCATCTACATCACATTTCATAGGAGGGAGTCTATTGTTTCCATGCACACATTTATTACATTCTACATATAGTAATTTATTTCTATATCACAAAGTTTGACTGACACAAGAGCAACCTAAGGCACGATTTGCACACAAAAGAACATAGAACTACATCAGGTTTGAGATGTAGTGCAATGCTCCGTTAGTAAGTCCACCATTGTGGCTATTGAGGATAGTTTGACCCCTTCATATGCATATTTCTTTTTTAGGGTTTTGAAGCTTGGCTTGGGGTTTTTTAGGTGTTTCCTATCTCTCGATTTACACGACATCCAGATAGTGCATCGACATTCATGTGACAGGAAGTGAATATAGACGAATATCCAGTAAAACCTTGGAGGAGGTTTTTAGGCCATTTCCATAGAAAAGGGTGCCCAAATATCAGACTAGGGCACCCATGGGCGCCCCTATCTCTTTCCAGTGCCCAGTCCATTCAAAGGGCTCAAATCTACACTTTCTTGAGCTTATGTGTGGTCATTTCCTCCTCCTATTTACCTAATTTACACTACTACATAGTCTCGCATATTCGTCGAATCAGCTAAGGATTTCTTAACACCTCTTGCACATTAGGTTTTTACATTTATATTTACTTAGTTTCTTGAGTCACTTTCTTTATTTTATTTAGCTATTATTTACTATTATGTGTATCATTATATTAGCCTAAGATATTCCCATTTTATTTTAAGGTAACTACTTCTTACATTATTCCACTTACTATCTTTTGACTAGACCTTCATCGCATATGCACTTTGGGGGCATATCATTCATACATTCCCCCTCATATCCTAACATTAACACATGTTCCATACTCACATGTATACACATCCACATTCTAGCATTCACATAGTCATCTACACTACATACATCATCATTACCCTATGACACACTCTTGTGCTTTGGTTCACACTTGACTATTGAGGGCATACTACACATGAACCTCACACACTACACAATAGGTATTACACATTGCGTCTCTTCACACATCTTATAATACATCTCACATTTTGCATACTACATTTTCAAGTTCCTCTATATCATTCGTATTTTGACATTCACGTGTCTACACATCATACTAGTGTTCATCACACATGTTTCACACTCCTATTGTCTACGAGTCTAGCATTACATACTATTCATCATACATAATACATAGTGCACATTTCACACTATTAGGTTATCTACACATCTTGCATTACATTCTATACATTGCATATTTACACATTTTTATCATCACATGATTTTATTCTCATCGCACATATTACATCTTCTTTACATGTTGCACTCATTACACGGTGACGCACTCTAGTCTCACAGTCCATATTGGATGTTAGGGTATACACCGAAGATGGACCACATCGCGCTCACATGTTCATCATTCAATCTTCTCATGTGACATTCCTAGGATTAGTGATATACACCTTAGGCTATAGGGTCACTTCTTCTAGTATCATCTCATGATACGTTATCTCATCAATTTTTCTTACATAGTTTAGTGGTATATGCTTTAGGATAAATCACCACACCATTTTTCTCATATAGTCATGATATACGCTTATGCTATAGGGTCACACACATTCATCTCTATGTCGCATCTCATCACCACATACTCATCACAACATGCTACATGCTATGCATAGTTCGACCATTTCCAGATGACGCACTCTCATTTTTGGTTCATTATTGACTATTGAAGGGGCATACTAAATGATCCTCACTACATACAACTCCATTCACTCGGGGGGACACGGCTCTTATCATTCATTTTGCATTCCATTCCATCCATCCATAGAATGTTGCATTTTATGGTTGCATTTATTCTTGCTTGCACTTGCTTTTACATGTTCACTTTACTACACATGTTAGATAGATCTCTTGTATGTCATTATCTTTACCATACACACATGCGCATTCACATATTTTTCTAGTTGTGATTGCATGCTATATAGATCTTATACATGTAACATCGATGCTTGACATAATACCTACTAGGGGCATCCACATTCATACATTATAGGTGATATTATTTCATTCTTTACTCAAAGCACTTTCCACAATCGGGTTATACATTCTTTGACATACATGTTATTTTTCTAACATGCTAATAGGTGCTTCATGTGTAACATTTGTTATGCAGGGATATTTTCTTCTATACTTGTTTATTATTTGTTATTGCTTGTTATTGTTTTTGGGCATTGCCCTTTGTTGTGTGTAGACACTTGCTTGTTTGTGGCCATGACAGCCATGAGTGTCTTATGACATCATGAATGATGTACCATGTTTGTCACCCGCTTTGTGCAATCTATGATTATCGCTTTGACTATTTACATTATGTGCTTATGTTCTAGTTTACACATTGTTTGTTTTCTACATGCATGTTTGTTCGTACTAACACTTGTTTTTCTAGCCACTTGTTTACATGTGCCTTGGTTTTTACAAGCACATTCCCTTCCCCTATGGGGAAAAGTTTTGATTATATGGTCGGTCCTCTTTTGGGGCCGCATTATCCTATCTGCAACATCACATGCGCCCCTAAAGAGAGGGACATCATTTTGGGTTTACACATGGTATCGATATAGTTCAATCTACAGTTTAGTCCACAATATAGTCTATATTCGTCGTCCATGGCATAGTTCAGTTTATAGTGTGTGGGTTCAAAATTTTCTACAAACCCCATACACAACATCTTTTATAGGAAGATTATCTTTAGCATTCTAGGGAGAAATTATAAGTTAGAGGATACATGACTTTCCTCCCTACACTACTTGATCAATGGCGTCGGATCACCTAAAAACCAGACAGTATAAATATCTCTTCACCAATCTCAAGGAAGCATTTGCAGGTTGGATAATAACACTTCTTTCTCCCTACACTTCTTTGGCCATAGTGGCGTGAGATCACCCAAAAACTCACACTTCACTGATAGTTATAGGATATCATTTCTACACCTTTTTGTCTCATCACAGATCAGGTGCACATGTTCCTTTTTCATTGTCATTTTTGTACTATTTCTACATGTTTCTTTACATAGAACTTTTTACACATATACATGTGTATTTGAATACTTGATCATCTTCTCTTTTGCAGGTTTGTCGTATGGGAGAAAGTATTCAACAACAATAACACACACATGGTGAATACATCACACACATGATACTAACCATGCATGTACACTACACACATTGGCATCTACACACGTGCTTTTGCCCTAGGTTCACTCTCATCACTTTTTACACTTTTGCATCTTTAGTCTCCATGCTCCATCTTTATTTTTATCACTCCACACTTTGTCTAGTCCTTCAGCACATTTCTACATCACTCTACATGGATTATCAGGTACGCATCTCTATCTACTTTATGTTACCGATCTTTCCACTCACCAACATAAAACTAGGGGAAATGTAGTCACTAAATCATGCACTTTGAGTCAATATTTAGTCTCGGTCTCATACTACTATTCATATGGTTTTTGAGTGAAGAAAATACTAATTAACCCATGTCCTTTGGCCATTTTACTTTTCTTTATGTCATCACTTGACCCTTTGACCATACTTTCCTTGTATGTTTTGTCATTTTGTGTCATTATTGTTCCTAATTGGGGCACCTAGCCAGGACAGGGTCGCCCTAGGTACCTTAGTCCCCTCTAAGCACTCTTATACTCTTTATACTTTGCTTTCATATTTTAGGCACTTTATAGTTGTTTGAGCTTTCCATATTTTTATTTGTCAACCTTTTCAGGGTTAATTACAAATTTAGAACAAGAGAACCATATAAATATAAAGTTATGAGACCATAATGAGAGACCAAGCACTAAGCACTTACTATCACCACTTAGATTTGTATCCATCAAAGACACCTACATTTCTACAATTACATCCATCTAGCTCCATCACAAGGCACACAAAGTTGATTTATCTCGCATCACACATCATAGGAGGGGATTCTATTATTTCCATGCACACATTTATTACATTCTACATCTAATTATTGTTTGTTATCTCACAAAATGTGATTGGCACAAGAGAAACCTAGGGAACAATTTGCATACACAAACATATAAAAATACATAGGGCATGAGATGTAGTGCAACACTCGGTTAGTAAGTCCACCATTATGGATTTTGAGATAGTCTAACCCCTTCATATACATTTTTTTTTCAGGGTTTTGATGATTGGCTTGGGAATTTTTAGGTGTTTCCTCCATATCGATTCTGAGTGACATCTAGCACCGTGCAACGACATTCATGTGACAAGGTGAACACATGAAAATATACGATGACACCTCAGAGGAGGTTTTGGTCCATTTCCACATACCATGGTGCCCAAATCTCAGACCATGGTACCCAAGAATTCCCTATCCCTTTCGGGTGCCTCGGTACATTCGGAGGGATCATATCTACACTTTCTTGGGCTTCATTGTAGTCATTTCCTCCTCCTATTTACCTAGTTTACACTACGATACAGTCTCGTATCTTCGTCGAATCAGCTAAGGATTTCTTAACCCCTCTTGCACATTAGGGTTTTACATTTCTATTTACTTGGTTGTTTGGGTCACTTTCTTTATTTTATTTAGATATTATTTCTTGTTGTGCATAGCATTAAATTAGCCTAAGATATTCCCATTTTAGTTTAATCGGAATGGTCATCTTTCCTAACATATGCATCGATTCATTTTCTTGGGAATTTCATACTTTCAAGAATTTTTATTTCTTTATTTATTTATAATTTTTGGTTTTTGATATGACCCCCTACATCTCATCCCATACTACTAGTAAGAAGTACATGCTCATCACCAAGGACAAAACATAGGAAAGTAAGGGCACTTTCCTTCTTTCATAATCTCATGTTACCAGTAAGAAGTGTGGGATCATCACCAAAGATTAGGAGGGACAGAGAATGTGGTTATTTGTAATAATAATATTGGTGTTAATTTTTTTATACATCTTATTCCTTTTTGTATTGTTTGGCTTTGAATTGTGATTTTAGGAGGGAAAATTTTCCCCTAATCTCAGCCCCACGCAACTAGTAAGATAAGAGGGCTCTTCACTGAAGAATGAGATGGGAGAAAAAAATTCCAAGTGAAATGATTAGAATGTTGTTTTCATTGAGAGATATTTTTAGGGCAAGATCTATCATCAAGCTTCTAAATAAAACCATAAGAAAGAAACACCAGAATCATAAGAAATCGTGAAAAATATGAAGCATGCAAGTTCTTATAATTTCAATGTTGAAATTTGTCTCATGTTTGGAAATGATGATAAGAACTATATAATTTGAATATGTAAAGAAACTATAGAAGAGGCATGATTGAGATATTTTCAAATGTTTGAAAATTAAGAATCAATTGAAAAGAAATTTTCCGTAATATAGTTTCAACAAAATGAATGCAGATGACGAGACAATGAGAATGAGAAAGGACAATGTAGAGATGCAATGAATATATACGAGAAATTTTCCAAGTGATACAATTTTATGGATTCATCAAACTCCTCACCTTCTAAGGTACACAAATGATAAGTAGGATTCTTGAAATTTTCATTTTGCTTGACAAGGGCCTAATACTTTAGGTTTAAATTTATAACCCTTTCCCACTATCTTATCCATTCGGACATCTAATATTAACGTAATACCGTCCACTTGAACGAGATATTTGTAAACCTATTTTTTGTGTTCTTGACATATCATATCCACATGAATGTGATGGTGTTGTTCAACTTCATTCCCTACATAAGGGGGCATAATTGTGTTTGCATTTGTCACACTATGGGGTCATGTCTCACGGACAAGGCAAGTTTGGTTTTTAACATGCTTGCATCTAGACCAAGGATGAGAATGGATGAAGCCATAAAAATGGATTTGGTGAAGGTCATTTCTATCTCAACATCCTATTCTCCCTTTGATATTTCTACTATACATATGTCTATTAGATCATCAACGGGAAGAGAGGCTAGGCGAGGAAATTGTCAAATCCTTGTAGTTTAAAGGGGAGAGTGCGTCACGAATCACTTTCTAAGATTTTACAATAGTTGTCATGGTTTTTGTGGACACACTTTCTACACACAAGACATTACCCTAATCCTTCTTCGCCGCCTCAAATTTTTTTGACTCATTGACCTCAACTTTAGAACACCCTTGGTGGTTATGACCAATTATTTTGAGGGGGATGGCTCGTTGAATTGGTTCGTAGGGAGTTTTTGGGGTTAGTTGTAGACACCAAATTTGGGTCTTACAACACCCTGTTCCCCGTATCTCATCTCGCAACCTAACCCTACCTCACCACCTAAACCTTACACACTTAATTATTTATTAATTACCTTATAATTAATAAATCCACATCTCCAACCCTGCCACCTCACCTTGCCACCTCACCATGACCTAGCCCTAACCCTAAACTAACCTAATTAAGACCTATAACTTGGTCCAAACCACACCCATGACTCATCACCCCTCACCCGCACCAAAATGAACCTAATAATGACTTGACCAAGCCCACAACTGACCCCTCGGGAGAAAAGGAGGGAAAGTTGGCTATTTTACTAAAAATAGCCAACTTTGACCTAACCGACATCGGTCCCTACACGACTGGCGTCGGTTAGGTAACCACCATCGGTTCCCTATAAATGACCTCCCCCAACCAAAACAAAGGGATCCGAATTCATTTTGCAAGAGAGGGACAAGTGAGAGAGAGAGAAGAGGTTGCAGAGAGGAGTATTGAGCCCAAGACTGTAACTGAGCAACTAGATCACGGTCACACTCATCCAAACATTGGGAGAGTCAGAGGATAGCTTCATCAGCTCACTTCGATTTCCGGATCATCCCAACTGAGCCTTGCCTTTGCCACTGCATTCCTTGGACCTACATCACATCAGAAACTAGTAAGTAGTCTCTTTTATTACCTTGTATGCTTCTAGACACTACTTTGTGAACTTTTGATTCATAGTGATTATAAGCTCACTCCTGGATCTACCACCCGGCAGCACCCTGCACCTAACCTTCATTCATCCATCTCTATATTGCCCCAAAGATAGCTTTCTCACTCTCTGAGTCTTCTCTATCACCCTACTACTCCCCTCAACCATCTACCAACCTTCTAAACCCCATAACCACCTTACAACCAACCTCCATTTAAAATCCCTAAATCACTGCCCCTACCGATATCGGTTATCCCCTACGATACCAGTTTTATAACCGCGGTTGGTTATCCAGTGACCGGCATCGGTCACTGTGACTTATACCAAAAACCAACCTTTCACCTATTTACCTCCAAACAATCTCATATCCAGCCTTGTCTATCCCTGTAACTTGATTTGAACGTATCAATAACTAGTGACCAAACAAACAACATGACATTTTATTATTAGTAGTTTAGTCTCTATTGCTTTTAGTAACGAGGTACCTAAATCATGATTTCGCAATAGCTTCTTTATTATCATTTACATTAATTTGTATTAAAAGGGAATTGACTACCTTCGAAAGGAAGTCTAATATTTCCTTGGCCCAAGGCAGTTCCCTCACTTATTGTTTAACGAAAATCTGGTGGTCTTGCATTCTTATTTACAGGTAGTCCTTCCCAAACAAAAAGGAGCTCTTCACAATCGGTCTGATCTCTCTACGAGTACGTGCACACCTTCCCAACACTCAACAGGTATTCCTCCTAGCCCTAACCCTTATCTATTTCTCAAGAGAATGAAAAGATAGAAATAACTCTATTCTGGAACAAAATTCTATGCGAAACATTTTGGCACGCCGGTGGGACCCTTCTTGGGTTTCTTTCTTTCTTGCTTGTTTTCATATAGGGAGCACACTTGTTGTTTCTTTCTTCTAAATATTCACAAAATATTTTGTCATTTTGGTAAAATAACTTGTCTTTCTTTCGCATCTTTGCATTAGTGAAAGTCATCTTCTTAACCTCTTCTCTTTCTTTGCTTCATCGAATATCATTTTTGATTTGGGTTTAAAACACGTGTATCACATTCTTGCTTGCTATTTTTAATTCTAGGGAATGTAGATTAAGTAATGGTCATACACGTGGGGGTGATATCCATGGTATTGACAAGAAATTAATCTTACTCTCACTGCACAACACATACCAAATCACATCATAATCTACACAACATCTCAAACATCCCCCCTTCCCGCGGTATTCCTCCACCCGATTGAGGTAGCCTTACAAGCCAAAACAAACTTGACATCTCCCTTAGGTCTTTTGTTTAGGATTGACATCATCTTGCGTCTAAGGCATAAGCCCAAAGTGATTAAAACT
Organism: Taxus wallichiana var. yunnanensis; assembly: GCA_018340775.1. Lineage (NCBI taxonomy): Eukaryota > Viridiplantae > Streptophyta > Pinopsida > Cupressales > Taxaceae > Taxus > Taxus wallichiana. The sequence goes on along the minus strand of CM031237.1, from coordinate 912,032,478 downwards.
AATCCTAGGGTTAGTCTCTTGATTTGCTTGTGTATCTTGCTTGTTTTTTTTTTCAGTTTTGTTTCTTTGTTATACCCTGTCTCAGTGATCACTTCAGACAGTTTGGTGGGTATACTAAGCCTTGTTATCCCCAAACCAACAGCCTCTTACATTCTCTCTTTGCCTTCACAGTGACCGACACTGGTCCTCTTCTACCGACATCGGTTACCGAACTGCCGATGCCGCTACCGTCTGACCGACATTGGTTACCAGACCGATATCAGTTACTGTGTTTCACAGTTCCTAACAAACCAGCAACCTACCAATTCCAACATTTTGTTGTTGTTTCTATTCCTGATTGACTAATTCCCTATTGTATCCTCTTGTCCATGGTTGTTATCACCCGGCAACAAGCCGCAGCCATGGTTTCACATGCTTTGTTCGTGTCTTTTCTGAGTCACCCCCTTTGCATCCTATGGGGAATCCTACGGACACTAGTGCTTTTCCCAAGATCCTGTAGGAGATCCGGACTTTGCCAAATTTTTGGATGCTAATCCTAGCATCATACAAGTATTATTTGTCTCATACCCCTGACCGTACACCCGACGGTCAGCTCCTCTTTGGTATGCCTATTAGTATAGCCACTCACTTAGCCCCTTCCCCACCTAATAACTCCGCCTCACCATCTTCATCCTTAGCCCCGTCTCCCAGCTCAGTGGCTTTGGTGGTTCATACTGCACCAATTATCCTTCCTTTGGTTAATCTGGGGCCCCACATATCACTACCATCCACTGCCCCTACCTCATCTCTCCCACAGATTACCTCTTTCATAACTCACTCTCTACCATCTATCCACACGAGCTTTCCCTCTCAGGCTCCGCCCACCTTTTCATTTCTGCAGACTCATCCGGTGGCCTCAACATCTTATATAGGACACCCTTATTCGGCTGCCCCAACACATTCATCACCATTACCTTATCAACATTCAACCCCACCATTGTCTAGTAGCGGCTCTTGGCCCAATCCTCCTCCATTTACGATGACAAAGCACCATCATCTGACCCAACCAATGATTTAATCAAATAGATGATGGACAAGATGTAAAATCTTGAGGCTTTTGTTTCAGGAAGCTGTAACACCCTGACATATGAGCAAGTTTTTCGGGAGCCTATTCATCCTTCTCTCCCCCTTCATACATATCCTCCTCAATGGGAATTACCGAAATTTACTCGCTTTAGTAGTAAGGAGGACCCTCAACAACACTTGTGATCATTTAGACATGCCTGCTATCTAATTGCTCATGATGATGCCTTACTACTACATACCTTCCCCATGTCCTTATCAGGACCTACCTTGGAGTGGTATAGTGCTTTAGCCCAGCACTCAATCTTTTCCTTTAACCAGTTAGCCCAATCTTTCTTGGATCACTTCTCCATCAATATTGCCAAAAAAGTATCCATTCTGACCTCTATGCCATCCGAAAATTTGAAGATGAGCCTATCGCAGATTTTGTTGGATGATGGCGGGGCCTCACAACCAACTTACTTATGTCTTACCTCAGTGCCAAGCTCATCAAACTCTTTACGCAGGCCTACACTAAACAAATTTCTCCCACCCTCCAAATTCAAACTTTCCACACCTTTGATGAGGCCTTTACTATGGCTCGGAAACTAGAGATTCGAGCCTTAGAGGAGGAGAAATTGAAGTTGCGCAACAAAAACTCAAATTTCTGAACCCAAGACTCCACCAAAAAACCCAACACCACCAACTCTCATGCATCGGCTGCTTTGAAATCAAAAGGATCCGTACATGCGGTGATGGTCAAATCTCAAGCACCGTCTAATACCCAGCTGAAATCCACCTATAAGTATAAAGCCGAGCCCATCAAGTACACTCCCTTGGGAGAAACTTATGATGTGATCTTGGACAAATTGCTTAAAGTAGGAGCTCTCACCTTGCCTCCTGTTAAACCTCACTCCGGGTTTGATTCCGCCCGCACTATACCTTCTTGGTATAAAGAAAATGACTTCTGTAACTTCCATCGCGTGAAGGGACACAGCCACGAAAACTGCAAGATGTTGAAAAACATAGTGCAGGAAATGGTTGATGCAGGGGATATAACCCTCAATAATCCTAATGCCCCTACTAATCAAAATTTAAAAATCTTCAACAAACCATTTCCAAACCATTCATCTAACAATAACACAAACCAAGAAACCTCAGCCGAGGAGAAGAGTGTGCATGAGATCCATGCGGTTTTCAACTCCCAACCAAGGGCTTCCATCAAGGAAATTCTGAATCGAGCCTCTTCACCAACGGGGTCCTCGCCCCCTTCTCCTTCATCAGGACAAGAGGACAGCCCCGCTATTCCTTTACCCATAAAGGAATCAACCACCCAGAGTTCTCTTCTCACAGAAGAGCCTTCTTACACCACATCCCTGCAAGACTGTGAGCAGATGTTATCCAACCTATCTATTTCCCAAACATCTCCTTCCACCACTCTTGCTACAAAAGAAGAAGGATCACCACTTTTTCTATCGTCCTTAGAGGAGAAACCCCTCGAGCCTACATCACCAAACTCCTTAACCATGACGGATCCTCTAGAACATGCCCTCCTCCCTATCAGTTCTTCATCACCTAAATATTTCCAGTGACTAGTTGACCTCTTAACACCCATTGATACAGCGCCTCATTCGCCCCTGTATCACACCCACAGTGGACCGGAATCACAGCCCACTTCTCTTCCATACCAAAATTCCCATCCACACGTGAAGATTGTCATCCCCCAGAAGATAGACGAGTCTTATGGGAACGTTTGAGTACACCATGCTCTACTCAAATGCAGATGACTAATCCAGACACCTCTACCATATGCCCAAAGTTTTTACAAAAGCTCAAAATGCCTATGTCCTCACCTTCACCCCCCTCATCTCTACCGAATACCTCATCCACCTCTATCAACCTAACCAAACCTTCCCCTACGCTTGGGACTTCACCAATACCTAGCCTGACGCACCCACCTAAACGGTTAGATTTATCCAAAATAAAGTCCGTCAATCCACCTAGGAGACAGACCCAATCTCCTCGAGTCCAATCTATGCCTCCGCCACAACTAAAACCCTTGCCCCGATCACTGCTGGCAGTACAAGCACGGTTTCAACCCTCGCCGTCACACCTACCTTCTATATTGGGGCCTCACCCCTCCACCTTGCCTCAATACACCATGCCTCCCACGTCTTCTTTAACATGACCTGCACCTTCTGCACCCATACAGAAATCCACAGGTGTCTCAACACTGTCGCCCCAAGTATCCTACCTACCTACCAACCCTAAGAAAACTCAATCATCGAAGGACTTGTTTATTGTCACTCCTCTTTCCCCATGGTTGTTTCCTGCCACCACGTCATCTATGGCCTCATCATCTAACCAGCTAAACATGACTTCTGCATAGAAGAAGCCACGCCTAGTTAAACCCAATCATCAAAATCCCTTGCCTAAACCACCACCCATACGAACCACTCGTACCCAACCATTACCAAAACAATCAATAATCTCACCCACTCAATCAATAGCCTCATCTTCATCTAAATTTGACCCGCTCAAAGGATCTTATGCCAAGATCCTTGCTATGTTGGTAGGGGATGTGACCATTTCCCTACCCCCACTCAGACCCTATGATCCATCTAAACCTCGACCTATAGGTTATGATGAATCTAAAATCTGTGCCTACCACCGCACACCAAGACACAATGTAGAAGGATGCAAAGCTTTGAAAGCCATCTTTCACCAGTTGCCTATCTTGGATAGAAAATCTAAGAAAGACAACTTACGGAGGGAAAATCCCTTAGCTTCGATCCCTTCTCCTATACCACCTATCCCCGCCTCACCAAAATCTATCATCATTGCAACCCCGCCTCTCGAGAATAATGACTTATCCCTGCCATCTTCCTCATCTCGTATTCATGAGATCAACATGATTAGCATTGCTACTCGAGGTCAGAAAAATAATGGAAAAGCTAAAGAGAGCACACTGCGGCCTCTCTTTCTCCTTCCTGCCATCCCGATCACACCACCACCTAAAGTGGTTATTCGTGGGACCGCCTATCCAGGACTACGATGGAGTTTCCCATCGCACCATGATCAAACAACTTCACCAATCTCCTGTAAAAATGACACTCTATGATCTCATTCAAACATTTGAATCTCATCGGCAAGCTCTAATTGAGATCCTCCAAGGGATAGAGGTCCTACCTAACGAAACCCTACCCATCGCCTCCATCTTAACACCCAACCACGTTGCTTCTCTCACCAAACAACCTACCTCCACAACCACCTCTGTCCCTGTACAGTAAGTTGTTGTCAGTTTTTTCGAAGAAGAAATTGTCATCTTTGGTGCAAAAGATCCTGACCCGCTCTTTTCATCTTGGCTTACGTCCAGGACATCCGGGTACGTCGTGTTATGATTGACGGGGCACTAGCCTAAACATCGTCTCTTCCAAATCCTTCCAATCAGATGAATATCCCTCCTAGCTGCATGTGTGCCAACCCCACCATGTTGTGTTCATTCAACGATGCTATTACTTCTACCCTAGGCACCGTGATCCTTAACATTCGTGTAGGGCCACATACCTTGCCCAAACTCTTCTATGTCCTTGAGGGAGAGTTCCAATACAACATGTTGTTAGGCCGCCCTTGGATCTCGGGCTATGGGATGCGTTCCCTCCACCTTACATAGATGCATAAAATTTAAGTATGAGGGGAAGTCATACACCGTCACAGCTGACGCTTCCCCCTTCAAAACCTGCAATATGTTATACTGCCCTAATGATGTGCTTGTACCAGTCAAGGCACCCATTGATCCGACCCAACCATCTACTTCAACCACGCCTCAACCATCCACCTTAGCTGCACCCACACCTTCAACCAATGAAACCACCGACGTGAATACCTCTTCCTTCCCGCGGACAACATCCCAACCTCGGATCCCTTGGTAGGTGTTTTTCAACGCCTTATGTTGGGGGAGTACCGCCTATACAACGTTAGCACCTTCCATACCCCACAAGAGTATGGATAGTTACATGCGCATTGTACCTACGACAGTCATGTGGGGGAGGTGATCTCCTATGGACCACCTAATTGCCGCACCAACCTAACGTATGGGGGTGTCAACGCATCCTCTGTCACCCCTGAACCTCCCCTTGGTGTGGTTCCCTTCCAATCTGATTTTCAATATCTAACCAACCGTCGTTTCGCCCTCACCTTCCTGACTCGTTGTGCTTGGAAAGGTTTTGGTTTCGGTCTTTATGAACAAGGCTGACATATGATCATTCCCATGACTACACGCAAACACAAAGATCGTAGTGGTCTTGGATTTTCTAAACCACCTACACCGAAGAAACCTCATGTCAATTGTATCCAGGAAGACGATGAAGTCACCCCTTCCGAACCATCAACACCCATTTTTCCATCTTCACCCACGGAGTCGATAGACCCAGAATCTATCCCTCCTAATTCTTTTTTTTTCGTGAATGCTATCTTCCTAAGTCCTCTCACTTATCAACATGATGGTAAAGACCCATCTTATCTCCCCCTTGTATCCAGACATGATCTAAGAAGACTCGCCTTTGATTAATATTGTGGAGTGTCAGGATGACAACTCCATCCTCACCTACCTTGGTGCGGATGACTCTTATATTCAACGCGCCTTACCATCTGAAACCCAAACCATGTTGAAAGAGTCGACTATAGAAATAAACATCCACACAGAGGACGATCCTCACATTGTAAAGATCAGACAATCTCTCGATGCATCAGAACAAGCCACCTTCACTACCTCCATGCCCGTAATCAAGCTTTTGTTTGGTCCTACGCCAACATGCCAAGAATCGATCCGACATTATTTTCATACCATCCCACAAGTCCATGACAGAATTTGTGGTGGGAACTTTAGTGGCCTTGTCGTGGCCAAGCGGATCCTTCACCTAGGATATTATTGGCCTACTCTTAATAAATACTGTTGTGAATATGTTAAGTGTTGTGTTATGTGTCAACAGCATGCCAACCTTCAACATACTCCCGGTCACCACCCGCTATAGGTCGCACGAGATCTTTGGCCTTTCTCACAATGGGGTTTAGACCTTATTGGGATGATTCACCCACCTTCTTTGCAACGTCACCATTGGATCATCACGACAATGAATATTACACTAAATGAATGGAGGCCGTCCACTCATTTCAACCAAAAAAAAAGAAAATCGTTGAGTTCACCAATCATCACATTATCTATCGTTTTGGTGTTCCTCATCGCCTGATAACCGATAATGGAAAATCTTTCAAAAATAAGTTATTACGAGCCCTTTGTGACAAATTTGGTATCTCACTTAGCTTCTTGTCACCCTACTATCCACAAGCAAATGGTCAAGCCGAATCTTCTAAAAAAACCTTAACAAAAATTCTCATGAAAGTCATTAACGATTCTGGGAAAAACTGACATGATCACATCCCCTTTGCCCTTTAGGCTTATCGTATCAAAGCATTCATACTTGCACTAATACCACACCATTCTCTTTGGTGCATGGTACCAAGGTTGTCTTACCTCTCAAAATACAAATCCCTTCCTCGTAATATCTCTCAGGATATTATCACCAATGATGACTTCCGCCAAGAGCGGTTAGCCCAATTGGAGCTTCTTGGCGAGCGTCGTCTTTACTCTTGACCACCTTCAAATTTATCAAAATCGCATCAAACGTGCTTATGATAAGTGAATTCATGAGTGTACCTTTAAGATTGGTGATCTTGTCCTCAAAGAGAATCAACATGTAACCAAACTAGAAAAGAGAAAACGTGGAAAATTTGCTCCTAATTGGATTGGGCCTTACATTATCACTCACACTTATGGATCAGGTACTTATCATTTAGCTTCGCTTAATGGTAAACCTAAGCCTGAACCCCTTAATGTCTTGCATCTCCAACCATTCTACTGTTGAATTTAGTGTTACATCACTTCTTATCTACCTTGCGCTCGTCCCTTGAGCTCATTTACCACCTCATACACCTTGTTTTGTGCATCTCAAAGTAGAATCAAACTCATGTGGTTTGATCATCACCTCCTCTTAAAGATGCCTTCCCCTTTTTAGTCTGGTCCATGACTTAAAAGTATCAAAATAACAAGTTCTCAATTATACAATTATGGGATATTCTTGAGTCAAACTTCCTACAAAACTAGATGCTTCATGCCAAACGGACATCTAGACCTCTAAGCTATAAACTAGACTGCTCCCTCGAAGGACTGACTATGTGCAAAGCCGCATCTGCTACTATAAGTAGACTGCTCCCTTGAAGGACAGCTATACAAATTCAGCCTCTATCAGAAGCTTCTCGCATTGATCAGCTTCGTGAAGACCTCAAGAACAACAAAATGCATATCCCATATAGACTTCCCATCGATCGATCAGTCTATATCTAGAAAAATAAAAGCAGTATTCAAAAGCACTTTTGAGTCATGGACTTGTCTATTTAGGTTTGGTTCTCTTTCATCAAAATAATCACCTTATAACAAGTTCTCTGCGCCCCAGCTATACCATCCACCTCACCTCACCATTCTTCAAAACAACAAAACTCAAGGGACGTGACGTATATCTCGATATATTGTGATTATACAACTCTTTTCACCTATCGACTTCTCGCCTATGCAAGGTACCTAGGGATTCAAGCTCATCCTATGATAATACGTGGTTTGTTTAGCTCTTTCCAACTATGGGACACTTTTACCTCTTTTACCCGAATCTAGGATTATGTGTTGACCTTAATCAGGACACGGTTTCCTATGCTTGGGTAAGCTAACCCTCACTTCACCTATACCCACACCAACACCGCCAATACCTTACCAACACCAACAACATTACCCTACCAACATCAAACTTTTACCAACCAACAAATTTCCTAACCACAACCAAATTGCCTGAATTCACCTCTCCCTGGTCCTAAGGGAGAACTACATCGGTTTGAGGCCCCTCCTTGCTTTGTGTAATGGGCTATGTAGGTAGCACTTAGGAGACATGGGGTCTCCCAAGGTTAGCTCGACCATCCCCTACCATAACCTATCATGTGTTGTGTTTTCCTTAAAAATATAAATATTTTCACGTATTTATATTGATAACACTCACCTTTTCCCTTATCCACCAATCTCCATTTTTCACCACATCGCCTACCCCCGGCTTTGCTAAATAGCCTTATTTTGAATTCATCAGCCCGACCTAAGGCCACAACTCACCAATCGCCCCAACCAAGGCCGCAACCAACCAATCGGCCCGACCCAAGGCCGTAACCAACCAATCGGCCCGACCCAAGGCCCAACCAACCAATCAATCAGCCCGACCCAAGGCCGCAACCAACCAATCACCGACCCAAGGCCGCAACCAACCAATCGGCCCGACCCAAGGCCACACCCAACCAATCGGCCCGACCCAAGACCACACCAATTAAGTACCTCGACCGAGGCCCACAAATTACGATTCTATCCACCCATCATGTAGTTGTTTGTTCAATCGAGCTCACTGTTCGTGTTTTAGCATGACTAGGATACTTGAATTGATCAACCGACCAAATTTTCCTAGACCGAGACCGTGACATTTATCTCAACCAAACCAACCATTTGGTATTGCTAAACATGCCTAAACATTCCGGTACCTTACCCGTTATATCCCCTGGAGCTACTTCCTATGCCTTGGATACCAGGATTATATCAACCTTGTTTGGATAAACTATCGACCTTTGCCTATGAATTGCTTGTTTGCTCTTCAAATCGTGTACCCTGGTCACACTACTGCATTTCAACGTGTGTCTACTTCCTTGAACTTACCCCACCATCTTACCATCATCTCATCATCATTCACCCTTTATCAACCCTATCCCTGATTTCACGTTGCCTCAATCTGTGATAGATTTGAGGGGGATTACCTATACCCTTAACTAGGGCAACCACTTCTTATTATTGTCAGTGCAGCTTTACAAGACAAGCTACATGACAACAAGGGGCAAATGTAGACACCAAATTTGGGTCTTACGATGCCCTGTGCCCCGCATCTCATCTCGCAACCTAACCCTACCTCACCACCTAAACCTTACACACTTAATTATTTATTAATTACCTTATAATTAATAAATCCACATCTCCAACCCTACCACCTCACCTCGCCACCTCACCATGACCTAGCCCTAACCCTAAACTAACCTAATTAAGACCTATAACTTGGTCCAGACCCACACCCATGACTCATCACCCCTCACCCGCACCAAAACAAACCTAATAATGACTTGACCAAGCCCACAACTGACCCCTCGAGAGAAAAGGAGGGAAAGTTGGCTATTTTACTAAAAATAGCCAACTTTGACCTAACCGACATCGGTCCCTACGTGACCAGCGTCGGTTAGGTAACTGCCATCGGTTCCCTGTAAATGACCTCCCCCAACCAAAACAAAGGGATCCAAATTCATTTTGCAAGAGAGGGACAAGTGAGAGAGAGATAGAAGAGGTTGCAAAGAGAATTATTGAGCCCATGATCGAATCGAGCAACTAGATCATGGTCACACTCATCCAAACATTGGGAGAGTCAGAGGATAGCTTCATCAGCTCACTTCCGATTGCCGGATCATCCCAACTGAGCCTTGCCTTTGCCACTGCATTCCTTGGACCTGCATCCACATCAGAAACTAGTAAGTAGTCTCTTTTATTACCTTGTATGCTTCTAGACACTACTTTGTGAACTTTTGATTCATAGTGATTATAAGCTCACTCCTGGATCTACCACCTGGCAGCACCCTGCACCTAACCTTCATTCATCCATCTCTATATTGCCCCAAAGATAGCTTTCTCACTCTCTGAGTCTTCTCTATCACCCTACTACTCCCCTCAACCATCTACCAACCTTCTAAACCCCATAACCACCTTACAACCAACCTCCATTTAAAAGCCCCTAAATCACTGCCCCTACCGATATCGGTTATCCCCTACCGGTACCGGTTTTATAACTGTGGTTGGTTATCCAGTGACTAGCATCGGTCACTATGACTTATACCAAAACTAACCTTTCACCTATTTACCTCCAAACAATCTCATATCCAGCCTTGTCTATCCCTGTAACTTGATCTGAACGTATCAATAACCAGTGACCAAACAAACAACATGACATTTTATTATTGGTAGTTTAGTCTCTATTGCTTTTAGTAACGAGGTACCTAAATCATGATTTCGCAATAGCTTCTTTATTATCATTTGCATTAATTTGTATTAAAAGGGAACTGACCACCTTTGAAAGGAAGTCTAATATTTCTTGGGCCCAAGGCAGTTCCCTCACTTATTGTTTAACGAAAATCTGGTGGTCTTGCATTCTTATTTACAGGTAGTCCTTCCCAGACAAAAAGGAGCTCTTCACAATCGGTCTGATCTCTCTACAGGTACGTGCACACCTTCCCAACACTCAATAGGTATTCCTCCTAGCCCTAACCCTTATCTGTTTCTCAAGAGAATGAAAAGATAGAAATAACTCTATTCTGGAACAAAATTTTGTGTAAAACATTAGCACACTTTAGGATGTAGATATAATATATAAGATCTAAGCATACATGCAAATAAAATTCGATATTCTACTAGAAGAAATATATAAAATAAGAGATATAAATCAACACCAGATTTAACGTGGTTCACCCAAAGTGTTGGCTACATCCACCAAGAAACAAGCCAATCTATTATCCAAAGCTTTTGACATTTACAATCTTCCACACCTCTCGGCATGCACAGACTTTCTTTATCTCAAGATTTTTGTTTCATCACCAAGAATTCTCTCTCTCACAAAATTTTGCAAGTTCTTCTTAATTCTTGTTAATACTTACTTCTAAACCCTATATTTCATTTTTATATAGTCATTTATATACTTAGGGAATTTAGCCATGCAATTACAATCAATGGATATACTTTAATGCTAAAAATAGATCTAATTCCCAAGAGTTAGTTAAAACATCCTCGCACAGGTAACCGATGTTGGTTCTCCTAACCGATGTTGGTTCCTCCTTGCATGACCAATGTTGGTCCTAGGTGACCGATGCCGGTCCCTCCTAACCGATGATGGTTATTGTGTTTTCTAGAAAGTTTTACATTACATGCTAATCTAAAGTAATTGAGCTCCACAACTCAACAATCTCCCACTTGGAGATTAATTACTACACCATACATGTACAATGTCATTCTTGGATCCTTCCTTAGCTTTGTTTCTTCCTCTTCAAGTCTCAAACTTGAAGACCAACAGAAGTGGATTGTAGCTCCAACTTCTCCTTTGCTAATGGCTTTGTTAGCATATCCATAGGGTTCTCGCTCATATGAATCTTTTCCAGATTCAAATTTCCATCCTCCAATACCTGCCGTATGAAGTGATACCTCAACTGAATGTGTTTTGTTCTCGGATAAAACACTAAGTTCTTTTCTAAATGAATTACACTCTGACTATCACTGAACAATTTACAATCATCTTTCTTCCTTACCAACTCTTCCATGAACCTACTCATCCATATCATCTCCTTCCTAGCCTTTGTAGCTGCAACATACTCTACCTTTGTAGTAGACAAAGCCACAACCTTATGCAATCTTGAAATCCAACTAATTGTTGTCCCACCTACTGTGAAAATATATCTAGTAGTGCTCCTTCTACCATACACATCTCCTGCCATATCCAAATCAACATAGCCACATAATGAAATATCCAAACCTCCATAGCATAACTGCATGCTAGATGTCCCTTTCAAATACCTGAGTATCCATTGAATTGCTTTCCAATGCTCTTTACCTAGATTGGACATATATCTACTCACCACTACCACTTCATGTGCAATGTCTAGTCTGGTACAAACCATAGCATACATGAGACTTCCAACTACTAAAGCATATGGCACTCGTGTCATGTATTTGACCTCCTCATGTGATGATGGACACTGATCTTTTCTTAATTTGAAGTGTTTAGCTATAGGTGTACTAACATGTTTTGCATTCTGTATGTTGAACCTTTTTAACACCATGTAGATATAATCCTCCCGAGACAAATAAAATTTCTTGTTTTTTCTGTCTCTCGTGTATTTACATGCCAAGGATTATTTTTGCAGCTCCTAAATGCTTCATAAGCAAATGTGTGAGCTAGCTTTCCTTAAGCTCACCAATGTTCTCGCATACTAGATCCCGCAATAAGCATATCATCCACATACAAGTAAAAAAATTAATATAGCTCCCATTTTCAAGCTTCTTGTAATTAAAACAATTGTCAAATTCACATCTCAATTAACCATGCTCATGCATAAAACTATCAAAACTCATGTACAATTACCTTGGAGCTTGTTTGGCCCATGTAGGCTCTTTTTCAACTCCGCACACTAATTTCTCCTTACCCTTGACTTCATACCTAAGCGGTTTGCGCATATAAATCTCTTCATCCAAATCACCATGAAGGAAAGGCATCTTCACATCTAGTTGCTCAAAATGCAAATCCTCTACCGCAACTAAACTCAATACAAGCATTTAATAGAAGTCATCTTAACAACAGGAGAAAATATTTCACCACAATTCAATACTTGTTTTCTCGTGTAAATCCTTTTACTACAAGTCTTGCCTTGTATCTTTCTATCCACCCTCTTCTTCCTTAATCATGTAAACCCACTTTTCTTGCAATGTCCTCTTACCTGCTAGCAATTTAACCAAATCCCAAGTCTGGTTCTGTTCCAAGGAGTCCATCTCCTCATCCATGCCATGCTCCCACTGGATGTGGGTCTTATCCTACATTGCTTCTTAAAAACTTTCTAGTTCACCATTATCAGTCAATAATAAATAAAATAGAGAAGGTGTAAATATTTCTGGAGGTTTACTTACCCTTTATGACCTTCTCACATGAGTTTGGGGTACAGGAGGCTCAATTTGAACCTCCCGTACATTTGTATCCAAATCGATAGTGACCAACATCATCGTCACGTCTAACCGACGCGCCTCTACTAACCGATGCCTGTTTGGATATTGTATAACTGATACCATTTCATCTTACCAATGTCGGATAGGGGTCAACCGACACCAATTACTATGTAACCCCAGTAGGCAATACTTTTAAATCCGAGTGTTCATTTTCATTCAAAACTTCTCAATTTATTAAACAATAATCATTGAAATCCTTGCTACAATATTCACCACCATTTTTAGATCTAAGGCACTTTAACTTAGAATTTGATTCATTCTTAACAAGGGCTTTCCATATTTTAAAAGTCTCAAAAACATCATATTTATGTTTAATACAATAAACCCATACCTTTCTTGTGGCATTATCAATGAAAGTAACATAATAATGGGATCCTCCATGAGAAGCTACCCGAGTTGGTCCTCACACATTTGAGTGTACAAGCTCCATTTTTTCTCCTTCTTAATTACCCCAACTTTGAGAAATCTCACTCTCTTTTGCTTTCCAAAGACGTAATGCTCACGTAAATCAAAATCTAAATCTTTCAAATCGATAACTTACCCTTAGCCTTTAAGATCTCGCATTCCTTTTTGACTCATATGGCCCATTGAATTTGGTTATGCCACATGCATGCATCTAAATATGAAGTAGATAATAAAGAAAAAGAATCAAGAATACACGAGGTAGATAAATACAACATTCCTACCTTCTTACCTCTTGCCACAACAAAAGTACCCTTGGTGACTTTGCAAGAGTCTCATGTAAAAGTAACCATGCAACCAGATTCACCTAGTTTCCTTGTAGAAATAAGATTCCTCATGAGGCTTGGCACATACCTCACATCTTTTAATACCCATGTATTTCAATTCTACAATTTTAGATGAACAATCGCAAGGTTCATCATCACCCAAATAAACATGCCCAAAATCTCCTGGACATAATTTTGAAATAACCCTTATTAGGGGTTGCATGGAAAGAAGCTCGAATCTAAAACCCATGATTCAATTCTATTATCTAAAGAAAGAGTAAGAGCATCTTGTATTACCTCCGATGTAGCAAGATTTTATTCTTTACCTTTGTCTAGTTGTTGGTTCTCTTTGTCCTTTGACCAACAATTTTTTTTACATGTCCTTTCTTTCCATATTTCCATCAAGTAATTCCCTTACTTCTAGATTTAGATTTGTTATCCCTTGACTTGGATTTCTCATTACTCTTATTCTTGGATCCATCCTTCCCGCCCCGATTTCTACATTCAAAGCATTCCTGCATGATGATTCCTCTCCGTACTCTTCCTGTGAATTTCTTCATTCAATATTATACTAAATACATCATCAAACTTCAAAATATTATTAGTAGATGTTGTATTACTAACAACCATTACCAAGTTATCCCAACTAGCAAGAAAAGAACATAAGAATAAAAGTTTTTTCACTTCATCATCAAATGGTATATCAACCGATTTTAACTTATTTACAATAGATATGAAATCATTCAAATGACTAGATGTAGATCCACCTTCATGCATCTTAGAACTAAATAGTTTCTTCATCAAATAAACTTTTTTTGAAGCACTAGGTTTTTCGTATAAATTAGTAAGATATTTCATTAACCCTACCTTAGATGTCCCTTCTATAATTTTGGAAGCCACGGATGATGTTAGGCTCAATCTTATAGATCCCAAAGCCTTTCGTTAACAATCTTCCATTCTTCACTAGTCATCTTCGTAGGTCTAGACTTCTCATCCAACGATAAATATAAATCTCTTTGATACATATAATCTTCAATGCATCTTCCATGATTGATAATTTTAGCATCAAATTTCTATACCTTTTATTTGTTTGCTTCGCCATTTTGTAGCTCCCACTCAATCGTAAAACCCTTTGTGAGTAAATTTTTCAACACACAAAACCCTCAAACAAAGCTCGATACCAGTTTTGGGGTTAGACACTTTGCTTTGGTGTAGACAGATAATATATCATATCTAAACATATATGCAAATAAAAGTGTATATTCTACCGTAAGAAATATACAAAACAAGAGATATAAATCAACACTACATTTAACGTGGTTCACCCAAAGTGTTGGCTACATCCACCAAGAAACAAGCCAATCTATTATCCAAATCTTTGACAAGATTTACAATCTTCCACATCTCTCGGATGTACAAGACTTTCTTTCTCTCAATATTTTTGCTTCATCACCAAGAATTCTCTCTCACCAACTTTTGAAAGTTCTTCTTGATTCTCGTTAATACTTGTTTCTAAACCCTAGCTTTCATGCTTATATAGTTATTTTATAGACTTAGTAAACTTAGCCATGCAATTACAATCAATGGATATACTTTAATGCTAAAAATAGATCTAATTCCAAAGAGTTAATTAAAACATCTTCGCATAGGTAACCAATGTCGGTTCCTCCTTGTCTGATCGATGTCACCCTAGGTGACTAATGATGGTCCCTCCTAGCCAATGAAGGTTACTATGTTTTCTAGCAAGTTTTACATTGCATGCTAATCTAAAGTAATTGAGCTCCACAACACAACAGAGTTCAAAATTAGAATGAATTCTAGGTTTCTTCTTAAGGTTCTCCAGATGTATATTAAAGGGCTTTGGATCCCCTTAAGTGATGAAGACTTTATTCAGATGGAGGGATCTAACATTTTGGAACAAAGTGGAAGGAATGGCCTTCATCATGTGAATCCATGGTCTTCCTAATAGCATATTGTAGTTTTTTTCCTTATCAATGATGTAAAACTTAGTTGTAATGGTTTTTAGCCCGAGGGATACATGAAGGACTATAATTCCAATTGAGGTATCCTTAATACTATCATACCCTCGCAATGTGTTCCTAGTAGAGGAGAAATTAGTCTCTCCATATCCCAACTTCTATAAGAAAGAAAAGGGGACTACATTCATAGTATCCCCGTAATCGATCATGGCTCTTTTAATATAATTTTTATAGACTCGCATTTACAATTATAATGCAGAATTTCCTCTTCATGCTATTTTAATGTCGAGGGAATCTTGATTATATCAAACACAAACACGATATCCTTATTGCTATGTCTTGGAGGATGTATGTCAAAGTCTATATGATTGATTTGAGCCTTAGGTGGAGGCGTAACATGGATTAGATGACCAAGACCCAATGCATCTAGTAACACAGAATGATGTGCGGGGAATTATTTGACAAATATAGAAATGAAATGTGAGAAAAGGTCTTGTTCAAATCTAAAATAAAATCATAAGATCTTATAGGTTTTGGGACTATAGGAGAGTCATCCTATAAGAGGGAATGGGTGGGAAGAGTTTTTACATTATACTCCTTGGTCTCGAGTTGTTGCATTGACCTTTGGCTCAATTTCTAACTCGACTAGTCCCAAAATCTTTGTCTTGTTCCTTGGGTCTAGGTTAGGGGCAACTCGAGAATTGTCAAAAGTTGAGGATTCATGGTCATTTTTCCCAATATGAATACCCTTATTTATGTTTTGAGGACCTACTTTTTCATCTTCATAATGTTTAGGGAATGGGTCCCGATAGATGCCTAGGTTTTCATTCTGAGGTGCAATGTATAACTGTGTTGTGAAGTTCCTTATAGATTCGATAGAAACATGTCTAAAAATAGATACCTTTGATTTTTAATAATTCTTTGAATGAACTTATTGTAGTCCCTATAGGACCGAGCATCATGACCAATGACATGGTGAAAACCACAATATAGATTGGGATCGTAGTCCCTTAGTATTTGATTCAGATTTTGTTGTTGGTTATAACCTTGATTGTAGTTTTGAAACTAGTTGTTATAACTGAAATTTTTGCCCCTTGCCTAGGATTTTTACGCAAGGCATTCCCTATTAGATTCGGGGGTGGCTCATTCGACACCTTCGCTCGTAATATGGATGGAAAATATTATAGCTTTAGGTATGCGTTGAAATCTAAAGGTGGCATTATAAAGGAGAAAACAAATTTAATAGCTAAGATTTGTACTCACCGAGAGGTCCCCTATCATTTTTCAACAATCTATACACTGTATAAATAAATTCACAAACAGAGATGTCTACAAACCTGCAATTGTGACTATAACCACAAAGTTTTTAACCACAAATACAAATCCGAATCAAATGGAATGTCAAAGCAAAAATTTATGAAGTGTGATTCAAATGGTGGGTGTTGTACTTATGAAAAGAGTTTGACGTGATTTTGTTGCAAGTTTAGTCGCAAGTTATGTGAAAATTTTCTTGATATTTGATGTATATGAGTTTGTCATTTTCTTAATAACCATTACTCACATGATTTTTCTTTGGACTTCACAGACAATTCCAAGAGTAAAAGCATTATTTTTTGTGAAAAGATAAATAAATAAATTGAACAAAAATAATGTGTCACGTGATAGAGATGAAAGATGTTTACCGATAATAATGTTGTTACTCTTGGAATTGTTTAAGTCCAAAGACAAAAATTTGTGAGTAATGCTTGTTAAGAAAATCAAGAAAATCTGCACACGACTTGCCACTAAACTTGCGCAAGAAACCACATTGAACTCTTTTCATAAGCACTACGCCCACCATTTAAATCGCACTTCATACAATTTTCATTGACATTCCACTTGATTTGGATTTGTATATGTGGTTAAAATTTTGATTTTAAGTATTTAGCATTTAATTTTAACAAGATGTTTATACGAAATTTTATTATATTTTTATAGTTCTTTTATTTAATAGTTGTAGATGATTTTAATAAGGTTGATATATTGTGTCAAATTTATTAAAAACTTTGTGGTTAAAAAATTGTTTTAAATTCCACTTCATGTTCAAAATATGACGACTTTTTTATCTTTTCTACGTAAAAGCAAATAATTATATGTCATCAAGCAGATATTCAAAATAAAATTGATATTTCTTTATGATGATTAAATGGACATCAAAAGTTAAATTGAAATTTCTATAGACATCAAATTCAAGATTGATAATTAATTATTAACATATGGTGAACATTATTTTTACTCCTCTCATGAATCATTTAGGTAAGCCCCACCAATATATTTAGTTTCTATCACCTCTATCTTTCTTAAACGTTATCAAGCAAATTATATCAACTTGGCATCTTACACTCCATATATGTTTTTTTTTATTATTATTGGTAAATAGTTTTGGTGGGACTATACCCAATTACAAGGAAGGCTCACCAGCTAGATATAACAATGAGTATACAACAACAAAAGAGCAAAAACCAGAAGTAACATTGTTACCCAAGGTAACCAAAATTGGGGAACAACAAGGAACAAAAGAAGGACGTAGCCCAGCTAGACCACAAAAAATCAAGAACTATACAACAAAAGGAAAGCACAGATAAATATGACCACAAACCGAATTCCACTAGCCCAAGATAGATTATTTTTTGGATGCTCTTTCAATTCTGGATTGAATCGTCTACAACGAGGTGAAAAGTGCCAAAGTGGTTGTGTGCGTTGAGTCCGAAGCATCCAGCTACGAAATGGTCATATTCCTCTCTTTCTCATTTCCCCATATAGTAGCAGGGATCCCACTTAACCTCGCAATGCTCCGAACACTCAGGATATGTTTATCTTTATCATATTAGATATTTATCACCATGGTGAAATATAGTTCAATGTATATGTGATTGAAATCTTTGATGTCTATCTCTTAAGAGATCAAATTTCAAATAGTCAACATCCAAAAAAAATCAAAGAATTTTGTTTTAAAAATTATACTTTAAAAAATTTAAAATTTTAAATTAACCATCAACAAGAAAATGAAACAAAAATATTTTTTATCATTAGGTCAATCTTTAAAGATGTTATATTTTTATATTATTAAATGAATCATGGAATCCTGCATTTAATCAAGGTTAAAACTATAAAAGGATGGTACTCAGTACTACAAAAAAATCTAGAACTGGGTTACGGCCCTGTAACCTATTGAATTTTCTCCATTTCTTATTTTGACCACTTCAGCCTCAAATTACACTCACATAAATAATCAATCCAAAACATTTGTTAAACATTTACGATTTTCCTCAATTTTTTAGTTCGTCCCCTTTGAACATATATTGCACTCAAATAAATAATGCAACCAAGATAGAGAAAATTCAGTGGAACACAATGCACTTCTCCTCCTCATACCCCATCTTATTTTCCCCCATCCTCTCCCTCTTATTCACTTCCTTAATTTTTAATTCTTCGCTCTATCCCCTTCGGTGTTCCCATCGTACACTTAACGTATGATTGTTAGTGGTAGTAATTTTGGCCTTAGGTTCGAGCCTGTCGAGGAGGGAGATGGTTGACATCAACCGTGTTGATAGAAGAAATAAAATTAAGAACTCTTTTATTCCCTATATTTTTTCATTATTATTAGTGTTACCATTGTTTGTAAAACCATTATTCTTTTCTTGGTCGATAATACCATCCATAATAACACCACGATTTTGATTCAAGACCTTGGGTCCTTGGTTGTTGGTTATGTTGTTTTGATGGTATTCGTTGTTTTGGTTAGGGGATACCAATTTCCCATTGAGACCGTAAGTCTTACATCCATTGTCAATAGTGGATTGGTCAATTCAAAGCACACCTTCCAACACTTCCTCATAACCCGGAAGGGAAACTTTTACAATTCTTCTTTGGTCTCTCAACCGAGAGCGAGTGAAGGAAGAGGTTGTAAAGTTCCATTTGGTCCATGTTAGGTGAACTTGTGGAGAACTAAATAACTTAACGCCATCTCTAGATGAAATGGGTGGTAGATTCATTATGTTCCTGCCTAATATACAAGAACTCCCTAATTCTCATTTATAGAAATTTGTTCATGTCAAAAACTCTAATGAATTCGGAAACAAGTTGTTTGAAGGAATGTATGGAAGTCTCATAGTAATTCAATAGTACCAATCCAAAATGATTCCTTTGAGAGTATTCAGAAATATTTTAGCCACTACAACATCCCAAGGAAGTAATTCCCTAATGGAAGTGGTGTAGGCCTTGATATGAGTATTTGGATCTCCTTCTCCTTTAAATTTAGGAAGGTTAGGCAATGGGCATGGAAGCATGACATGTCATATGGTGAAATCAAAGGATTCTTTCAAATACTTAGTGTAAGTTCCCATCATATAAGATTCCACCATTGAAGTTTCTTGAAGAGGGGGAATAGAAGGATGAGTTAGATAAGCTACATGTAAGTATTGGTCGGGTATAAAGAACCTCTTAATACCTGCAAGTAAGGACCAGGAAAATTATACATGTCCATCTCTGGGGATTTTGAATTCCTATGGATATAGGGAAGGAAAACACCGGGATATGAATTAGTGGGCGTAACACTAGGGAACGTCACATTGTTCGGGGGAATAATATTTGAGAACGCACTTCCATTTAGCCCTTGTTTAGGATAAGCATGAGATAGGTGAGGACCCATCCCTAGTGTGTCGATAATATGAGAATATCACACATGTTCAATTGGATTGGATAACATTGTTTCATAATATGTTGTATTGGTTATATGTTGATAGGGGTGTATCCTTTTTTGTTTATAGGATACCCCATATTATGCCCTATTGCATAAGTTGGTTATGAAGTTTGGGCACTCTCTAACTCTCTAATCCTCCCTACTAAGGTATAAATAACATCATTTGGCGAGGATTGAGGCCCTTGTGTGGGTGCATGTTGTATGGGATTGTGTTGGGGGGACATGTGATACCCTATTATAAATTGTTTGGTATTGGTATTCTTATTTTCCTTAAAAGTAGGAGTTTCAGGGTTTGCATTTGATACATTATTGTTGAACATATCAAAGGTATGAGTCTTCATCCTTTCCAAAGACTCATCTATTATGTGAAGTGGATTAGTGATTCACATAAAAATGTCATCCTCTGTTGATTGCATGCTAATGTGAGGTCTTGACAAGACTCTAGTGTGAGGACTAGTTTCACCCATAAAATTCATATTATTTGAATTGGATTGATTGTATTAGATATTTAAGGGTTAGTGGACCTCCTCTATTCTCACATGATTAGTAGGATTTGAGATGTAACTAGGGAGGCTTGCACGATATGTTGTTAGCTCGTCCCGAAAGGAGGGGATTGTTGTAGTTGAACACCTGGAATAATACCTATCAAATCCAAATAGCCCACCAACCTCTCTACCATACTTATTTGGGGAGGTATGAAATACCACCCACTAGGGAAGATGGTGAAAGATGGACTAATGGAAATGAAACTAAAAGGAAACAAGAAGGAACTAGTCCTTCACATCGGGTTCACTGGGTTTTGTGCACCGAAAAATCAATATGTGATTTTAGATGCACTCGACATCTCAAGGTCGTCTTTGAGACAACCGAAATGAGTAAGATTAAATGGATAATTGATAGGAAACTAAAGGAAGTTCAAGGTCTATGAACTAGCAGCGTGAGTTCTAATAGTTGAGTTGGAAAGAGGGGAAATAGAGGCTATGAATGGGTAGCATAAATTCCGTAGGTCTTGTTGTTGCATTAATTTGAATTCTAAACTACATTGAAACTTCGTTTTAAATAAATGAAATAAATATAGCTTAAATAAATTAAAGTGTATTTAATATTTTAATTCAATATATTCATTCTCAATTAATTAAAAAAAGAGGTAAAGCATCTACTCTACTTATGTCCGAGAAAGAAATCAATCAAGGAAGCTAACTAAAAAACATTAACATTTGTATTTCCTAAATTAATTAAAATAAAATAAAATTTCCAGACATAGAAAAAGAAACCAATATAAAATGAAATAAACTACTTCTAAATTAAAATAAACTAAACAGGGAATAGCCAAATGTAGTTATTCCTTTGTTGTAGGATTGTGAAGTTGGATCTAATTTAAAAGAAAGAATGTGCTCTAAAGTTATTATTCTAAAAATTAAATTTCTTCTTCACCTAGAAATTTCCCTTGCAAAATAAAAATAAATTATATGAATGATTTGAAATGAACAAATGAAAAAGAACACAGACGTAAAATTTTCCTCTAACTTCTTTCCTCAGATCCACAAGGATAGTTAGAGAAGAATTTATTCGTTGAAAACTTGTGTAGACATTACACATGACAATACTGGAAATGAAGATGTATTTTAATTCTATCACTTTAAAACAAGATATTTCTTCTAATTTAATGACAACAATAAATTGAAAGCTTTAAAGAAATCAAGACATCCCCAACCTGTAACTATTGATTTGTGATAGTATCTAGGTGTGGTGTTGTATTGTGTCTCCTCAACTTCCTTTTCATTTCAGAGATATGAGTTCCAATTGATCCAAGGTATCTAGTTATGGATGGTAGCAAGATGAACAATAAGATGGTTGTATCTTATCTTGGTTGCAAGAAAATTGGTGAAAATGCAATATTGGAAGCACCAAAGAAATGAATTGGTTGTCTATGTAATTCCTACCAGGATTTTGGCATTTGATTAAGCTAAATATGAAATATATGTCTAATCTGCTGCCATTGTAGCAACAAATAAATGAACAATTAAGTACAATGTAAATCCAAGCAAACTAATCCAGAAAGTATGAAACCCTAATTGCAAGGAGAGGGTAGAAAGGCTTAGTTGATGTTAGGAATACCTTGGATAGTTCTCACATTATATATTTATATGTGAGTTAATATATTATTAGTTCTATAATATTATTGTTATGTTGGTTGTTTAAACAACCTACATATATAGTTTATTGTTGTGAGTTGTTTCCTAAATTTTAGGAACAACCTCACCTATATATTTGTAAAATCTGTATGAAATAATCAAGTTGTTATTGTGTTTATTTTGTATTATCAAAACTCTGTCAAATTCAAGATTTGGTATCAGAGTTGTGCCTGATCCTCCTCTATTGGGAAGCTTGATTAATTTTTTTATGGGAAAACATGTTTCTATTCACCCCCTATGGATGATAGCCCTATGAATAGTTTGTCTTTTTAGGTAGATCGATTTGTGAGGCTAGTTTATACCACTGCAACTCGTGTGTTGATGTTTCTATCAATACCGTGTTAACAGATATAGTTGTAATAGGCGAAGGTCAGATTGTATTATATTGGATTTCTATATTTTTGCATTAGAAACGCAATTCGAATGTGACATTATTCATTATTTACACCTTCGGCTCGAGCCTGACTCGACTGTTCCGCTGGGCCTCCCACTGTCCATAACAGAAGTGTGACAATTGTTAAAGGGGGTGTGAAGGAAGGAGTAAAGTGTAATATGAGAGAGATTTTTTACGTGCGGGTACATATATTTTCTCCAGAGGTCGTCACAGATCTTATGAACATGATAAAATATCTAAATGTGCATGTTGATCGTCGTTATTCACATATGCATTGGATCTTGGCCAACGGTTTGGTAGTTTACAAGGCATTTGTCTCAACACAACTCATAAAATGCCTTGGATCTTTGTCTCGGTTTCAACATTTTGCATTGGTTCCTCGACCTTGGCTCTTTTCTTCAACTTTACTACCTTTAATGAGCCCTCCTCCCAAACATCTACCTCGACTCCCAGGTTGCACAACGGTTGAGCCTTGAATTACTCCCCTCTTGTCACTTTGTTCATGGAAATCTCCACAAAAAGCTCAAGGTATTAGACCAAATAGGTGTGTTTTTGTTTTGAGTTGCAAATCTATGATCTTTTACATATATAGCTTCAGTTTCCTAAGCTTCTCCATACCCCGAGCTAATTTCATATATTTACGCCGTAAGGCGTTCTTGTGGTGGAGTTGAAGCTGTTTTGTCTGACAGAAGTCAGAAATCAAACGGACCACAATCTTCCTTAGAGTTTCGTTGAAATCTAATGGAGGAAAGACTTAATCGATGGCTGGATGACATGTGCAATCATGCATTTCGACAGGTATTCTCATGCATTTTGACACGTATTCTCATGCATTTCAAAAACTACCATTCGGACAAGCACGTCGATGACCTTGAGCAGGTTGAGGACGTTTCAGTGTTGGTTTGAGCAGTTTCCCCCGATCTCCCCACGGCGGTTAACAACTCCCACAAAGACGGGCATTATCTTTGATCGCGGGATGTAGATCTGGTGTGCTGTTTTTCCACCACATGCGATATATGTTCGTGCTTTCAGCTCTCTCGGCATTCTAAAACTGCAAAAGGCACTCCTGCAACATTATATATACAGTCTTTCCGTGCTTCGTTCAAAGGACATCCATAGTCATATATACTCGGTGATCAGCAATTACAATGAAGAAGCAGTTCGTTTTGAGTTTGTTAGCGGTAGCCCTTATAATTGTCATCTCTTCTGCCCCCTTCACATGGGCAGACTGCCATGAGAGCGAGGTCGAGGTCGACAACCAGAGGCGACAACAGTCATGTGACCCCCGGCAACTGTATGAGTGCAAAGATTTCTTAAGAGGAGGAAGAGGAGAGGAGGAATATGAGGAGGAAGAGGAGAGACCGTCTTCCATGTGCTGCCAGGGTCTGTCAAGAATGCCTCAACGATGTCGCTGCGACGCCATTCAACAACTATTCGACCAAGCTCAGGAAGATCAAACTTATACTTCTGATAATAATCGACGTACTGCAGGAAGGCAAGGAGAGCGTGAACGACAAGAGCAGCAGCAATTACAGAGAGCAAGACAACTCCCTGAACGTTGCAACGTCTCACCCAGCCGCTGCAACATCCGACGAAGCAGAGAACATTCTTCCGGTAATTACCCTCCTCCTCCACCATTTTCTGCAATTCATTACAATTATTTATAACTGATTACATATATTGTTGTTTGTGTTGGCTGCAGGCATTTTCATGCCAGGGACTGTTTAGTAGACAACTACTATGTATGTAGTTCTACAGATATAAATAAAATGTCTCTGCTCATCTCCTTTTCATCAAGCGCGTAGCACAGAGCTTATTGTCGTGTGAGTAAATGTGATAGAAGAGCGGGTTTATCCTCATATGTAAATCAGCTCAGGCTTCAAAGCTTTTTGATGAATCAATAAATTTATAGTTTCTTTCCGAGAATATCATATAATCTATGTTATTTTCCATGAGGAAAATAATTTAAGTATTTTGTGATGTCATGAATTTGAAATTCGTAAACAATAGAGAGAGAGATATTAACAAAAATAGAGAAAGATATTAACAATAGAGAAAGATATTAATAATTCAGATATACAACCTCTATTTTATTATTAGGCATATCGTAGTTACAAAAATCTATAATAATAGAACTAAAGAGAGTTTAAGTTGTGATTTCTATTTAGATAATGTAACTCTTATTGTGATCATTAAATAATTATAATTTAGATATATTCAACCAGAACAATTTTTTTTTAAATATCCACTTCAAATTTAAGATTATAGGTTGGTTATTTATGGTTTCAGCAAACTTCTATAGAATTGTTAATATCTCTCTCTATTGTTCTGATCAGTTAATAAAAAAAATTAAATGTCCACTTCATATTTGGAAGCATGGATTTCGTCTTTGGAGGTCCAAAGAAAATATATTTTTTAATTTTTTCAAATACATTACATTTAGAATCAAATTGTAAATGAAGTCCAGAACACACAATAGAAATTATATCTATATCTATTTATATAGATATGTATGTATTTATATGTCTATGTCTTCGTGGGATTCCAAATTTATTTGCACTTCTGTAGCTAAGCAGTGATGATTAAGCTTCTTCCCCTATTCTAATTTTCTGTTTTTTTTAAATCAATTTTGTTGAAGTTCTAAGATTGATCGGTATTTTTACTCAAAATTATGAGATTGATCAATTTAGGTTCAGCCTTAGTCGGGATCCACTTGAACTAGTGAAATTGACGTTGAGTAGCATGTCCGTCCATGTGAAAGACCATGGAATTGTTGACATCGGTTGATTTTTTTTTCCACTGTGCAGCGTTGCTACAGATTTGTACTGCCCTTTCATCGAACAACCCAGAACAATGCACACAACAACCATGCTTTGATTGTGTCGATTAACAGAGAACATTTCGTAATTTCTGGCCATGCTTCCAAAATGTGCCCCAATTGATTTTGCTCTGAAGGTTTTTCAGATTCAATGGGTTCACCTACCTTTACCACTGTGGGAGGCACTGTTACTGAATTTTGCGTTCGTGGCATTCAAATTCGGGTTGCATGCAAGGCAGTCAGTCCATTGTGTGTTAATGGGTGCTGTCGGTTTGGTGTTGGGTAATGAGATTAATAGAAGGACTAATAGGTTGACTATGAATCTTTTGCAACACACTTTTTCTCTGCATCAACCAAAAAATCATGCTTTGTGCATATTTATGGATTGAAACATGCCTTATAAATGGTATTGATAGCTCTATTGTTGACATTGTTTACGGAAATTCGTTTTTTCCCCCTCTTTTGTCTTTAATTATTGTCAACAAATTTGATCGATATTTTTGTCTGCTTCAATTTTCTTTTCCGCTCCCCAATATTTCACTTTCGGCGTTAACATCACACACATCTCGTGCGAACCATTCACTTCTTTTTTCCTGTTTTATCCTAAAAAGAGGGGAAAATCAATCTCATATTCCAACGGATCACACGTAGAGATATAGATAACACAGATAAAGCTAAAGGAAATAGTGTCAAATGTAAGCTGCATGTAACTTGTCCTCAATCCTGCAGTTTGATTCAAAACATTCAACTGTAAACATTGATGTAGATTCAAAAATTCCATGACAGAGATAAAAAATATAATTTAGCATGGGAAGATACAAATACAGTGTAGTTATTGTTTCCATCTTAGCAATGACATTGTTAGTTGTTAGCTCAAAATCCTCAAATGCACAAATTTACCACCCTCCCTAAGCTAATTATTTTCTGGGGCTTGTTTACTTGAACAGGTGCAATTGGACTGAATTTCAGAAAGACCCTGCAACAGATCAAGCCAACTTTATCAGAGTTGTTATCATGTTGTGTGGGCGTCATGCATGTTGAATTGAACCATGAGGAATTTGAGCCTATGAAAATCAAGAACCAATTGCAACATTGCATTCTGTATCACCTGAGCCTGTCGCTGACAATTATAGATGTTGGCGCACAACAACATTGCATAATAATTCAATTAACTCATTTCTATTTCGAACTGTCAAAGGTAAACATCACTACTTTTATTTATTAAGTTTTTCCTTTACGTGCATTCTTTTCACATACTAGCCCTTATTGAATTCTAACTATCTTTCATATCAGCTTTGTATTATTAACGAACTAACACAAGTTTCTAACTTCATAGATAGAAACTCTAGAATAGAGGATGATCTAAGCTTTTCCATGTTCCAAGAGTTTGTTGACTCTTTGAGTTCCAAGAGTTTGTTGACAATTTTTTTGAATTTTGTTAATATGCTTCAATGGCTTTTTGGTGCCTTGTTTTTCTTTGTGACGGTGGAGAACCAAAGCGGCACAAGGTTAGTACTTTTGCTCCTCGGTGGAAACTCTTGGTCTTGTCGTATTGTCCCATTATCCCTCGGATGTTGGTTGGGGTTTTTATTTCACGTTATTCCTCTTGTGCTTTCATGCATGTAAGTATTCCTTGAGAAAAAAATTGCTTGAATGAGATTTGCAAAATACATAAAGATGCAATAAAATATATCGAGTTTTATTAACATGTTTTAGTCACATCTTGAGACGCTAGCCTAGAGACTATGGAGAAGTCACTTGTAAGACTTGACAACAACGAAATTTGGAAACTTTTTAACAAAATTGTTATTTAGATTGTATTTTGCAATGCCCAAACTTCTCTTTCATATTTCATTGTTTATATCCCGTATCGACAATGTAGTAGTAGCTTTTGGCATGCCCAATATTCATAGTGAAGTGCTTATATATACAATTGCTTAAACATATCCTATTTATGTTTTGTTTTTTCTTCGCATGTAAATGTAAAGCAAATTACGGAAAAAATCTAATAAAACTCCTAGGATCCCTTACGGCGTCCACATCACATGGTTTGTCATGCGAGTGCAGTTTTTTTTATCGAGCCTTCCCTCCGAAGGAATTATATCTAACTCCTAACCTAGAGGGTGTGTGCTTGAAATAGAAACAATATTATGAACACACACAAATTCACAAGAAAAATATAAAAACAAGTCTTTGTATTAAAAATACTCCGAGCACTTCAAAGGCCTTCTCTTGTTTTTCTTGTTTTTGAATTACAAAATGAAACTTCTTGTTACGCCGAAGGTGTTCCCCTATGGGAAAGGTATTTCCGGACGTTTCTGAGACTGTGTTAAAGTTGACGGCCATCTAGACATTTTTTCAATGCAATTAATTTTGACGGCCGTTTGGATGTTTTCACAATTCTGACTATTCTAAACGGTTGCTTTTCATTTTTTTTCCTTACACTTGGCAACGAATGGTTAATAGGTCTGAAACGCTAGCGAACGGTTAACAGGTTGGAAACACCGTTTATATTATTACGCAAGGAAAATGATAGGTCCGAACATCGTTTAGCTCTCCACATAAATGTGTCATCTCGTAAGATTGACATCGGAGGGAATTAAATCCATTTGATTCTCTTCTTTTAAGGGGCTTGATCGCGTTTTAATGTTGTTAAGCCCCGAAGGAATACCCAAATCTTATGTGGAAGACTAATGCAATCCTTTCTCCGCCATTAAAATAACCAGAAATTTCTCAGTTTTGAAATACTGTGAGTCTTACGATTTTAAATTCCTTTCTCCCCCTTTAAGAAAAGCTAAATATTTATCAGAATTAAAATTCCTTTCAAACAACTAAAGAATTCCAGATATTTTTGAAATAAAAACTTCAAACCGTGTGAAAATAAATCCCTTCCGTATAGGCTCTCATATAAGTTTGACTTCTTACGGCCAAATTTGCTGCCAAATTCACCGAAGTTTTCTCCTTTGCTAAATATGTTAAATAATTTAAGGGGCATAGTTTTATTCTAACATCCGAGGAATGGTAAAATCATCTTTTCAGTTATTTTAATTCATTCTTTTTGAAATTTTAAGGTTAGCACGGTTCATGTTTGAAAAGAAAAGAAGAGTGAGTAAACTAAAGAATATTCGGGCAGATATTTGATTTGTTTTGTTAAGTCAACAGTTTGTGTAGGTTGAAAAAATTGTTTTGTAGCGGATAAGTAAGCTTATAATTATTACGTTAATTATGCCGAAAGGCATATTCACTTTAGGGAAAGGGCTCCCCTTCTCTGACATTGATGGCGACAGTGACGGACGAGATGAATTCATCGAGCCATCTTTCTTAGCGGGCTGGTGAGTTTCGTGTTGGAAAACAGGAGACGGTGCTCATCCACACCACCTTTTCTCACTATGACCTCGCCAAGACATATTTCATGGACATGGAGAAGGGGAGACTACACTCTGGGAATGAACTCAAGAACTTGTGCATTAAGCTTGTTGAATGTCATCTTCTTTTCAAGAGCAACTGGCGCCGATGATGCCTTTGTTGGGTTAAGATTTAATTTTTTGAAGCTTTTCAACATAGCATCATCTTCCTCATTTAGGGTTTTATAAGAAAAAAATTTCTCCATGGATTTCCTCGAGGGCAACAATTACATCACTTGCTTGCGATGTAAATGCATTGATGGTTTACATGGATACTTTGAGTTTCCCATCGGACCCCATGCCCATAAATCTTATTCTTTTCTAAATGATAGAAGGGGTGATGAACCTACAAAATAAAGATTAATTTAGGGAAAGAGAATGAAGAGCGAGCAACAAAGCAACTTACTTGAGCATTGTCGTATCCAAGGCCTATTTAACGGTGAGTTCTAGGTGTCTGATTTCTGAACATCCCAAATCCACCCTGGAGCTGAGCATGCACATATGGTCAAGAGAAACGAAGAAGAAGATGTTCGAGGTGGAGCAGCGAGGTAGATAAAAAAGAGGTCGAGAAAAAGGAGAAAAACCAACAAATAGATGCAAAGAAGAAAAATAACCAATTGAGGATAAATCTAAAATATTTATATAACTTGGAAATCATAAAATTTCATTATGCCGAGAGGCATTTGCACATGCGGAATGCTCCACCACTTCTGACAACTGCCGAGGCATGGATGCGAGAGATGAATTGATCGACGAAGCATGAACTTGCATATGCCCTTCACATGGTTGCCAATGGTTCGACAGTTAAATCTTTTCCAAAATAAGAAATAAATTATTTTTTCACATGTACCTGCTAAAGAATTTTTTCCTAAATTCATCGATTAGCCATTTTGGAGTAGACTAGTGGTTCGATAGTTAATTCTTTTCCGAAATAAGAAATAAATCATTTTTTCACATGTACCTACTAGAGAATATTTTTCCTGATTTCATCACTTAGGGGTTTTCTGCGTGGGTGTATTCATTTGAACAAGCCCTAACGATTGCAATTTGGGGGTGAAGTCAGGAGCTAGCGCATAAAGCTAGCAAACCGATGAGTTCTTTTCAATAGAAATTACGGTGCGGTCCTCCTTTACGTCGACTGTGCACAGGATGCTTTTTCCCTAAACAAAGTCGAAGATGGATTTATAATAGACTCCTTTTGGGTCGTTCCTGGACATGGTTTTCAGAATGTACTCATATCTTTTGGATCCGTGGTGACCACAAAATATGGTTTCCCATCCATGGAGGCCTTAACTATAGCATGCGATGTACAACAGAGGGTGAGCAAAAGGAGGAGTAGAAGTGTCGGTGTGATAAAGAAATCATGTATTTTCCTAGCAGACTACGAGTGATGATAGCAATTGTTGATGAGTTGGCAAACCACAAGTTTCAAATGTTGAAACTCCTTTACTCTCCTATTACCAAATCATTTTTTTCGAAACACAGGGAAGACTGACTCATAATAGGTTGACTATGAATCTTTTGCAACACACTTTTTCTCTGCATCAACAAAAAATCATGCTTTGTGCATATTTATGGATTGAAACATGCCTTATAAATGGTATTGATAGCTCTATTGTTGACATTGTTTACGGAAATTCATTTTTTCCTCTTTTGTCTTTTAATTATCACAACAAATTTGATCGATATTTTTTTATCGCTTCAATTTTCTTTTCCGCTCCCCAATATTTCACTTTCGGCGTTAACATCGCACACATCTCGTGCGAACCATTCACTTCTTTTTTCCTGTTTTATCCTAAAAAGAGGGGAAAATCAATCTCATATTCCAACGGATCACACGTAGAGATATAGATAACACAGATAAAGCTAAAGGAAATAGTATCAAATGTAAGCCGCATGTAACTTGTCCTCAATCCTGCAGTTTGATTCAAAACATTCAATCGTAAACATTGATGTAGATTCAAAATTCCATTTAGAGATAAAAACATAATTTAGCATGGGAAGATACAAATACAATGTAGTTATTGTTTCCATCTTAGCATGATGACATTGTTAGTTGTTAGCTCAAAATCCTCAAATGCACAAATTTACCACCCTCCCTAAGCTAATTATTTTATGGGGATTGTTTACTTGAACAGTGCAATTGTGAATTTCAGAAAGACCAAGCAATGATCAAGCCAACTTTATCGAGTTGTTATCATGTTGTGTGGGCGTCATGCATGTTGAATTGAACCATGAGGAATTTGAGCCTATGAAAATCAAGAACCAATTGCAACATTGCATTCTCGTATCACCCGAGCACATGTCATTTGACAATTATAGATGTTGGGGCACAACAACATTGCATAATAATTCAATTAACTCATTTCTATTTCGAACTGTCAAAGGTAAACATCACTACTTTTATTTATTAAGTTTTTCCTTTACATGCATTCTTTTCACATACTAGCCCTTATTGAATTCTAACTATCTTTCATATCAGCTTTGTATTATTAACGAACTAACACAAGTTTCTAACTTCATAGATAGAAACTCTAGAATAGAGGATGATCTAAGCTTTTCCATGTTCCAAGAGTTTGTTGACTCTTTGAGTTCCAAGAGTTTGTTGACAATTTTTTTTTGAATTTTTGTTAATATGCTTCAATGGCTTTTTGGTGCCTTGTTTTTCTTTGTGACGGTAGAACCAGGCGGCACAAGGTTAGTACTTTTGCTCCTCGGTGGAAACTCTTGGTCTTGACTGTATTGTCCCATTATCCCTCGGATGTTGGTTGGGGTTTTTATTTCACGTTATTCCTCTTGTTGTGCTTTCATGCATGTAAGTATTCCTTGAGAAAAAATTGCTTGAATGAGATTTGCAAAATACATAAAGATGCAATAAAATATATCAGAGT
The DNA here is from genome assembly GCA_018340775.1 of Taxus wallichiana var. yunnanensis. Lineage (NCBI taxonomy): Eukaryota > Viridiplantae > Streptophyta > Pinopsida > Cupressales > Taxaceae > Taxus > Taxus wallichiana. Next base: position 912,000,346 of record CM031237.1, on the reverse strand, counting down.
TTTATTAACATGTTTTAGTCACATCTTGGAGACGCTAGAGACTATGGAGAAGTCACTTGTAAGACTTGACAACAACGAAATTTGGAAACTTTTTTACAAAATTGTTATTTAGATTGTATTTTGCAATGCCCAAACTTCTCTTTCATATTTCATTGTTGCTTATATCCTGTATCAACAATGTAGTAGTAGCTTTTGGCATGCCCAATATTCATAGTGAAGTGCTTATATATACAATTGCTTAAACATATCCTATTTATGTTTTGTTTTTCTTCGCATGTAAATGTAAAGCAAATTACGGAAAAAATCTAATAAAACTCCTTGGATCCCTTACGGCGTCCACATCACATGGTTTGTCATGCGATTGCTAGTGGATAAAGATTTCACCTAATTATGTGTAAGGGTTCATACCTCGAAGTGGAAATAACATTCAAGATAGTGAAATGCTTTTTTAAAAGTGGGGGTATTTTATAAAGTCTTGGTTTTGAAATCTTTGTAGGGGAAGTATTTTATATAGGTAGAAGATTAATGAGGGGCATATTTTATTCGGTGTTCGCGTTTTTAAATCAATATCGTATTATTATTTTTAGATATTTTCTTTCTTAAAAGTGTTTAAATTGTAAAAAAATGCCTTAAGGATACATTTTCGGTGTTACCCGACATCCATAAAATAAAGTATTTCACATGGGGGGAATAATAAACAATGTGGAAACATGAAATCTTGAGCAACATGATTGCATTCCGTTGAGTTAGCAACACATCTATTGGAGGATGGAAGCAATAAAGGTAGGAGGACAATCAACATCCTCGAGTTTGTCACTACCTCAGAGGCCACATAATGCTTTAGTGACACCTTTTGCTTTGTGTGTGATGAATAAGAACAAAAGTGTATCCATGTTCCTGTGTGCAATATAGTTTCGTGTTTTCCCTGGTATGATGATGATGTGGAGATTTATACCATTGATACTATAGCAGGAAGTGTTCTTGATCAGATTGACTTGATGGTTGATGTGAATTGGTTGAAGGATCCCAATTCATGTATTCACCTAAATAGGTTGATGAACCCATATTCATGGATGATGTAGTTCCCACACTGTGTTAAGGATCAAGACCATGTGTAGGATACATGAGCGACATACTATTTGGTTGAAGATGGTGTTTTTCTCATATGTTCACACTAAGGGGGGAATGTTAGGTATACCTTGGATAGTGCTTACATTATATATTTATATCTAGGTCAATATATTGTTAGTTCTCTAATATTATTTTTACATAGGTTGTTTAAACAACCTACATATAGTTTATTATTGTGAGTTGTTTCCTAAATTTTAGGAATAACCTCACCTATATATTTCTAAGATCTTGTATGAAATAATCAAGTTGTTATTGTGTTTATTTTGTATTATCAAAACTCTGCCAAATTCAAGAGTTGATTCATAGAGTTATGGAGGATGCACAGAGTTAGAAATATAGAAAATCGAAGCATTGATATTTGTACTCGAGCACACAAAAATTTAGATCAGGAGGAGCATGTTGAACTAGGTCACTTGGAGAGGGACTAGGGTGCCCGTGGGTGCCCTAGGCCTATTTTTGGGTGCCTATGTCTACAAAAATGCTCAAAAAACTTCCTCTAAGGTGTCGCAAGGTGTTCACCATTAGTCTCCTTTGGTCGCTCTAAGGTCGCGCAAAGATCACCGAGCTCAATGTAAACTTGCAATGAAGAATGAACCAAGAAACCCCTCAAATAGTGTGAACTAGTAATGAAGTAGCTAGATGTAGAATGTAGTAAATGAGTGCATGGAATGGAATGAACTTCCCTCCTCTTAAGTGTAATGCAGAAAACCAGTCCTTCGTCCCTTGTGATGGAGCTAGATGGATGCGATGGAGCTCTTAAATGTCGTGATGGATGCAACCTTATGTGGTGATAGATGGTACTTAGTGCTTGGTCTTTATTATGATCACACAATTTTATATTGATATGATTCCTTTTCTTGAATTTCATAATTAACCCCGAAAAGGACGACTACCAAAAGATAAGATGCTCAAACGGTTAGAAAGGACCTAAAAAGTGTGAGTAAAGTAAAAAAAAGGATAGGGGCACTGACGTTATGCGTCTTGGCTAGTCACTAGTGTCTAGGATGACAAATGTCAACGAGTAAAAAGGAAGAATAAATGATTAAGGGCGTAAGGTTGAAAGTGGTAATAGAAAGCAAAGAAAGGTGGCCAAAGACATGGGTTAATTAGTAATTTTATTACTTAGGAATCATATGAATAATAGTATGTAATCAGGACTAGATAATTACCCAAAGTGCGTGATTTTGTGTCTACATTTTCCCCACTTTATGTTGGTGAGTGGAAATCTCGGTAACATAAAGTAGATAGAGATGTGTACCTAATAACCATGTAGATCAATATAAAAACTTACCGAGGGACTAGACAAAGCATGGAGTGATAAAAATGTGAAGCATGGATGCTAAGGAGGAAAAAGTGTAAAAAGTGATGATGAAAATGAACCTAGGATGGAAATGTGTGTGTGGGTGTCACAAGTTGTACACATTGTCGATGTAAATAATGTTGTAGAAGATGTGGATGATGTTATTGTTGATGATGTGGATAATTTCATTGTTGATGTTGACTATTGCTTACCATACATATGAACTTGCAAAATAGAAGCCAAAAAGTAGTCAAATACGCATGTATATGTGTAAAAACATGTATAGGAGTATGTTAAATGAAAAAGTGTGAAAAAGGAACATGTGCACCGATGCGCAAGTTTTTGGGTGATCTCACTCCAATGTAATGGAAAAATTGTAGGGAGAAATGTCCGTGTCAACCACCAATATTTAATTGTTTCTCGTTATGTAAAACACCATTACGAGATGGTGTGTATAAACGCATGTTAAGGACTATCTCGCCCTATAAAATATTTTATGTGTGGAGTTCTATAGACTGTGTTGAACTAGAAATCATTTTGTAACTACCCCCTGGTCTCGGGAATCCGGAAAGACCATTGTATTGCCCCTAGTTTCTGGCATCCAGAAAGGTTATTGTGCTAAGGACCCAAGTCGATTCGAGCGCTATCTCGAAATTGAAAATTATGTTGTATCGTATTGTTTTGTGTATAATAATATATAGGGTAACTAATTCACCCAAATGATTCCCCACTCGTTTGGGGTGCATGTAATGTCGTTAAAGGAGTATACGGCCCAAAAGAAGCATTGTGTTGAATATGTGCCCTGCAAGGGGGAATTTTCTTGGTAGAAACCAAGGCACATGAATACAAATGGCTAGGAGACAAGTGTTAGTAAAAGCAAAGATAAACATGCAAGTGTAAGATGAAATGTAAGCTAAGATGCACGCAAGTAATGTAGACCGTGAAAATGGGTTACAAAGATGGGACACCACTCACTATGTCGCAATAAATTAAGGCCATAATGGTTGCAAGAAGTCAGAGAACAAGCAAGACATAGGAAAAATCCCACAAACAATGACAAATAAAGGCAAACAGTGTATCGACAACCATGGAAGCAAATAGTCTTGCATAACAAATGCTACACATGAAGCACCTATTAGCACATTAGAAATATAAAAAAGTATGTCAAAGTGTGTATAATATGAGAAAATAGTGTGTTATGAAACAAAATGAAACAATAACACCTGTAATGAACAAAATTGGATGCCCCTGGGGAGTTGTTGTGGGAAAGGTAATATGTATGCACCAAGCATCTATGATGCATGTAATAGACACCGTAGAATTTACGAACTAGAAAGGAAATTTAACGTGCATGTGTGTATGGAAATATAATAACATATAAGATATCTATCTAGCATGTGTAATAAGATGAACATGTAACAAGAAAATGTAAGAAATATTAAATGCAACCAAGATATGTAGTATGTTGTGGATGATATGACATGGAATACAAAGATGAATGATAAGAGCAAAGTGTGCCCCTGCGTTGATGTGTATGTATGAAATGAGGTTTATTTATTTATGCCCCCTCAACAGTCAATAATGAATCAGTAAATGAGAGTGCGTCATCGGGAAATGGTTTGAAATGTATTCCCAAGAAAGATGTTGATTGTAGGGTGTCGTGTAATGTGTAGGATTGAATGTGACAAAGTAAAATTGATGAGGTGGTAGAATGTGTGATGATTTATCCTAAAGCATATATCACTAAATGTGTGAGAAAGATATCAAAAAGCGTGATGATGTAATATAAAGTGTATATCATGAAATATATGGATGTAAATGATAGAAATCGTGATGATGTAGCACAAGGCGTATATCACGAAATATATGGATAGAATGATAGAAAGTGTGATGATGTGGCATAAAGAATATTTCAAAAAAATTATGAGTAGGATGATAGGAGACGTGATGATTTAACCTAAAGCATACATCACAAAATGCATGAATAAGGTAATGGCGAAAAAAATGGTGCATAGTGTGATAAGAAGGGTGATTGATTAAATGTGAAGATGAAAGTGTAGAATGATTTAGATGTGATGTATTGTTGATGTACACAGTGTGAGAGGTTCATTTATATAGGATTCCCTCAAAAGAAAGTGTGAACCAAAGCTCAAGAGTGCGTCATCGAGAAATGACAATACAAGCATGTATGTGAAAATCTAGGTGTGAAATGATGTGAATATAAGATGCATGTCAATGCTAAGGGGGATAAATAAGCATGATGCCCCCCAAGTGTGCCAATGATGGAGATTTATGCAGCAACACGAGAGGTACCATGCCATTGTGGGAGAGCATTATCTGTGTCGTGATAAGAGTGAGGGCCAACACAATGGTAGGTCGAAGCAATAATAGGACCATGTGATGGTGGCAGAATTTGAAATGTGTCTTGGCCATCAGTAGGAGTAGTTGCTTTGACAAAAGTGATTGGTTGGAGCTTATGTGGGATTGATGATACTGCAAAATACTTGATAGGAGAAGAAGGTGGACTGATTTTGAGAGGTGGTTGCATAATTTGACTTGGTAATGTTGTGGATGACTTGAGAGGAAGAGGTGTTGAACTGATTTTTAAAGGAGGTTATTTAGGTTGACTTTGATAGTGTCATAGATACCTTAAGAGGAGGTGGAGTGAGACTAATTTTAAGAGGTGGTTGCTTGACTTGAGTAGATTGCATAGGTGGCACTTGAGTGATGGAAGAAGAAACATTAGAAGTGATGACTGGATGCTCATTAGACATAAACAAATCAGATTTAGGAACCCATTGAGATGTAACAAGTGGAGAGGACCATGTAACAGAACATTATGCAGTGAATGAGATAAAACCTTAATGCTCAAGATGTTTGATTATTTGCATTGTAAATAATAAAACTCATTGTCATTATGTCTAATGATTTGATGATACATGTAATATGGAAGACCTTGATATTTGACAAGTCGGTAAGGAGGATAGCCTTGAGTAGGTGGTAAAGTGATGGATTGATTACTTGGGAGTTTAGTAAGAATCTCATTTTTCTTAACATTTTGATTAAACATGAGAGGCTCTAGTAATGGCAAGACTTGAGGCTCACTAATATAAGAACATGTAGAAGACATAGAATGAAGATGAGATGTAGAAGGAGAACAAACATGATCCTGAGAAGCATCCTTAAGATGTTGGATTTCAGATTTTAGAGATATAATCATGGATTCCATAGACTGAAATTTATCTTGAAATAAAGAATGAAGGGCTTGAATGGATTTTCAAATAGATTGATTGGATTTGGAATCAAGATATTCCTCAAAAAGATGATCAAAAATAACATTGACTTGAGCAAGAAACATGTTGATAGGAAGATACATAGTCTCTAGGGTTTTTGGAGAGCATCTTTACAAGATGGGTGCATTTGAATCAATTGAAGCAAAGAGACTTGACAAACCTTAGGATCCATGATGGAAGAAAAAGAAAGATCCAAGAGTATTTGAACATGGGTTCACCAAAATGATTAAGCTAAATCTAAAATATATGCTTAGTTTGATACTATAAATAATAAATAAATGGACAATCAAGTAGTCAATGTAGATCCAACTAAACTAATACAAAAACTATAAAACCCTAATTGCAAGGAGAGGGTAGAAAGATTTAGCTAATTCGCATAGTTCTGGAGGATGCACAGAGTTGGAAATCTAGAAAATACGAAGCACCATCACTGTCACACCATAAAGCACGAGAAAATGCATATCGGGAGGATCAAGTTAGACTGGGGTGCCTAGAGAAGGACAGGAGCGCCCATGGGTTCCTAGGCCTATTTCTAGGAGCTTGGGTTTGCGAAAATGCTCAAAAAACCTCCTTTGAGGTTTCTTGGAGTGTTTTCCTTTAGTCTCCTTTTCTCACTTCGAGGTCACGCCAAAATCACCGAGCTCACTGCAAACCTACAAAACCCTCAAATAGACATCAAATCCCAAAAAAGAAAGATGCAAAATGAGGGCCAAACTATCCTCAATTGTCACAATGGTGAACTTACAACGACTGAGCGTTGCACATACATCGAACCCAATGTAGTTTTTGTATGTGTGTGTGGAATTATGCCTTAGGTTGCTCTTGTGTGTGTCGCATTTGGATAATGAGAAAGTAACTAGATGTAGAATGTAGTAAATGTGTGCATGGAATATAATGAACTTCCCTCCTATGAAGTGTGATGCAGGAAAACCAACCCTTGTGTCCCTTGTGATGGAGCTAGATGGATGTAATGGAGCTCTTAGATGCTTGATGGATGCAACCTTAGGTGGTGATAGATAGTGCTTAGTGCTTGGTCTTTTATTATGATCACATAAATTTATATTTATATGATTCCCTTTCTTGAATTTCATAATTAACCTCGAAAAGGTTGACTACCAAAAAGATAAGATGCTCAAACGGCTACAAAAGGCCAAAAAGTATCAAGTAAAGTACAAAGAGGACAGGGACGCCCTGAGGGGATGAGGACGTGCCTAAGCGCTAGCGTTGCCCGTTTGGGCACCGTATAGGATGAAAATGTCAAAGAGTAAAAAGGAAAACTAAGCGAGTAAGGGTGTAAGACCGAAAGTCGTAATAGAAAGCAAAGAAAGGTTGCCAAAGACATGGGTTGATTAGTATTTTTTTACTTAGGAATCATATGAATAGTAGTATGTAATCAAGACTAGATAATTACCCAAAGTGCATGATTTTGTGTCTACAAAGAACATGACTTTGCAAAATAAATCTCAAAACTTCAACCCAACATTTGAATGAAATATGGGATTTTATAAAAATATGGGGAAGAAGAAGTCTGAAACACATGTCCAACAAGAAGTGACAACACACCTAGATGAGGGGTAGTCAACTTACTAAACATAACAAAATAGAAGGATAAAATCAATATGGTTCAAACAAGCTCAAAACAAGCAAAACGATCAAAAAATAGGTGAGAAAAATCACTCCCAAACTAGAGACATGCGTTAGAAAACACACATTTTAATGACGCAGGTAAAGGTGGTAGAGCCATCACCGATCTATTTGAGGTGGTGGTAGTGCAACTAGCTGCCATGGTGGTTATGCAACCACCGGTCTATGCACACCCAATGTGGTTATGTGACTTAAAGTCACAAAAATCATGAAAAGAGTAAAAAGTGGCTTGTAAGGGTATGAAAAAACTTCCAAACTTAGAAAAATAGGAAAATTGGTCATAACAAGAATATCAAAAATGAAGGAATAGGATCTGGATCTCATCGTTATTCTAGAAAAGAATTCTTTCATCATTGGAGACTTACTATGTCCTTCAATGTAGAACCTTGTAATTTTTGGGTGAGTACGGTTCTCAAGTTGGAAATAGCCTCCAAGTTTATAGGATCTTCAATTTCCATTGGTCCATGGCATACAATTGTTGAATTGTGACCACTTTGTATAGTAAATATCTTAAATAAAACTTACCTCCTCTTGTTTAAATTACCCTCTTAATATTTAATTCTAACACTAAAACCTATTTAATAACCACCCTAGAAAATTAAAACATTTGTTTGGCCATTAATATGATGGGAACTACCACCAAGAGCGTATATTATGCTCTTTGGATGGCAGAGATTAAAATTTCACTCTCGGTCGTCACCAATTCCAAATGATGCAACCGGATGATAAGGGAAAACTTACGGTGGCCAACACGAGAGGGATTTATGAAACTAACCTATTTAAAATAAAATTCTATCGCCTGTGGGGAAAAAATGTATGCAAACCCGGCTAAATGCAAGAATGAACCGAGGAATTAATGGAAGTGGTAAAAATTTTGTTCAACTATTAGTTTAATGAGGTATGACACCCATGACTACTCGTGCAAGTAAAGTACCAATTTGTATGGCTTCCCATACCTCTTTAATGAAGGTTGTCAGTTGTTGAAGCAATTATGAGGTTCCTTTCTCTATATATTGTAAAATTCACCTCATTTTGAGGAGAGACATTCTGAAAACATAGGGAAACTCTTGCAAAATTGTTCCAGAATACTTTGTGAGTTGCAGGCCTCAAATTTGAGCATTCTGAAGGAAATTCTTGCCTTGTATCTATTTTGTAATGGATTGTGCATACTTTTAAGTAATAAAATTCATGTTTTGTGGCTCTTTCTGCCCTAGCTTGTGTTTTCTTGTATTTCTTGCCTTCCATTACACTTGCAAGTATATTATGCATACCTCGTTCTTGTTACAAGACTCAAATTTGTTGAGCTCCATCAAAATGAATATTTGAATGTAGTTTTGACTGTGGCACATTTTTTTACGCCTCTCCTACTTTATTCTCTTCCTAGGTTCACTCACTAGGAATATCTCCACTTTGTTCTTGGTGCTATCACCTACCTTAGTTTAAGACATTATTTTCATGCATTTCCCTCTCTCCCTTGTCCCTTGGAAGTTTAGGGTTAGTGTTAGGGTCGTTGCATTCTCAATTCTTAGGACTAGTTTTAGCATTAGGAGTAGGTGTAGGAAGTTGGCCTTCTCTAGAGGTCTATCTCGATTCAGTCCCAAGCTTAGAGACAGTCCCATGTTGTCTTAAATCTCAAGTTTTCTATGATTCGGGGATGGGTGCATATTTGAGCTCTAACAGTTTTGACAGAGCCGGTGGGACAATCGATAGATTTATCTTCTTTACTCAGTTTGTTGTGTAACTCGGTAATTTCTGCCTTTGGAGGCTCGTTTTACACATCTGGAAACTCCATTGTTTAAATCAACTAGTTTCAGAGTCAAGGTGCATCAAGTTCATAAGAAGAATTTAGACAAGGTCCAGTAATATTAGGAGTCTCGAGTACCTACAGCTATAACTAGGAAGGGGAAGAAGAGGTAGAACTGCTTACAGGTCACCTTCACCTCCAAATAGAACTTTTTCCACTCCACCCCCTGGTAGGCCATTCTTACAGTCTATGATAGTTCTCAAGCCAATCATAACGAGAAGGACAACAACCACAACAGAATCTAGGGTTTGTTAACTTCATAGGTAGTAGTCTACTTGCCCTAAATGCACAAAATCCTATTCTAGTGGTAGCCTTGAAGAACATTTCATACTTTACGGGAGAAAACCACATTGCTCCAAATGATCATATCTAGGACATTGCAAACGTTTGTATTATCCATGAAATTTTTGACATGGATGTAGTTGTGAAACTTCTAGCTTCCTCATTCAAAGGGAAGGCCTTATAGTGGTTCAGAGTTTGACAACAAGATCAATTCAAAATTGGAATGCACTATGCACAACCCTTTGCAATCAATTTGGAGAGAGGGGGGATAACTTATCCTTGTTGGAACAGTTGACCACCATCAAGAGGGATCCAAATGAACTCATGGTAGACTTCAACTTCAAGTTTTAGAGAACATGGGACAAAATTTTAGTTCTTGTAAGACCAACTAACTGTTGAAGGTACATTTCTTTACTTTCTAAAAGTTCTTAACTCTAATATTGTTGTTATGGTGCAATCTATGGGAGGCATAAATTTGTTATTTGCTATGTATGCATTGGCCATTAGGGCTGAAAACTATTTAATTCATCCTTGGAAATTATCTCCTAGGCCACCCATGCCTTTATACCCTAAATTTCCTTAAGTTTCTCAACCCTTTCTGCCTTATTCGGAGCCTAATACCCAACCTACTACCTCCACATCTAGTTCTCATGCACAACAAAAAGAGGATGAATATTTGAAGGCCCTAATAAAAAAAAATTCCAATAAGGTGATATCCTTGGAAAAGTAAAGAAGCCCAATCCCATAGGATTTATTCTAATAGGAAACTTGCAAATCAAAGCTTGAATCAAGCCTATCATCCTTATAGAAATCATCAACCTAACCAAATAAATGGTCAAAACCAACATCATAATAGGTGGAAAAATAAAAATGCTCCTCTCCCATTGGCAACAATTCCTCCTCCACAATCACTTCCTGCTCCTAGCTCAAGCCAAACATTGGTTCCAGTATAGAATAATATGGTTCAAGAAACTGAATGGTGTTTTCCATGTAATCTTCCACATAATCAACTTAATTGTGAAAGGGAAATGCATCTTCAAGCCTACATGGTTCAAGGTTCTTCCAATCAGCAAGAGCCTCTTCTAGAAGCACCCAATCCTAATGTGGAAGGATTTCAAGAGGTCAATCTTGATGTCAATCTCATGTTCTTTGGAGTTGATGATTTTTGTGCGGTTAATCAAGTAGTGGGTAGTTCCATTAGACCTCAAATCAACATTGTTAATAATACAAGATATGAGAAAATAATGTTGGAGTCTCAACCTTCTAGTTCTTCTAATCAGAATTTTGATGCCCACAATGAGAAAGGGGTTTTGTAGGTCAAAACAGAGTGTAGGAGGCTCCTAGTAAGGAGGTTTCATCTCCTAAGATGCCTATCGCAAACTTGCAGTAGCCAAGAAAGGATAATCTTGCACCACAATTGTTAAAAATCTGTGGGTCTCCCTTTCAATATAGTGGAGAAAATGAAGAGGAAAATGTAAATGTCACAATGTGGGATGTATTGGCCATTCCATCACAAAGGGACCTCTTGTGTGAAGCTCTCAAGCAACTTCCTCTTGTTGATTCGATCATCCAAAGGGCTATCTATTGTTGTTGTCAATATTTTTCATGCAAAGGAGGAGCAAGTAAGTAAAGTTGTCAAGACCCCACCATTTTACATGTCATTAATTATGGGAAAACACTTAGTTCATAATTGTATGATAGATTCAGGTGCTAGTACTTCGGTGATGCCAAAGAAAATTGTTGATATCTTAGGTCTTGAGTAAAACCGTGACTAAAAGTGTCTTAAACTTGATGGGTCAACAATTGGTGTCTTAAGAGACATAAAAGATTTAAAGTTAACCCTTAATTCCTTCCCAAGCTTGACCATAACTCATGACATATCAGTTATTGACTTTCCTCCCACGTTTGTTATTTGTTTGTCTAGAGATTTCACAGCCAAGGTAGGTGGTTATTTGTCTTCAGATTGGACTCACATGATTTTGAGGACTAGGTATGGTACTAGATTTACCATACAAGATGAACCTATATTTTCCTATCATATTGAGTCATATAACCCCACCCCTCTATAAGCAAACCTGCCTAATCCAAGAAAATTAGAAATGGGATTTAGTCCGAGAAGAGTAGCATGTTCCTCCTTCCACCGACCTATTGCTAGATGAATGGGTTGAGAGAGATCATAATTTTGATCCATATGCCTAAGAGCTTAAGGGTTTTGAGACTGGTATCAATACTTTTGTATCCAAGAGGAAGATGTTTCAATGCTACCCAATTTTCTTAAAGAAGGAAATGAAAATGCTTCAAGACTTTGGAAAATGATCTTTAATGGTTCTAAGGGAAGAAATGGAGTGGGGGCGTGTTTTTTTTTCTCCAACGGATGAGAAGTTTTTCTTCTCTCACGGGCTGCAATTTGTATGCTCCAACAATGTAGTATAATATGAAGCATTGGTACATGGCCTATTGATTTCTGAAAAGAGGAAGATAAAGGCACTGCAAATTTTTGGGGATACTGAGTTATTTATCCACCGGGTCAGATGGAAAATGTTTGCAAAGAATAAGCTTTTAAAATCTTATAAGCATAGAGTTTTGGACCTATTGGAGGGCTTTGATGCTCTTAATTTGTAGGCGTACCAAGGAAGTTGAGCAAAGATGCATATAAAATGGAAGCCCTTGGATCATAATTTTCACTGTTGAGGATTTGATCAAGGTAAATGTGCAACACATTAATATGGTAATTAGGCCATCTATTCCAAATAATGAAACCAGTTAAGGTGGTTTTGATATTGATGAGCGAGATAGTGTGGTTCATCCAAAATGAGGTTGAGTTCTCATCAGATATACAATCATATTTGTAGGATGGTTATGGTGACCAAATCATTTAGCTGAAGAAAAATAAATTTCCCAAGGGGTTGGTTACCTTAGAACAAATTTTTAGCCTAGATGATGAGTTCAAGGGTGAGGATAAGAACATGGCATCCAAGGAAGAAGAATCAACCAGAGTTATTGCACAGGGAAAGAGCTTCTAGTAAGGGTATGTGATGAAAATGAGAAGCAAGCCTTCATTTCTTTGTGTAAAAATTTCAGTGATATATTTTCTTGGGATTATGAAGATCTAAAGGGGTTTAATCCATAAATCATGCAACATTCCATAGATCTAGATCCCAATGTCAAACTGGTTAGGAAAAAACAAAGGTCGGTCAACCCCAAAATAGATCCCTCATGAGGAAGGAGTTATCCAAACTCATTGAGGCCAAAATAATTTTCCAATTAAGTACTCTACTTGGGTGGCCAATTTGGTCTCGGTTAGAAAGAAAAATGGGGAAATCAGACTTTGTGTCAATTTCGTGATTTGAATAAGGCTTCCCTCAAAGACCACTACCCACTTCCCTCTATGGAGAAAAATTTGATTGCGGGGGCTGAAATATTTTCCATGTTGGATGGATATTCAGGTTTTAATCAAATCAAGGTAAGGGAAGAAGATCAATTTAAAATTGCATTTACAACAAAGTGGGGTACATTTGCCTATCAAAAGATGCCTTTTGGGTTGTCAAATGCAGGTGCCACATTTCAGAGAGCAATGGATATTGCTTTCAAAGGTTACATCAATGAGTTCATCCTTGTGTATTTAGATGACATCACCATCTTTTCAAAATAGAGCAAGGATCACATCAGCCACTTGGAGAAGGTATTTGAGAGGTGCAGGGAATTTGGGGTGTCTCTTAACCCCAAAAATGTAATTTTGTAGTTCTAGGGCAAGCTCTTGGGACATATTATTTCAAAGGATGGCATTGTTATTGATCAGACATAGTTTCGTAGCTACTCTCTCTCTCTCTCTTTGCCAACTCACAAAAAATACTTGCGAGTCCTTTCTAGGTAAGATCAATTTTGTGAGAAGGTTTATTCCTAATTTTGTAGGATTGGTCAAGCCAATTACTTTGATGCTCAAGAAGAATGAAGCCTTTAGATGGACAGGTTGAGGGAAGGAAACATTTGATAAAATCAAGCAAGATATTTCGAGTTCCTACATTAATTAATCCTAACTATGGTAAATATTTTATTTTATCTACTTTATGGAGTCGATTTTTGTGTTGTCGTTGTTTTAACATAGAAAAATTATCAAGGTATGGAGCAACTTGTGGCCTTTTTCAGCGAAACATTGAAATATTATGAGCTGAATTGGTCATATTGAGAAGCATATTTTTGCTATTATGAGAACCCTTAAGAATTTCAAGAGCATGTTGTCCACTAATCACATTAAGGTTTTGGTATCACATTCTAGTGCGAGAGATTTTATTATGGGGGCATATATTAATAAAGAGTTGGATGGCTCACCAAGATAATGGAGTTTGATGTGACTATTAAGGCCACTAAATTGGTAATAGAAAGAGGATTATATGAGCAACTTTTTGTGATGATCGGGGTGAACAAGAGGTTTCCTTAATGGTTGGAGAACTTCTAAATGATGATGAATTCAACAAGACAGAGGGGAGGTAGCTAGTAATCACAACTAGATGGGTGATATGGTCATCTTCCTATCTACAGGTACATACCCTCATGGTTTGAGAAAAACAAAAAGAAGGCAACTAAGGTTGCAATCCATTCCATAATAAGAATATTTATGGAGCTTTTTTGAGGTGTGTTGAAGGGCAAGAAGCGAGAAAAACATTTAAAGAATTTCATGGTGGCTTATCCAGTGGTCATTTTTCATCCAAAGCTACAACCATGAAAATTTTAAGGGTAGGTTACTTCTGGCCCACATTATTTTTGATTGCCACAAATTGATTAGAGCATGTAAGGAATGTGCCTTTTTCACTGGAAATAAGAAGTTGGCAGCTCTCCCACTTCAACATATTCAAGTAGATCAGCCTTTTACACAATGGGGCCTAGATTTTATTGACATGATCAATCCTCCATCTAGTTTCGTCACAAGTAGGTTTTGACAAACATAGACTATTTTACCAAGTGGACCGAGGTTGTACCATTGAAGGAAGAAACGAAATTTATGATCCTTGACTTCCTTGAAGAAATTGTCTCAAGTTTTGGTATTCCCAAACCATAATTTCGATAATGCAAAGGCATTCCTTAGTTCAAATATTTCTAATTGGGCTCTTGAACTTGGCATTTACTTGAAGACTTCCTCCAATTATTATCCTCAAGGTAATGGTTTGGTGGAATCTACCAACAAGAACACGATCGAGGATCGTGAAAAGGACAGTGGACATCAACCGAGAGCGGTGGCATACCTAAGCGAGAAGTTCTTTGTGGCTAACAAGATTACCATGAAGAAGGCAATTGGCACTTCTCCTTATAGGTTGGTTTATGGAAAAGAGGCAAGGTTTCCTTTATATCTTGAATTAGCCCAGTAGCTAAAATTTGAAGGGGTTGATCAAAGAGAGATCAGGATGACATAAGTGGTTGAGCTAGAAGAATTAAGGAATTCTACCATGGATAAATTATAGCAGCATCAAAAATCAACCCAACAATGGTTTGACAATAAGGCTAGATTTCAGAGTTTCAAGGTTGGTGATTTGGTGCTAAAGTGGGATGATGATAGAGCTAAATAGGAGACACTCCAAGTTTAATGCAATTTGGAGTGGTTCATATGCAATCAGTGCTTGCAAGGAAGACAACTCTTTTGAGCTAACTAATCTTAATGGTGATGTGTTGTCAATCCCAATTAATGGTATTTATCTTAAACATTCTCATTAAGTTCTTCTTTTACATCTTGTAAATATTAGTTTAGATGTGTAACTCCTTCAAGTGCTTGTAGCACACTACTCTATTGTAGTATAGGTTTGCTTTTGGATAAGAGTTGGTGCACATTTTGCATATTCCATTTAGGATTTGTATGATTCTCTTGTTTGTACATAGTTTTCCTTCTTGTTGCTCTTGCACTTTCCAGTTTCAAGTAAGTTTTCATGTTGGGAAAATTCAGTACCACTCATGCTGAGTTTCAAGAGCCAATTTGACTCCATACCCAATGGATGCTTCAAGGAAACTAATC
This sequence comes from Taxus wallichiana var. yunnanensis, assembly GCA_018340775.1. Lineage (NCBI taxonomy): Eukaryota > Viridiplantae > Streptophyta > Pinopsida > Cupressales > Taxaceae > Taxus > Taxus wallichiana. The sequence goes on along the minus strand of CM031237.1, from coordinate 911,984,891 downwards.
TTTTCAATCTAGTAGGTAGATCACCCCATGATTCGTCAAACTATTTTCCAATCTTTCAGCTCCTGCAAATTGGACAACACATCAGATCTGAAATTGAGAATCTCGAGGAGTGTGACGTGTAGACGGTCATCAAATTTAACATCGGATTTCAATAATAGGGTGGCCACATGGCGGAAAGCAGAGCCAAGGTTTGCATGAGAAAACAGAAATGAAAATCTTCCGGTAGTATTTTATATGCTGCACGGCTAGTAAGTAGGTATGGATGCTATGGTCGGTAACATTTTCCATACTATTGATCGATAACGAGGAAGGAGACCTTTGGTGTCGATGGTGAGTACGAGGATATCGGTAGCATGTAAACATGTTACTAGCCTATAGCATATTTCATGTTGCTAGCCGAAAGCGAGGTTTACTCATTGTCGATCGAGTAATGAAAAGGAGCGATTGGGCCGATGGACATATGATGGGAACTACCGACCGGTAGTGTATATTATGCTACCTGGGAAGGCAACATTAAAATTTTCTCCCAACCGTCACCAATTCTAGATGATACAACTAGACGACAGGAGAAAACTTACAGTCGGCCGACACCGAGGGATTTGTGCAACTGGCCATTTTAAAATAAAATGCTACTACCTAGGGACAAAAATGCATGCAACCGAATGAATGCGGGAATGAACTAGGCATTAATGGAAGTGGTACAAAGTTTGTTTAACTACCATTTTAATGAGGTATGGCACCCATGGCTGCCCATGCAAGCAAAGGACCAAATTGTATGGCTTCACATACCTCTTTAATGAAGATTTTTGATTGTTGAAGCAATTCTAAGGTTCCTTTCTCTATATAGTGTAAAATTTGCCTCGTTTTGAAGAGATACATTTTGAAAACATAAGGAAACTCTTGAAAAATTGTTCTAGAATGCTTTGTGAGTTGCAGGCCTCAAATTTTAGCATTCTGCAAGGAAATTCTTGCCTTGTATATATTTTTTCATGGATTGTGCATACTTTTAAGCATTTAAATTCATGTTTTGTGGCACTTTCTTCCCTAGCTTGTTTTTTTGTACTTCTTTCCTTCCATTACATTTTCAGGTATATTGTGCATACCTTGTTCTTTTTATAGGACTCAAATTTGTTGATCTCCATGAAAAATCGAGATTTGAATGTAGTTTTTGATCATGGCACATTTTTCTTCCTCACTGCTTTATTCTCTTCCCAGCATTGAGTCACTAGGAATATCTCCACTTTGTTTTTGTTGTTATCACATCCCTTAGTTTAGGACTCTATTTTCATGCATTTCCCTCTCTCCCTTATCCCTTGGAAATTTAGGGTTAGTGTTAGGGTAGTTGTTTCTCAATTCCTAGGAGAATTTTTAGCATTAGGAAAAGGTGTAGGAAGTTGGCCTTCTCTCGGAGTCTCCGTCTCTGGTTCAAGTCCCAAAGCTTAGAGACATATCCATGTTGTCTCAAATCCCGAGTTGTCTATGATTCGAGGATGGGTGCATATTTGAGCTCCAACAAAAACAAAACAATGACATCACATTTGGAATTGAAATAAAACTTGCCACATATGTGTCTATCAAACCACAACATGGCAACAAGAAATTACTTGCAAGAATTATTCAACATGTTTTGCAAATGGAGCTACTCCTAGTCTACCATGCCAATTACATTTGTGCAAATATTGGATCGTTCTACTTGGTGCGAGAAGGACGATGCCTGCAAAATTATTGTCATAATTCCTCATTGAAAAATGATCATAAATGTTTGAAAAACGACTACATAAGCAATGTGGAAGAATTGCATATCGGTGGTTAAGTGTTTAAAAAATTCCTTCTTCACGTATCTTCTTAATAACTTTTGTTCTCTTGGCATCTTCCTTGTTAGCAACCATATCCAATTTTACATCCTTGTTGCTACACATTGCTCTTGGTGCATCATCTTCTTCCGCCATTTATGTCTCTTGCGTTATCTTCTACCTAAGATCATCTCTTGCTTTTTTTTCCATCAATTATCATTTATTTTATGTTAGGAAACTAGAATTTGGTGGAATAAGCTGGTTATTCTTTATAGTTTGTACAGTATCATATGTTGTAGAAATCAAAAGGTCACCTAAGTATACTCTTAGTTTAGTTGCCATAATCGCCTAACCTTTGTGTTTAGTTGTACAAGATATTAAGTTGCATCTCATGAATGAAAATCATAACATATTTCATCAAACTTTGAATGGCCAGATTCCTTGGGTAAAAACATGTGTGGTACTATATTCCCACCCTTTCTTTTGTCACTAAACATAATAGTTATTTCTATTTGGCCTTGCAATGAGTTGAATATAGACCTAGAACTCAATCACATAAAAATAAATTACTTAAGGTGAAATCAAGTGATAATGAACCATAAACTCTAAAATATTTTTAAAGTATAATTTAGGCCTTTGATTCCATTGTCTCAAGCTCTTTTGATCTTTTGTTAAGAATAGATGAAAATGTGACTAATATCAAGGATAAAGGATGATTGTAAGTGTTTAGTTCTCTTAAAAACAAGCTTTAGAGGTACCACATACAAGTTGGTTTTATGATGCTTCAAGCTCTCATGAGGATTATTAATTTTACTATCAACTCAGTTCTTGTTAGACTTAATTTTATATTCTTGAATTGCTCCTACATTTATTTTGTTGCTTGGTAATTTTTTCAGATTCATTTTTGTTCGAGATGACACTTTTTTTAAGTCCATTAAGAATTATATATCTATGGAGCTTGTGTAATGTTGTTCTTATTGAGAATTTTCCTTTTTGCACTTATAAATAAAAGATATGCTATGTTCTTAAATTATTTTAAATCCATCTCTTCGAGGAGGCCTACATTAAGATCGTGAAATACTTTGTTTACGAACGTGATAGTTTATCTTTGTAAGTTATATATTGAAGAATTGATTATATTACTTATTAATCATGTCATAAAGTGTAATGTTAGTAATTAATAAGACAAGCTATCAAACTAGATATGTAGCCACACATATGTGTGTATATCTGAACACTGTCAATGGAGAATATTATAATAATACATAAATTTATTATGAGATAAAATTGTCTTTCGAGGCATTCAATCTTTTTAGAAAAATATGTATATTAGATCATATCTATTTAATTGATAAAACTAATGTTTGATTACTAATACTGAGTATTTTATACACATCGCATGATATTTGGGGACGCCCTTCGTGTCTATATTGGAGACATCAATATTGATTGCATATAATATTTTTACCATATTGATCACATATATATTTAGGATCTTTGTCCTATTACATCATCCTCAAGTATAGGTTATATTCAAAGATAAAAATTTGGTAGCATTCTTCATAGATTTAACATGGTTTAATATAATCATGTTACTATTCCATTGAAGGTGGTTGTAAATTTGATCTTAAACCTACATGTGAAAAAGCTAATCCTACTCTTTACATGAAGCTTGTAAGTAGTTTAATTTGTCTTATAATCACTAGACCTAATATTGCATATGTAGTAGGTATTGCATCCAGATTCATGCAGGAACCATATTAGGATCATTGGAATTTATCAAAAATAATATTAAGATATATTAAAGGAATAATTAATTTTGATTTACATTATACTTCTTCTGATAATGCATATTTATTTAGATATTGTGATCTGAACATGTCGGTGATGTGATATATAGAATATCTACAAGTAGATATGTGTTCAAGTTTGGTACATGTTTCATTACTTGGAGTAGCAAGAAGCAACCAACAGTCTCCATCTCTTCTATTGAGGTAGAATATAGAAGTTCAATGGAAGCAACGAAAGAAGTTATGTGGCTAAAGCGGTTGTTGAAATAAATTCACATAGAAGTTAAAGGAAGTACTCATCTTTTGTGTGATAGTCAGAGTTGTATTTCTCTAGCTAATAATCCAGTTTAGCATTAGCAAACAAATCATATAGAGATACATATGCATTTTATCCGAGAGAAGGTTCTCTGCGGTGATATAGATCTCTAGTTCTATCCTACTAAAAATCAATTTACTGAGATATTTTCACAAATCCATTGTATCTTTGAGAAGTTTTCCAAGTTTCATGCAAAGTTTGGTCTTTCAAAGTTTCCATTGAGGGGGAGTGTGCATGACAATGCCACCTCCTAATGGTTAGCCACGTGTTTTTTTCTTCACCTCTATACTTCTACTCTAATTAAAGAATTGTAAAATATCTTTTTATGATCTTAGTAAACTTATCACTCTAAGTTTAATGTGTAGTCCAATAATCAAGCATCATGTTGTAAAGGTCTTTATGATCCAGGAGGATAGTGCAGAGGATATATGTTCCCTAAATCTCCCGGGGTCATTACGGTATGGAAAAGCACTCAGAGCTTTCCATCGACTATTTGAATGTCGAAAGCAGTCGCACGTGGAAATGGTGGCTGGTCAAACTTAAAGTCAACCCTAGAGGGGACCGGGTCAAGCTGGAAAATTACAACGAGTGGAAACAAGTGAAAATGGGGTTTTGATCATCCGGTCTTCGACGATCATTGTAAAACCGACATTGTGGAATCCATAGCCGGTGGGATCCGCTTTTATATCGGAAGGGAACCATGTCTTTGTGAGGACTTTTTTTGTCGCCGACATGGTGGGTCCTCAAGCCACCACGTGGCTTGCCATCACAAGATTGAATTCGACCGATATGTCTATCGAGGAGCGATTTAAGCTCGAAGAGCTATTTTATTAGCTCAATGGGGTGGTCAACTCCCCACCAAGTTGATCATATTGCTTACACTATGTTCGAGCCACATACCCACATTATTTGGGTGTACCTCCATATGATTCGAGATTACATATATCTCCTATTGCCTTGGCTCACATTACAAATTTTTCAGGATTTGTTAACAAGTCTACCTTATCACCCATTCGGAGACATACATCTCGGCAAGCCCAATACATTGTGCGTATCACAATTAATTCGGAGTTTTAATGACCACACGACTCCACCCATGTGGGCAATCTAAAGATCAACAAACGCGGCCACAATGTATTTTCCGGCTTGCCCAACAGTTGGGCCATTCAACATACCAAGTGCACAACGAAGCGGTTCCCACGAATCATCTACGTGGCGAGCTAGGATAACAGCTCAGGGGACTATCTATATCCTGTATTTGTGTGGCCAAGCAAAAGCAAGCCAAAACGTGGCTGAAGCCACGTAAAAATAGGCCAAGCAACCTATATTAATATATCTCCAACCTCCCCCACGCAGGAAATGTGGGATATAACCCACGACTATACAAAAGTAATGGCGGCTAAAATGAAGGATGGGCGTCAAACCCACGACTTTAGCGTGGAAATTTGGTTGGGATAAGAGTTGGTGGATAAAGGTGAAGAATGGATCTGTGTGGATATAGGGCTCTCGGGATATAAACGAGGATTCTCGAGGCCGCAAGGTCTATATAAAGGCCTTCCTACACCACTCTACGCATAAGAATGCAACGAAGGCATTGAGCTTCTAAGTCATTTCAAAAGGATCCCAAGGATATTTAAATAAAGATTCCAAGCTATTTCAAAAGGCCTTATAATTTTTAAAGATAATTTTTGTAATAAAGTCCTATTATAGATTATAGTCAATTTTGTAAGTCCTAATTAATTAGTCATTAATTATTTGGGAGCTAAGACCTAATTTGATAGGAAAATTATTATTGGGAGTTATTGTAAAACTACCCAATTGGCCCATAGAGCCACACTATTTACTTGTGAAGCCTAGATTGTCAACCGGAGTGCCACAAGGCGTATTAATAACGTGCGGAAGGTCGATCGAGTTTGGCAAGATTTTGTGCACCAGGAAGGTGGAGGACGTTTCTCAACTGGACATCGGTATTCTTCGAAGGACTGGAATGCGATAGGCAAGTTAAGTTCCATTAGGTTTTATTGTAAGAAGCTATTTTGTACTTACAAGTTTTGACTAGTGGAGCGGTTCTACTAGAACCCAAAGACGTAGGTTATTCTTGAACTTCATAACCAATCTATTTGTAGTGTGTTTACATTTTTGCATTATTTTGGGTTTCTTACTCAATAACAGAATAATTTTATCGGAAATATTAACAAGCCTATAGGGGTTCGTGATCGAATTAAAAATTTTGGTCAATTTTCGGATCACTTTACTTTATAAAAGGCTATTAAAGTTACTTGTATAGATTTTCCATGAGAAATTGTGAGATGCGTCTCACAAATAATATTTAGCCTAAATCATCACTTTTGATTTGTGGATTCCAAATATTTTTTTACCAAAAGTAAGTTTAACATGATGAAGGTGTATAAATCCTTCAAATGTGATATGTTAGTCTAAACTCTCAATGTGGTTTAAGCATTGTAAATCTGTTGTATAAACCGGTAATGTAGGCATATAAACCCCACTTAATATTAAGGAGGGGGGGTGGTTATAACATTAATCTTAAGTAGGGTTTAACCCTCTTAAGTGTTCTTAAGTTATAAACTTTAGTTTATAATTAAATAAATAAAAATATATAATATTTTATTTATTTAATATAAAATTAAGTTATAAGGTTTAATTGATTATTTAAATCAATTTATAAAGTGGTGAGGTGCTTCACGAGAAGACACATCCGTGGAAACCACTTATATAGAGATCTCGGGCACAGTGAATTCAATTGAATTAAATGGATTTGATTTGGTGAAAAGGGAGAGAAGTGGTGAAGAAGGGTATTATTCCGGAATTTGTAAAATGGAGTTTCTCACTATAATGGAAATCTAGTTTTGACCATGGTTTTTTACCTTGTATGAGGTTTTCCACATTAAATTGGTGTTCACTATGTTATGTTTATTTATTATGTTTTTATTATTGTTTAATTCGTAATATTTAAATAACTTTGCAATGTTAGATTAATTGGTTGGACCTCAACAATGCCTACTCTAATTCACCTATCCTTCCATAAACCTATTGTGCACTATTGCATGCCCACTTTTATGTGCACTTCACACGCATTACACCTTTACTTATTTCCATTGCACTTGGTTCTCACACAATCACCATATCTTTATGTTGTGATTCCTCTTCCTTCTCCACTTCTCTCCAAATTTAGCACACCTACCCTTATCCAAAATTATGCAATATTTCCCTAAACCTTTTATGCTCCTACATCAAACACCCAAAGTAATTAAGCTTGAGCTTCACATCAAATATTTTGAGTGGTGATACTGACCACCCTTGAAACTATTGAGGCTAATAGTCTCAAATCCTTCATCCTCTTAGCCTTAACCTAGCCTCGGTGCTTCTTCCGACATTTTTTTCAATCCTTTGCACTTCTTGGTGACTCCTCCACACTTCCTATGCACTTTGGTGATCTTCACCCACCATAGCTTGACCTCCTCCTTCTAAGAATTATTCATTGAGCATTTTATTTCGTGATTCTACACTTTCCTTTAACTCCCTCCTATGTGATTCTATCCTCGCCTATGTTTTTCCACCTCCACCTAAAGCCTTGAGGATTTCCTTCTCTTTCCGCTTCACCATTGGGCTTCCTTCCTCTATAATATTCTCTTTTTGTGCACTTCTCTTTTACACGCTCCTTTACACTATTATTCATTCTACCGACTTCTATTGTGCACTCTTTTATTTTTTCTTCGGCGTGTCGTCTTTCTATCACAACTTATCCTTTCGCATTCTCCTTTTGCACACTTGTTGGTTGTGGTACTCCTATGAACCTTCTCTCATTCATATTTTATTTTGCATTATATTTTCTCACACTCTTCTCCTTAGAAATGAGATATCTCTCCACACACTCGTGGTTTTAGACCCCTTGTAGATTTTCCATATCTTGGTTCTCTTCTTTTCCTTCACCCTTCTCTTCCTTGGGATTTTCTTTCTCTCATGTTTACTTTCTTGTGCCCTCTTCTTTGTACATTTCATTCTTCACCTCCTTGCCTGATATATCTTCAAGGAAATATTTTTCACCTCTCATTCTCTTAACCCATGTTAGGTCACAATTCACCTGCCTACACATTGTTAAGATGGTACTAGATTTCTCACATATTTCTCTCGCTTTCGCTTCCTCGTGGATATTCTGCCATATCCTACTCTTCTCACGGTATACCCTCATCATCACACACTCTCCTTGATGTCTTCTCTTCCCGAATGCGCTCCTAGTTCTTCACCATGTAATCTTCCTTTATGGTTATGGGCCACATCTCTCGCTTTTTCTTGGGTATATGTTTTGGGTCGATTTCCTTCTCCTTCACCTCTTCTCTTATGTATTATTCATTGTGATTTTTTGTGTGCTCTCTCACCTTTGCTCCTTTTCTTCCTCTATTTCTGCAGGGCATCCTCTCACTCTTCTCGCAATTTCTCCATACTACCATCGTGCACTTCCATGTTCGTGTGTTCTTCCTCTTGTGTGCTTCTTGCACTATGCCTTTGTTGTAGTATCCTCCTCAAACTGTTCTTCCTTGGTTTCCTTTGGGGAAAATTCTTCTTCTTCATGCAATTCATTATTTCAATTGCACTCCTCTTCTCCCTTGCACTCCTTTTCATTCTTCTCCTCGAGATCTTCATAGATATCTTCTTTCTCAAGCGCACACTTTTCACGTGCACTCTTACAGTCTCCTCTATGGACTTCTACTGCTTCAATTACCTTTGGTACAACTCCTTCCTCTCTTCTATACTTTGTAATGGTGCTCTCATTGTCATGTGTGCCTTCATTTACGCACTCCTCAACTCCTCTACATGGATTTTTTCACTTTCTCAATCTCCAAATCTATTGGCGTCTTATAGCGCATTATCACTTCTCCCTAGAGCTATTTGTTCTTGATTCCTTCTCCCTAACTTAACCAATGTTGTTGATCTTCCCTATAATTCTTAGATTTGAATCTTTTGTATGTAGCATCTCCCCTTTCTCTAATGTTTGGATCCTTTGTTCTTAATTTCATCCTCCTCAAGGTGCACTCATCCGGGAATACATCACTTAGTCTCAATTTCTCTCATGTCCTTATTTCTCATGTCGCCCATGCTTATGGAGCATTTATCCTTCCATTGGGAAATTATCAATTCCCATATCAATCGCTACCCTTGATTGCTTACGTGTGCATTTTTTCACCATGGTCCTACCTAGACCCATTTAATTTAATTCACTTCATTTATTTAAATGACCATCTATTATCCCATCACCTTTAATTATTAATTAATTCTTGTTAATTAACCTAAATTAGCTAATTACCCCTAATTAGCTTTCATCTCTCCTAATTAGCTAATTACCTCTAATTAGCTTTCTTTGGGATGCTTTTATCCCTAACCACCTAAATCCACATCCCTACGCTTTTTCTAGCTTTTATCCTACCCATCTTTATCTCCTATCTACCCATGACACTTCCCTAAACAACCCTTACCACCAACATGCTTTAAAGCATTTATCCCAATCCTTAAAGCCCCATATCTGAGTAAATCAGTGATTTTACCATCTAAAGAATGGTTGCCCATAATGGTGGTGACCTAAGTCAGGTCGTCGTCGACCCTTTAAAATTACATTCACCTCCCTCTTCCCTAAGGCATGCATGTGAAATATCCGAGCTTTCTTGTGACTTGCGAACTTTTTCTCATGCTTGAGCATCTCTACAATAGTTACAGACCTCTTGGATCTCCTTTCAACTTTTCTTGCATCACTCGTGAACATCCTTTCATGAGATTACCATCATTTATGTTGTTTATTCAGTTATTATCATATTATCATTTTTTTTTTGCATCTAACTTTTTTAGGACAGATCATCTTGGAATTCTACTCTTCGGCCTATCCTTGAGCCATCCCTTTACTTGCATGGGTTTCTATTGACTCATTTTATCCATCCTTGACCTTGCTTTTGATTGCCTCAATTCATCGCCATCACTCGCTCAGTCCAAGTCATTGTCCATCCAATTTGTGTTATCATCCTTACTTCTATCTCCAGATCCTTTCTCAATGTATCTTTTTCTTTCTTATTTCTATCTCAATCCTCATATCTATCTTATTATTGCTCTGTTGCATTAAATACTTTTTCTATCATCATCCCGGTTGTCATGAAGAGTCCTCTATTTCCATCAATCTCCCTCCAAATCCATTTTTCCACATCCTTTTTGTTTCCATGTATCAAAATTCATCTCTGAGGTTATTTAAGCATTTACAGCCTCTTGCATCATCTAATTTGCATTTCAAAATATCCATATATATTTGAAGTTTGTTGTTTCATCCATTTGCCTTGGTCACCATCTAACCTTGGACCCCTCAGTGCTTGGTCACCATCGAACCCTAATAGGTAACTTTATTTTATGTCAATTTAGATCAGATTTGTATGTGCCTTACATTTCTACATTTTTAGTTTTTCTATGTGCCTCAGATTTTGCATATTATCTGTTTATTATCATTGCTTTTATCATATTTTATCAAACACGGGGTTGACATCCACCAAGGAAGTTAATGCTTCTTGGAGATGACTTCATCGGGAAACCCCCCATCTATCATCTAATCCATTTTCTTCTTAGTTGCCTTTCATTTTTGAGGTTCATCTTGTAGCAGTGAGGATCCATCATTCACTTTGCACCCATCTTCTTGCATCCATCACACATTTGAGGTACCTTAAACCCTCCATTTTGAGTTATTTAGTTTTCTTTAGTACTAGATCATTAACTTGAAAAGGAACAAAAAAATTAGATCAACATTCTGGCACGCCTAGTGGGACCACCCTTTTAGGTGATTCCTTGCATTTCTTGTTATTTTTTGTTTCTTCTACTAACATTGCAGGTAAAAGCTTCACTTTTTTTTGTGTTATGCTTGATTGCTTGGATCGTTCTTGCTTGCATCTTCTTGAAGATCAGATAAAAGGAAAAGTGTTCTACAAGTATTCTTCTTTTTCTTATTTTTCTCTTTTGCATCGCATTTTCCCTTTCTTGTGTGTTTCTCATCAAAATTCACATTTGGATTTGGCTTAAAAAGAACCCTTTGCATCCTTGCTTGAAAACATAGTTTAAGTAGGGGTTAATCGGTTGCATCTCACATTCTATCACACACAACCAAATTCACACATCAATCTACACATCTAGACATCTTCCTACCAGGTGGACTGATTGGGATTTCATCACCCAACAAGAAGCCATAAGCATAATATTACAAACCTCCTGTACCTTTGGGTAAAGGACTAGCCATAACTACTTGAAACCAACCTTAGATTTCATTTCTTAGGTACCTTCATTATCCACCTCCCCTTTTTTTTTCTCACATTTCTTAATTAATCATGTTAATAAAAATTCATTTCTTGATTTGTTTGTTAACAAAATTCATAAACAAATATTTTCCCATTTCATACTATTAATACCTTTCTTCTCGAACAATACAACACTATAATACATCCAATGATGTCTCTTCCTCCAATGATCTTGAGATTTCGCATTGGATATCTCAACCTTGTGAAGAACATGTCATCCAAATCAGATCCCCCTTTCGAAACTGATTCTCCTATCTCTCATCAGTTTATTTTCCCTTGAACCACACCTCCATCTCTTACTCCTTTAGAAAACCTTGGGCCTCCTTCTAGCCCCATGTATGACTTCATATTTTTAGATCTCCCACGATCTCTCAATCTATCAATCCACTCAATTGGTGGATCCTATTCCACCCCATCACCTCATATCAACATTATCCCTACTTCATCCGATATTATCACTAGAATGCCTATCCAACCATCTCAATCTACCAATAATCAACAATCAAATATCCCTATCTCACAACAGTCTATTCAATCTCAACAATTACATCACATTCCTATCTCTCAACAATAGTCATTATCACTACTTATCCCATCCTGTCACATTCCTATTCAATCTCCACCCTTTAATTATATCCCCTCTTATCAAACATTACATCCTTATCCATCCACTTCTCATGTTGTGCACCACAACCATCTACCTCTTATGTGACACCTTCACATGAAACTTTTAAACCATCTTCTAATTATACCCCCTTGGGGAATCTTACAATTCAATCTTTGATAAGTTGATGGCATCTCACCTCCTCATACTTCCTCCCATCGGCCTATTGACAACTTACACCCCAAACCCACTTGGTATCATGAGGGTCATTATTGTAAATATCACCAAGTCATAGGTCATGACATTGAAAAATGTCATTCTTTTAAAGATCACATTCAACAACTTATAAATCAGGGGGATCTCCAAATAGAAAATCATGCCTCATCTCTTAGCCAACCCCTTGACATCTTTAAGACAACCCTTTCCTAATCCACCACCGACAAATCAATTTCCACCTTCCACATCTTACACATTAATCCTTATACAATCAATATTATACATCAAACACCTCCATCCTTACCATATCTCATCTGCCTCTACCTCATCATTTATTCATACCTTAGACATTGTTCCTACAACTTCTACCACACCTATCACATTAACTTCTACCACTTGTTCTACATCTACATCTATTCCTACCTTTACCACATCCACATCAACTTTGACTATACCTACCACTTCATCCACATCTACCATACCAACCTACCATATCTAACCCTTATCCACATCTACATAAAACACACCTATTCTACATCTCTAAACATCCCAATTATACCCATATCCTTATCAATCCCAACTACCCTATATATACCACACAAGTCCAATATTCACCTTGACATATCTTCATCACATATACCACATTATCCCATTGTATCTCAATCTTCTACACTTAATATTTCAACATCAACTATTTCCACATCAATACCTATTTCCACACCAATCACATCTCCTCCATTTGCAAACATATCAATGATACCTCTTGAAACATTTATGAAACAAGCACCCCCACCTAAGACAAAAACAAAAGGGTGTTCGTGTCTCCTCTACAAAACCAACTGTGTCCACATTAACCAATCCAAAACCTACACAATCCACATCTCACATAGACCTCATCAATCACATCATAAAAACACCCCTTTCCCATCAATATCCACATTTACACCCACCTTTGATCTTACACCTTCATCTACTTCATCCCTTATCACATCCACTTCATCGGATTTGATCATACCTACTACTTCATCTACATCCATTCCACCCTTACCTATTATACCATCCATAGAATCAATCCCAATTCCTCTTTCTTCACTTTTACCTAGCACCAATCACATCAACTATTGTAACTACATCGACTTCATCTTCTCCTCCTACATCATTTTTTGAAGAGTTTGTGAAAGCATTCCAACTCGCCTTGACTTCAAATGATCCTCCCATCTCATCCTCACAATCAAACACTTCCACATCCTCTTTAGACATTATCAAACAAAATTACTTCCTCCACCAATACCAACCACACAATCTTGGATCCTCCAATTGAGATTATTATCATCCCTACAAGGGTAAATCTTCTCGATCAAAATCTAAGACTCTTGGTAAACATCCCCAAAGGTCTCTCATGCATCCTCATAAGAAGTTAGGTCTTCCCTCTTCTCAACAATCCAATATTACAACATCCATCTAGGAGCACCCCATCTATTTTAGGGCCAGCCCTTCATCTAAGACATCTCTCAATGATCAATCCAAATCTAAACAATCTAATCCTCTTCCCAAAATTTGATTCATCTTCTAAGACATCTAATTTACCCATCCAATCTACATCCACTACTTCCCTAAATCCAAGTCAAAATATCCTATCAAAACCCGCACAAGATACCTTTCTCCCAACACTTCGATTGGGTCCTACCAGATACCCTTCGACATTTAATTCAAATATCTTCCATCACACTTCCTCTTATTAAATATTTTGATCCTCATAATGAGAAACCATTCATGGTTCAACCCCAATCTTATATGTGCCTATCATCGTACCCCGGGTCATGACGTTGAGCATTGTAAGGCCTTTTAGACTATTGTCCATGATCTTATTGAGAAAGATGATTTCTCATCAGAGAATCCATCCTTCTCCATCCACCACAACCAATCCAATTCCTATTTCTACATCCCCATCCATCAAAACTACTAAGTCTCCTCCTTCATTACATCATCCATATCATCTCCTTTCCATCATCACACCTCCTACATAAGGTCCTCCCTTGTTCATCGATATTGTTTTCTTTCCAATCATCCCTATGATCCCCAACCATCTATCCAATCTAAATCCAAAGTTATTATTGACATTCCTTCTAATCGATCCCATTTAAACTCCTTTAACATCCACTAACTCATCCACATCTAATTTGTCCAAAGTGATATAATCTCTTTCACTGGGGGGCATCCTCCCTCGATCTTGACCTCTCACACTTCCACATAGCTTATCTAGTTAATTCAATCCCCTTATCCATCCATCTTTTCATCCAATGGCTCCTTGACGTTGGGGGACTTCACTTAGGATCCATATTCCCTATTTTTCCTTTTCATCTGGCCATATTTTTGTCTTCTTTCACCATATTTTATCTCATCCAAATCCATCTTTGTGGCCATATTTGTCTCTCTTTAGGGTGACCTATCTACCATATTTTTCATCCTAAGCCCACCTTTGTGGCCATATTTGTGCCTCTTTTGGGGCACCATTTTTTCATCTAAGTCCACCTTTGTGGCCATATTTTGCCTCTTTTGGGGCACATATTTTTCCATCAAATTCCACCTTTGTGGCCATATTTGTGCCTCTTTTGGGGCACCATTTTTCATCCTAAGTCCACTTTGTGGCCATATTTGTGCCTCTTTTGGGGCACCATATTTTTTTCATCAAATTCCACCTTTTTGGCCATATTTGTGCCTCTTTTGGGGCACCATCTTTTCCATCCTAAGTCCACCTTTGTGGCCATATTTGTGCCTCTTTTGGGGCTCCATCTTTTCCATCTAAGTCCACTTCATGGCCATATTTTTGCCTCTTTGGGGCACCATTTCTTCATCCTAATTCCACTTTTGTGGGCCATTTTTTTCCCTCCTAAGACGCATATTTCCACTCTTCTCACTTTTAAGGGTCCAGTGCATAGTGGCCATATTGTCTCATCCATATTTATCATCTCATTTTATCTAAGTCCACCTTTGTGGCCATATTTGTCCCTCTTTGGGGGACCATCATTTTCTCGTTCAAAATCCACCGTTGTGGTCATATTTGTCACTCTCTTGGGGACCATTCATTCTCACTTAAATCTATTCGTCTCATTAGGGATGCATATTTTTTCTCTTCCTCAAAGGTAATAGCACATATTTTTATCTTCTCTCATCTATCTCATCATATCCCATCCTTTGTAAGCTATCATCCTATTTTGAACATCGACTTAAATCCTTGGCAAATCCTTACTACTCTAGAAAGGAGCCAATGTGGAAAGTTTTCCCCAACTAGATTGGACCATACATTATCACACATAAGTATGGGTTGGGAGCCTATCATTGGCCTCCCTTGATGGTAAACTAGAAAGTGGAACCACTTAACACATTACACTTGCGACCATTATATTGTTAGCACATCTACCAGTGAGCACTTAGTCATATCTTTAGATCATCCCTCCATCATTAATCTTCCATCTATCATTGTAATGATTTGGAACTATGTGGTCTATTGTACTTTCCTAACATGACCTTAAATATGGGCACCATGGCTCTACCCATAGCATTTTCCTTATGGATAGGTTCTCCCTTCTTGGTGAGAATTCTCTACAATCATTACATCCATCACCCTCTTATTTACCTATTGAAACCATGCAAAGGGTTCATGGGTGTCTCTTGTACATTCATTATCCCCTCTAAGTGGTCTACCTAGCTATTCCCAGCTCTTCCCCATGTTAAAATCAAAATTCATGGATGCTCTTATCAAAATTAAAGTTATCAAAAACAGACTACTCCCTGAAGGACAGTTGTTCATGTAAAAAAAAAAAGAAAAAATCAAATCAAATAAATAGACCGATCCCTTGAAGGATGGCTATCATGTGTATCATTCTTTCCATTTATATCATATATGTATAAAGTAGACCATACCCTCGAAGGATGGATACTCTTTTGTATTATGGCATTGAAGGCTTCCCATATTGATCAACCTTCCATTTTATCAAGCATCCTAAGAAAGCTTCCGCATTGATCAACTTTCTTCTAGAAAACTTCCCGCATTGATCAGTTTTCTCTTTCCCCTTCCCAGAGTTGGGGCATAGATTTAGGGAACACCACTTATGGAGAACCCTCTTCCCATGTACAAGTTACATCACAAACCCCTTTGTCGTGTCGACATTAGGTTTATGAGTTCATTTCCATCCTTTCTCCCATGATCTTTGGTATAACTAACTATCATTGGTTATATACTAACATCATGTTTTGGTCACATGTGCCTTATGTTACTTGGATCCCCCTCTTGTTTACCTCTAATGTAGTTGGTGGCATTGTTTCCTCGTGTGCTCCTTGATATGACATAGCATCATTCGTACCCTTTGGTCACATCTAGTTTGATTAATATCTATTATCTCATCTCATCTCATATATTATCTCATACATCCTATCACACCTTATCCATCTCATCAAATCTTATCCATCTACCTCATCTTAAGTCCACTCTTGTGGCCATCTTTGTGTTCCCTCTCGGGGCATCATATCACGCATTTTCCTATCTCGCCTCTTTTTGCCATCTTTGTGCTCTTTTTCTAGGGCACCATTTCATCATTTCATCTTATCTCAAGTCCACCCTTGTGGCCATATTTATTCCCCCTTGGGGCATTTTATATCATCATTTCTTATTTTTCCTTTTTGGCCATTTTTGTGTCCTCTGTTGAGGCACCATATTATCATCCATATTTCATCTTAAGTCCACTTTTGTGGCCATAATTTTAAACCATACCTCATCTTTTTTCGCTTCATTGGTCATCTTGCGCCCTTTATTGGGGCACCATTATCTCTCTCCTCATCCATTTTGTGCTCTTTTTCTAGGGCACCATCTCATCATCTCATCCTATCTCAAAGTCCACCTTTGTGGCCATACTTACTCCCCCTTGGGGCATTTTGTATCATTTTTCATCATTTTTCCTTTTTGCCATTTTGGCCATTTTCATGCCCTTTGTTGGGGCACCATTATTTCCATCCTCGTCCTTTGTGGATGCATACCTTTCATTTGATTCCTCGTGTATGAAGGATTTCACATTATTTTCACATTTGGTTGTGCATAGTTTGATGTTTCTATGACCCATTGGTCCTCATGGCTTCGCATCCATTTGAGAGGTTTCCCATTAGATTCCCTCCATTTTTGCGAGTGATTTTCCCACTCATTGGTCCGTAGAGCATTGTTTCCATCTCCATTGAGACCATCCTTTTTCCCTACCGACGTGATATCAAAATCACCGCCATAGTTTTTATTGTGTGTAAATCATTCTTGTTTGGGGCATCTTGCCTCACTTTATCATTTTACCCATATTTCTTCTCCCACCCGCCTTCAACATCTACCTTTTCAAACTTGTCATCAATTCCCCTTTGTGTTATCGATCCCTCATTTGAGGGGAGCTCATCATCAATCTTCCATTAATCTTCATCCTACTCTTTATCTCTTATGTTTTTGTCTCATGGCTTGCTAGCATAAAAACCACTCGACAAAAAGGGGAAAATGTAGACACCAAAATTTGGTATCGCTACCCTTGATTTCCACGTGTGCATTTTTTCACCATGGTCCTACCTAGACCCATTTAATTTAATTCACTTCATTTATTTAAATGACCATCTATTATCCCATCACCTTTAATTATTAATTAATTCTTGTTAATTAACCTAAATTAGCTAATTACCACTAATTAGCTTTCATCTCTCCTAATTAGCTAATTACCTCTAATTAGCTTTCTTTGGGATGCTTTTATCCCTAACCACCTAAATCCACATCCCTACATTTTTTCTATCTTTTATCCTACCCATATTTATCTCCTATCTACCCATGACATTTCCCTAAACAACCCTTACCCACCTACATGCTTTAAAGCATTTATCCCAATCCTAAAGCCCCATATCTCGAGTAAATCAATGATTTTACCATATAAAGAATGGTTTCCCGTGATCGGTGATGACCAGCCCGGGTCACTTCGTTGACCCTTTAAAATTACATTCACCTCCCTCTTCCCGAGGCATGCATGCAAATATTTGAGCTTTCTTGTGACTTGCAAAAATTTTCTTGTGCTTGAGCATCCCTACAATAGTTACAGACCTCTTGGAGCTCCTTTTAACTTGTCTTGCATCACTCGTGAACATCCTTCATGAGATTACCATCATTTGTGTTGTTTATTGATTTTATTATCATATTATCACTATTTTGTTTACATCTAACATTCTTAGGACAAGTCCATCTACCAAAGAATTCTATTGTTAGCATGTCCTTTCATCCATTTTGCTTGCAAGTCTTCTTATTCAGCTCATTTTCCATCTCGGCCTTGCTTTGCATTATCTGAGTCATCGCCATCACTTTGCCAAGTCCTCATCGACCCATCCATGTGTTATCACTTAGTTTGTCTCTAGATCCTTTCTCAGTGTCTTCCTATACTTTATTTATGTCTCCAATCCTCATATTTGTCTTCCTTTTTTCTTTGATTTGCATTAAATCTATTATTACGCATCCCGAGTTGCCTGATTTAAGCGAGTCAGCTATTCATACCAATCTAGCCCTATTTCCATTGATCCCTCCAAATCTCTTTCTGTTTCCATGCCTTAGATTTCATTCTACAAGTTTTGTAGCATTTACGGCCTCTCTGTCATCATCGGATATGCATTTAGAATAGCAGATTTGCATTTTATAGTTTTTCATCCATTTACCTCATGTCAGGTCATTGACCTGGACCTTTGCTGACCTTGGTTGTCACCGTTGACCCTGTTAGGTAATTTTATTTTATGTCAATTTAGATCAGATTTTTTGTGCCTTACATTTCTACATTTTTAGTTTATGTGTGCCTCAGATTCTACATATTATCATATTTATTATCATTGTTTTATCATATCTTATCAAACACGGGGTTGACATCCACCAAGGAAGCTAACGCTTCTTAGAGCCGACTTCATCACCCCCCATCTATCATCTAATCCATTTTCCTCTTAGTTGCCTTTGTTTTACATGTTCATCTTGTAACAACAAGGACATTCACTTTGTGTTTGTCTTCTTGCATCCATCACACATTTGAGGTACCTTAAACCCTCGCACTCGAATGTTGTTGTGTGAAGGTGTCTTCAACTATGTGCAGCCAAGCCTCGATATTTTCTTGTGATAATCGGAGCATCTTTTATCCACTTCATCTTTTCATGTTAATGATATCTTGGCAATGGAACCAAAATGTTGTGTGTCTAGTTGTTTCATAACCTGTACCCATGAGTGTGAGTTATAAGAATCATCACACACAAGTTTCTCTTACCCTTCACATCGGCCTATCATGCGGAGTGGGAATTAAGGCAAGCTCACCCAAAGCGTGGAAGATTCTAGGTTTCATCAAGGTTAGCTTAGTTGAAGTGGAGTTAGATGTTTTAACACACAAGATAAAAACCATAAAGTAACTCAACACATATGATGTGCAAACTTTGTCAATGCTCCAAAATGCACTTGCTCATATATTAATAAATCGATTACACAAGTACATAATATCAAGCAACTTACAGATTCGCACGTGTTCCATTCGCACAAATATAGAACATACTTAAACTATGATGATACACACTACTACAAAACTATACTACTTATAATGAATCCCCATAGGGTATTTATACTAGTGGGGAATTTCCCTTCACTAGTCTTCCAAGAGCTATTAATAGCCCTTGAGTTACAACTATTAGTTAAATTGTTACCTCATGGGGCGGCTAAATATATCCACCTACCGCCATACCTCTCGCTCTGCATGGATGATACTTGTAGAAGTTCGTCACCTACATTTAGTCAAGATCCCAATTTATCCATTCTTTGTCGCTTCCATGCAAGTATTCCAATCTCTGACTCACAATCTATTTTTGGCCATGTCTATATTTGGTCCTCAATGTCCTACATGCCTTATCTAAACTTCTCCTTGTTGCATGTTCGTCTATCCTTTCTTGGTGCTGCCTCTTCAGCCTTCCTTACTGAGGTTCCCATTTATCTTATGTGCACTATTTTTATTCTCATCTTTAAGCACTATTATTTATTCCTTTTTGTGACCTCACTTCTTAACCTCGTGCGCTTCCTCCCCATTCTTCTTTTCTGCATAAATTTCCTCAAATTTCTGCACATCCCTCAAAGAATAGTAGACCACGAATAAAGAGTTCATGGTCCTAATATAGGACAAAGAATAAAAATACAAATTTAGGGGTCCAACGAGATGATAATCACATTAGAATAGGAGAATACATGTTAGTTGGATAAGTTGATAAGTGTTGTTCTAACTATTGTAAATTAGTTGTTAAAACAACTCACATTGAGAGGTCATAATAGATTTTGAGTGTGTTCTTGAGAAGTGCCCCTTCAATCTAGGATTCAAAATGCCTATTTATTTATTAGTGTTCCTTTAAAT
Organism: Taxus wallichiana var. yunnanensis; assembly: GCA_018340775.1. Lineage (NCBI taxonomy): Eukaryota > Viridiplantae > Streptophyta > Pinopsida > Cupressales > Taxaceae > Taxus > Taxus wallichiana. Next base: position 911,964,406 of record CM031237.1, on the reverse strand, counting down.
AATTAATAATTATTGAACCTTATTGAGCCTATGCTTTATGTTGGAAGTATTTTATGTCAGTTTATATTTTCATATATGGCCCAATTCAGCTAGTATAAAATCTGCAATAGTTAAGGAAAATCACCTATCGATAGAGTGATGTTCCTCGCCATTTGAGAGGGTAGTTCCCTCATGTGATGGGAGCATTTGTATTTTTGGTGCTTTTAACCAGAAAGCACAAAGGCAACAAAAATGGGAAGGAGAAAGAAATGAGAAATAAGATAAATGAGTTAATTAAATAGGAAGGCAGAAAGCCCCCGACAAACTAAAAACATAGATCTGTCTTGATAACTCTGAGTAAAACATATATGAAATTAATAGGTGTTCTCATTAAGCACTAGGAAATCAGATCAAGATTTTATAAAGTTTGAATTCACTTTAGAAAAAACATATTAGCATTTTCAATATTGAATCCAAAAGAGATGATATGAGTTCTTCATAATTAAATTAACAAATTTATACCACAATAGATACCTCCAAGAATATGTAAATAATAGTTTATGAGAATTATGGAATGGAGTTGCAAATGTGTTGATTAGACATTGCTATTAATGTGTTTAATATAACCCAGATTCTAGAATAAATCAATCTAAGGGGCCATAAGATATCTGGAATTCATTGGTAAGGAGGATTGATTGCCATGATGATAATGATGATGACACACTCCGGTGATCAAGTGGGAAAGTGTGCCACCACTGGTCATCACTTCTTATTTTGAAACATTTTCTGAGTTTAACAATGGATCTGGTTTTTCTTCAATAGATGTTAATGTTTGATCTCAGTAACAATTACTTGTGCAGTTGTTTCAGGTTGAGTTATATTGTTATGCTCATTCCAAACTCCAACAACATAACCGAGGAATATAGAGAAATATTAAGTAGCCCAAAGGTTTCTTGAGAAACATGTAAGCTATGTACCTCGTATAACAAATCAATGTCTCCGATTTTACAATCGAGCCAGGCGTTCTTGAAGATAGTAAAAAATTTACCAAATTGCATGTAGTAGTGTAATAGATGTTTTTCATCATTGATACTGGTAATTGAGGCTGAACTTTAACTATTTAAAATTATCAGCCCAAGTTAACAAAAACAGTAATCATATATTCATAAAAGTTGATACTTACGTAGCATTGACTAAGGAGCGTAGGCAGTTTCAAATATCTTGCATCTTCTTACTTATTTTGTAGGTCTAAAAAGTTATGAATGCATTATTGTAGAATGGATCCCCAAGAAAGTATCAGATTTGTAGAGAGCGAATTTGTGATAAGTATTAGTGGAGTAATCAATTACAAAGCCTTCAATGTGAAAGGTCATCGATGGAGCATTTGGGATCTAACAACTCAGTGGAATAAGGTCTGCAAGAAAAGTTATCACGGATAACTACTATAGTTTAATCCATATCAGAGGAATGTTATGACTAGCAATGATCCCATAGGTTCCATGGGCACATTGATATGGAGACATAAAATAGTTGAAAACCAATACCGAGTTAAAAAAAAGTAGTGTTTTTAATGGATATGAATCATCAGTATGGATTTCCCACTCCGATTATTCTTTGTTTTGAGTTAATGGTGTTTCTTAGACAACACAAATGAAATAAGACAAATTAAAATTCATTGTAATAATAAAAAATAAAATGCTACCCGCAAATACAACTGATTGTACCATCTCCGATGCCCACATTTTAATAAAGTGGACCGTTGGTGGGTTGAACAACAACATAAACAGCCTAAACAATGAACTACAACCCAATCGATAAGGATGACTTTTTTTCTTGTTTTACACCACCTTCAAAACATCACAATGATAAATTTAACAGTTACCTGTGGCCCAGTTGACAAGTGCACCATAAATTTTCTTGTTTGACATCATCTTCAAAATATTGTAGATAGAATTCTGCTCCACATTGAACTTATAAGGGCAGTAAACTGATTTAGAATTGGCGAATGATTATAGCAACCTCCCATTTCTTTTATATCAAGAAAGAGTAGGTCTGAAATTATATGTTGATTTTTATGTTTTAAGTAGCTTGATTACCTCTCGAGGGAAATAACATTGGTTTGCTTGAGACATAGGCTACAAAGGTGCGTTCAAAATCAATTTTTATTGTCACACCATAAGAGATGTCAAAGATACAAAGATTACCAATATAGGTTATTAAAAATCTCCGTATTACGTTCCGAAGTTGAAAATTAAGAAATAAACAAAAAATAGGCCATGAATCTTAAGTCAAACTAAACATTGAAAATTAGATTATTAGATGCTTTTCCTAAATTGTTTTAAAAAAATCAAGTTGATCATGAAGACAAATATGCAAAACCAGAAGACATGAAATAAATGTATTGTTATTATATTAAAATGCACTCTTGGAAATGTTGAAATGCATCAATACAAGACTGTTCAAAATTAGATGATACAAAGGCTAAAGCATTACATGATCACAAAGCTGGTATTTAGAGTCATTCACTGAAATATGCATCGACCCAGACCAATTAACACAATCATTAATCCCAACACGTCAATCCACTCTTCAAAGGCTAATCAACAAGTAGTGAGCTAAAACGAACTTGGGCTTCAGTCAAATTACCCACATCAAATTTTATTTGTGGATATTTTGGAAATCTAATGTTATTTGTATTCCCTATCAGGGTGTCTTTGCAACAATTGGTGCAACTGCAAGTTATTAGTGTTCCCATCTCTCTATAGCTAGTGTTTTTGTCATATACTTTAGGACAGGAAATTATACCCCATCTTGGTATTGAAGCATATTTTTGTTTACAAATTATGCTCTACAGTTCTCATTTGTATGATTGATGCCTTGACGGGAGGATTTTAGAGTTTAAGAAGTAGTTCCAAGATGGACTGAAGAGGCATATCAAACTTGAGGTAGTAAGGCATGTATTTAGAGACAACTGAATGAGATTTTTTTCAAGAATATGAAGCCACATGTGAGGAGAGGAGACAGCCGGGCAAGCAAATATAGTCATCCTACAATCAATCAACCATTATAATATCATAACTAGTACAAATATCTTAAATACATCTATCTGAAAAATGCGAAGAGATCAATCTCAAGGTCCTTATCTTGGATTTTTAGTATATCACAATTATTATTAACTTCATTACCTTCTTCACAAATTTCCCAATGAATGATTACAAATTGTAACAATCTAACTAAACTAATGTCTAAGGCTCAAAAAAATATCTACAAAAAAAAAAAAGGGGCTCCAAACTCCACCGTATGGCTAAGATATTATGATTTTCGATCAATTTCTCCAAGAAAAAGGAAAAACTTCTTAGTGATGGTCAAATGGATGCCAAATTTAAAATTAAAAAATAAAATTGAACACACATGGAATTACAGCTGATCACCACGACCTCATCCACCCCCTCCCCTGCCATTCTAGACCGCCTCTCAGCATAACTATGGTTATAGTGCTTGCAAGAGTGGATTACTACGAATGACCACTTAGACACACTAGGAACACATGAAATCATGTTGTTTTAAATACTATTACTATTTCTAGAGTGGTGGACATTTTAAATGCCCCTTCATTGTTATTTTATGACAGCTGTTGTTCTAAAGAAGGTTCCATTTTGGAGACAAATCAACACCTACACAATGATCGATTTGTTTGAAGGACCTCGAAAAGGCATAAGATGTAAATAGAGTTCAAGACATACCACATTTATGTTTTCTGGAGTGTTGCAAAACAAAGACTCTTCAAAATGCACATTTAAATGTTAATTTATTTTGACAAGTGCTCTTATTATTAATAGCTGCAAGTCGTTGGAATAAATCGTTACTCCTTTTTAGGGGTTTTGTACCTATTACTCTATTTCATTCCCATATTGAAAAGAAACGATGTAGTAATTAACTATAAACTTTCTGATTTCAATGGAGGGACCTCATTCTTCTTCAACAGAACTTAAAGGTCTGCAGCTTTTATACCAAGGTTCATGGAATTACTCCTATAAGTATGTCAGCTTTTTTGGTTGGTATCTATGCATGGACTAAAATTGTGTTTCTCATTATAGATCTTACCTTGATATCAAATTCAATGCATTTGACTATCCCATGAAATGGGAACCCGCAACTGCATGGATTGAAACAGCCTAATCACTAGAAACAAAACAAAAAAGAGTAAATCTTTGCTTAAGCAAGCTGTCTCAAAATGCAAATGAAGGGTTGAAAAGAAACCTTTTCTCTAGGGATTTCGTACATCTCTCTGCTACAAGGCCATTACGTACATTTATGCTCCTTAATTCTAAATTCCAAATAGAATGGTCCCCCATAGGAGTTAAGAAAAATGGTGACAATTCAACCCCTCGAAGATGTAATGAGAATTTGGATCCACGGATATTGAAATCACCCAAAGATTATTTCAAAGTGCTCCTGAAGTCACCAACACCAAGAGAAAAGTAGCCCAACACAAATGGGCGAATAAAAGATGGCCCGTAGCACATAACAAGATTAGAAATTCAGATTAAAATCAAGTAGAAGTGTTTTATGGAGTTCTTTGCAAAGGCTTTGATCTCTAAATGCATATTAGAAATTGCAATAAGACTATTGTATGAGTTGTTGGGGAAGGCCTTAGTGTGGCATTAGATTTCTAGATGCAGATCAAGAAATGCATGCTTTGTAAGAGTAATATAGTCAGCAGCACATGTGGAATATAGGTACGGGAATCATGAATAGAGGGGTGGGTCTATATTACAATTAGATATAGTCACCATGAGATGTGGGTATCCAGATGGCATCCAAGTTCCTGAAGGCTGAGCCCGAGTTTCTTGGTGACCATACTAATCAAGTGTCTGTATTGTTCTTCACTTGATAACATGTTTGCCTCTGCGTAGTCTTCCAAAACCAACTGAGCATTTGTCCAATCTGATCCTCTTCTGTCCACAAAAGTCTATAGACCTACATGTCATAATATTTTAACAGATGATATTTTAGTTTTGCACAACAGCTATTAAAGAACTTTTTCACAAAAATATTCTGTTTGAGAAACATTTTTAAATAGTTTCATATACAATTTACATGTAATTAGTTTAGTGTTTGATTCACTTACACATTCAGAAAAAGATCAAAAAGGCATAAAAGTGAAACAAATTAGAGCACACCAATGGCACTTACGGCATTGCTTGCTGCAGTTAACATAAAGGAAACGTGTTCAAAAATATAGATAAATTGTCTCATGGGTGGAGACAACAATGCCAACTTCATTGGAAGTGAGAAACATTGCTTATGTTTGGTGGAAAAAAGCTGTTAATGCGCATGAGGAAATTGCAAGAATTTGCATTTGTAAAGCGTCATTTCAAGTAAAAAGTGCAATGTAATCAGCTAGACAGGCATACATACATGAATATTTAATGAGCTAATACATCATCTCTTCCAAATGATTACAATGTTAGATTTAAACAGATAAGATGGTGTGCCAAAACAGAACAAGATATTGACAAGTAAAAAATTGGACGAAAGATAGAACAGCTTTCATGGCCACATCCCAAATGGATATTCTAGAGCATTTCCTGAATTCCATGCCATGGGAGTTTAAATTTTTAATTAAATAGTTGTTCAGAGTTATGGCCACAAGAGATTGTTCTCATTCAACTCAACAATGCAGGGATTGAGCAACACGCTCGATTGCCCATTGTTTGGGTAGGTGTGTAGGAATGATTATACCCTAATGTAATTTAGTTCGATTATTTCCCCTCTGGATCCTCATTCCATTCCAACCTCCACCCCTACCCCCACGGTTTTGCCTGTATGATAACACAGGGTCATATGAAGTAGTCCCCCAAAACGTAGATGATGGTTATTACCATGGGTCACGCCCGATGATTTCATGGTGTTGTTATCATTTGAGTAACCCTCTAGCTCCCTGTGGAATAACTTCTGGTCAATGGCAACATGTAAGCCTGGTGGCTCACTCATCTCCTGACAAACAGAAAGAGAAAGGCCTGCTGACTCCTTATACACCGTATCATCATGTTTCTGGCTACCCCCATCCAAAAATTGCTGGTCAACGGAATGAGAAAAACTCTGCTGCAACTCAAAACCACCGAATTGCTGGCGCACAGAGCGAGAAAAACCCGGTGGCTCTATTGGCTCCCAATCAAGAGAATTTAGACTATCAGAACTACTAATATCTGGTGATGGTGGTGCCTTATGCTTTCTATCACTAATCTGTAAATAGACACACTCACATGTCTGGGCAATTTCTTTTCCTAGCTCATCTTTTGAATCCAACACCTTCCATGTTGCTTCTGAAATTTTCTTTAGGACTGGATCTCTGTCTCAGAAATGAAAAAAATCATTAATATTAGTTTGAAAAATTGTAATGACTTTTATATTCTCGCACATGTTTTTATGGATTTAACTGTGTGAAAGTTTTTGGTTCTAATATTTCAGGTGAGCTTCTCACATATTTATTTTCTCTCACAATATTGACAAAGAAGCTCACCCAAAAGTCATAAACAAAAGATATTACGAGTAGAATCCAGAAAAGTCCTACACAAAGTGTATGCACTAGAATGACACTAAGCCTGATGAAGAGGGGCCAATTTAGGTACAATAACCTAGCTTTTGAATAACACAATTATGATGAAAACAGATACAACGGTTAGGGAAAGAGAGAGCTTACTATTTTGGCTTGATAAAGTCAAGCAATTACGGTTGGTGCTGATGCATAAAACAAAATATAAAATTCAGCAGTACAGATATACTTGTCTAAGATTGACACGTTCACATTCCCGTTTTGTCAAGACAAACCAAGTCGGGTGAACTGGCTAAAGGCAATTTAAAGATGTAAGGAAATGCCTAGTGCACAAGGTAAGTAGGCAGCTTGATCTCGTCATTGTGGTTAACCTAATCTCGAATCAGTCCTGCAGCTGAATCAATGTCTTATCTAGAGGATAAGTACTTGTCTTTGAAAGCCTTGGAAAGACAACTTCAATACCAGCAAATGCCAGCTTGCAAATTGTAATTGTGGGAGTTGTTGATCTGAATGGTGTAGGTTTAGGTCTTTAAATACAGCATTCATTAGAGGACTCATTCGAACATAGCAGAATGCATCGGTTGCCACTAAGTTGTCAAGTATGGTAAGTTATTTGGAGGACTTATGGGCCTAGGCCAACATCACACTAATTGAACAAATGACAAGTGAGTGGGTGGAAGATGAGATCTAGGTGACTCTAATGAACTTAGGCTCTACAGCTAAGGGTCATAAAACTTGGTCTGGGGCTTGATCGAGCACACTCTAATCCGTCAATAATGATGGGGAATCATTGTGTCCATTTTTGTTATATAGACAAAGAAACAACTATCAAAACTCTATTCTCTACATTCACAGTTCATAACTGTCAAGAACATCATGAGTTATGACATGAAAATGTAGTATATCCACTGCAGAACAATTCTAAGTACATGATGATGCAGATTATAATCTTTCTAGAGGAAATATTTAAATTCTGATTCAAGCAACAATGCGGACAAAAACAGACGCAGTGATAACAATTCAAAAAAGCTGGTAGTCATTAGACACCATTGCAGTTGCACAGAGGGTATGTAAGCATACTTGATCTCATCAAGAATGGCATCATAAAGGTGGCTTGGGCTCATGGTTTCAGCTCCAGGTGTATTAAGAACAAAGCTCTGCTCCACCTTTGAAACTATATAGTTTCTCAATTCTCCTGCACATAGTAACTCGGTCTGTAAGGAAACCACAATCAAACATGCCATTACAAAAATTTAAAAACAATTAGCATTTTTCGCTGCTAATATTCCTTTATAAATAACCTGTCAAAACATTTCTGCTAGAAAAGACTTATGCAAAAAGGCCTTAGAAACAGGAAGCATCAAGGTACTGCTTAAATACTTTCATTGTATATTATTCACAGTAAATATGTAAGAAGAGCCATGACCATGAAGGAACCATCCAAAATATGTTTTCTTGACACAGGCTCACATTAGATTGAAACAATATAAGAAATTTACACAAATTATTCCCTTCATATCCACCAGCTATATTGTTCATAACTGACTCTGGTGTATATTGTCCCTACTAGGATATTCCCAGCAGATATAAGACTTGCCACCAGCACGAAAAACAGATTTCTGATTTTTCTCCTTGCATTGAATAGTTTATTGTGTCTTATTTGTTGTCACTCTTCAGTGTCCAAACTTGAAAATTAAATACACATGAATATTTCTATTGTTTACTCATAAACTGGGTTAGCTATTGTCTTCTCAAATTTCTTTCTGTGAATATGATCTATGTTTTCATCACATGGATAAATGTGTTGTTGGAATTCAAAGGCTAAGTTTATTCCCATACTTGGCCATGAAGTCAAAACCAAGGGTACAAAATTTGAGCAATATTTATGAGTTAAAAATCCTGTTGTGCCCACAGGGGATGTCTCATACACCCAAGAGGCTGGCTGGGCTGTGACCTAAAAATGAAACTTCACCTTTTACATTTTATTCTCAAGCAAATAACCTTGAAAGTCACTTTCAAAATGTTTTTAATTGGAATAACTGGTCTAGCTTCAATATAATTCAGGTATTTCCATGTCCACAAAGCTTTAGATTTTTACAAATGATATGCTAAAACCAACTTTAACTCATTACTAGCTAATACCCACAGTTATGAAAGCTTATGAAATAAGCATAATTCAGGCACAGGCATCCCAAGAGTTGGACATGGGAATCAAACTTGGGCCTCACTTGCCCTCCAATAATGGCATGAATAATTGAATTTCGTTAAAAAATATTACATTTAAAGATAGAATCTACCTGTTTATGAACTTGGCATTCATCCAAGTTGCTACAGAAGAAAATCATTCAATATTTTTCATGGGATATGTCGGTATAAGGAAAACCTATATCTGTTAATGAAAAATGATGATCAAGTTTGCAGTTGAATGAAATGCTTGTCAAAGTTACAAATCTGAAAACACAAAACTATCACATTTTCTCCAACCACTGGGCATCCCAAACAAAGTGTAAGGATATGTCCATGAGATTGATTACGGGACTGCCCAAGTTAGAAGGGAATAAAGTCAAACCTTTGTGATGGTAGACAGCTAGGAAAAATATGTCCACTTCATGCAAAATTACCACCAAAGACAATGCGTATCAATTAGCCATTGTGTTCATGAAATAATAAATACATGTTTTAGTTGCATTGACTTCATTTAAACAAATTACATGTAATCATGATTGGAAATTCATTAGCCATTTTTGGTAAGAAATATTCGCCATCTAACATGAAAACAGCCTAACCATATCCACAAACTGATATTCAAACAAAAGCATTAAACAAGTATGCTTGAAAGTAAATTTCTATGATAGCTTCACCTGTGACCTAACCTTTCCTCGACACAAACTTCCTACATACTTACTTCCCTAGAAGATCTAGTTATTCGGGAATTGAGAGCACCAGTAATTCTTGACACAATCAAATTGATGCAAGATATTAGCAATATCCTCGAGGATGATTTCAATCGAAAGCCATAAATAGAATAAGGCAAGAAACAAATCATTGATGTCAGAAGCTTGAAATTGATGCTATGATGTTTGTATGACTCCAGCCATATAAACAACCCACACTATAAAAATAAAGGAAGCTAAAACTGCAACCAGAAATCAAAGTTCCTTTTACTAGAGCTAAAGTAGGACAATCTGTGCATATGTTTTAGATCTTCTAAAACAAGGGGAAAATACATGGTGTTTTCCATGTCTCTTGTCCAAATTATTTAGAAAGAAGGCTTTTGGGAAAAAACTGTGTAAAATCTTTATTTGAATCGACATTTTGGACTGCTTAAAGAATCCGTCGTCAGAAGTGATATCTATCCATATGTGTGCATAGAGAGAGATAAGTGCATGTACATATATACACTCATATATATATAAGACTTAAGGTAGGTCATTTTTAGGTTCCAGCCTAGCCAGCACGAGTCCTTTATATATTATTCAAATTTTGTAGCCCTTAGGTTTCCATTTCATGACAAAGCTTGGGCGCAAACCAGGCCTTGAAAATCCACCCACACCATGGTATGCAAGTGAGGATTCCCACCTGATAAAACATCCTCGTCTAAGTTTGACAAAACCATCACCTCTAAATGGCGTTGCAGGAAGTTGAATATCACTCACATTTACCCTAAAAAAACCATGGAAACGAAGCATGAGCCTAGACAGAAGAAGACACTCCCAAGATTAAAAGGAACCAATATAAGATCACCTCTCCAAACGTAATGGCCCGTGAGCATGCGTAACCCAATAAAACCCTAATCCCCACATATGTTGATAATCCTCCCAAGTTATTGATTCATGATAGGCCAAACATGGTGATATAGCTTATGCCCAAAAGCCCATACATTCAAATGGTGCCAGACTGTCTCCAGTTATAAACAAAAATGATGTTAGAATAGGAAAGATTTATTGTCGAGCTAAAAGCTTAAAGACCTCCTGTATTCCTCTCATGCAAGCACAAGGGTACTACTATAGTGCTAATTTATCATAGTATGTGTTACCTAAACATGAGGAAACCAGACCCAGTAAAGCATTGTTACCCTTTTCTCTTTTAAAACTTCAAAGAAATCAAAAAATTTCAAGAGGAATGAACAATCGGATCTCATTTCATATCACCCACATTTTATACTCAAAACTTCTTTTTAATGCAGGAAGAGCTTAAAATCAACCCAAAATAATGACTGAAAGTACATTTTTCTTGAGTCGGTCGACAAGTTTGTGGATGAAATAATCGAAGCGCCCATCGCACTTGAGCTTGTTGAGAGCTTCAAAACTTGCTGTAGATATTTCCTCGTCTGGTTCCTGCATTTTCTGTTCTGAAAACTTCTTCTGTGAATGGTCACAGGTGAGGAATTAATAGAATGGGTGGCGGCGCCGCCAATCAAATTTTGTATAGTTGAGGCTTGGAAATTGACAGGCTGTGGGCCGTTTTTTTTTTTTTAATTTTAACCGTATATTACCGGCTAAAAAAATAAGTAATTTAGAAAACCGACAATGAGAGGCTGAAAATTTAGAAAACCGAATAATTATTATCCTGCCGTAGGCAGGTCTTATAGGCACCAACAAATCATTTCATTTGTATTAAGAAACCAATTACAAAATTCCAAGTGGCACTTTATATATCTATTGTATAGTTTTCCATAAATGTATATTTATTTATTCTTTTTAAAACATTTAATTCAATTTCCTGATTGGCTGAATTAATTTTATAAGCCTTTTAGATTTTTTACATTAAAAAAACAAGATTTTCTTAATTTTTTGCCTTTGTATAGTTTAAACATTAGAAAAGACAATAAATGTCATAAATATCATAGTAATTACACCAATGCCTAATAATAAATCTTATTTATGACATTTATTTGCTAGTGGATGTTGGATTCCTATAGTTTAAACATAAATAAAAAATACGAACACTCAACATTGAATGTTGCATGAGACAAGTGGCGCCGTCAATTTATACCTCTGAATTTTTTAAGTAATTTGGAATTTAATGTTCTGTGAACTTCGTCCCAGGGAGTTTAATGACTGTCTAGATCATTCTTGTTTACATGGTTTTCCTCTTCTCCACGAGTTTTTATTATTTGCAATAAATGTTTCTCTAATAACATAGCGTGAGGGCAGTGTTTTGTTTCAGAGCTTTTCATTGTTGTCCAGCACAATGCAAGCAGACAGAGGCAGAGGAAGAGTTAGAGTTGGAGTTGGTGCAAGTATAATGCTCGGTTGATGACGACTGGCTAGATAATCGGGCTTGTGATAGCGAATACAAGGGAAACAAGAGATAGTGGTGGAAGGATTATTAGTACCACTGACCAAGCTGCGTCGGTATCCGTAGCTACTTCTGCTCAAAAGCTTTACTACACGGTCCATATTTAAGAAAAACATGTTTCTCTCGGGTGTTTTTATCGGTGAGATGGCAGACGACAAGAAAATAGTAAGTAAATGCGTGGAGAGGGCGAGGGATTCGATCCGGTGTTTAAGATTTTCGAGAAGACAATCCCAGTTTGTTATTTCCCCTCCAAAGGCGTCAAGAGGTCGTCTGCTTTCAACCAGGAAGACCCAGGTATCATGCAATTCTCATCCCCTACATTCAAAAATGTTTGCAAAATCGAATGGAATAAGTGAGTTCTAATGGTGGCTTGTTCACTTCCTAAAATCCTAAAGCCCGGATTTTTGTGTGGTTGCAGGAAAAGGATAACGATGGCAAAGAGGAGGTCGGGAGCGGTGAGAAAGATGAGGGAAAAGATGCAAAAAATGTGGCATTGAAGAAGCCCGTCAAGCTCGTGCTATGCTCGCGCTACGAGAGCATGGACTCCAAATTCTATTACTACAACAACTACAACGTGAAATAGCCTCGGCATTATGTAAGAATTGTCATAGATATTTGACCGTCGGCGGCTCCCTCAACAACGTGCCCGTGGGCGACAGGCGCTGGAAAAAAGCACTCCATCTCATCATCGCGCGCATTCTGAGCCGATCGGATCGTCGGGGCTTCGAACCGACGACCACGGAAGCGCTTTATGAACTGGCGATGTGGGATGTGTGTAAGATCTCCTCCCCTACAAGAGATGTGACTACCATTCCCATGTAAAGAATATAGTATTAGTCTCTATAGTTTGCTCGAGTTCAAGAGCGTGTTTTGAATTGGTTTTCATTGCACAATCATTCCTGGATATAGCGTTTTGCTAACCAACTTTTGTAATTTTTGAAAAAAGCTACTCTTTGTCATGTCCGTGTATAAACAACAATATCAATATTGTATATACATAATAGTTTGCACTTTTTTTTGCCATTTCATCTTAGCTTTCTACACATCTTTCATATGTGTATTGCATTCTCATCTTGCATACTTTCAATTTCAATTTATGGAATGCACAATTTATATTGGGTGCATAGTTTGAGTTCCATACATAATTGTACATAGCAGAACTTGCAAACCTTATTAAACTACTTGCACCTGTGAATTACAGTTGTGAATCTCAAAAATATTCAGCACACCTAGAAAATCTGGAACAACTTTACTTTAGCCTTACTGTCACTAGAATTTGTATTGGGTTCCATGGTCATTAGAAGACCATACTTAGCGAAGACAAATTTCTCTTCTTACAAACTACAGTCAAGGAACATAATACACATCCTGCACAATTGCAGTAGTCCCTCTGACATATTTATGCATTTTCAGAAAATAACAACACTACAAAAAAAATATTTGTTCAAACTTAAAGACTTTTTTTTCCTTTGCACTTTATCCCTCGCCCAACTTGGTCTGAACTATATCAAGAAACACGAGATGTTGACCTACAAAGATAAATGCAGATGATTAAAAATAAACTTTTTTACCATTTCGCTGCAAAAAACCTTAACTATTGAAAAATCTATGGTTAGAATCTTATCTTTCATTTCCTGTTCAACCAAAATTTCACCTACATCGCTCTAACAACATATTATTGTTCTGGTACAATTTTTCTTCATATTATTGTTTTTATTAGTTTACAACAATTTCTTTTTGATCTCGCATCTGCCCCATTCTCATATGCCTAGTTTTTACTTGGACGACTCTTTCTACAGAAATCCCAATAGTTTGGGCAACTAATCTCAATCCCACCTACAAGAATCAGGAAGAGCGAAAGAATTTGTGAAACTTGAATACAAGGGTAACCTGTAGAAAATGTTACAAGGTAACGGAACAAAATAACTCTAAAAACAATTAATGAAGACTTGTACATGGAAATTACTGCTACCATTTCAGTGATGTCCTGATCCATGGAAACACATTTATTTAAATTTAATTTAACCTTGCTACACTATTTGCAAATGGAAACAAATTATGTGTACCCTTCACGGTTGAAAGGACGCGTTATCATGTGTGTCTGGAGCTGCAATCCGGAGCATTTTTTATGTTATTTTCTATCACATTCCCAAGTTTTACTGTGCACCACAAACAACATGCCAAGAATGCTAGGGATCTCTTTCAACACCGCTATAAAGTTCTTGATTGCTTTTGCTCACCGGGATTTTGTAATTTTAAGCGCTATTCTAATTGTTGTGTTTTTGCTGGCTTGTAATCAGATTTCTAGTCATAATAAATGCTTATGTAGTTTTTGTCCAAAAGATCGGTCTTTCATTTCCTCGATCGGCCAGATTTCGAGCCCACAATTGGCACGTCTTGATTTCAACATTTTTAACATATTTAGCAAGACACAATACACTGCCTTTATTTGGAAAATTTAGGATGCCGTCATTTTTTAAAAATATTAACTACTGCTAGCATGCCAATTCTGACTTTTAAGATTCCATGTCCCTCACTGTGCTTGCAAATATCGATACAATTCTGGCTAGTCTTGCCCAAGCCTGATTTGACATAGCCTCTTCATGATTCCATATACCCTCTCACTTTGTCAAGAACTTTGATCACTGTAGTTGTGCATTTGTATGTGCAAAATCTTCTAAACCAACTGCACTCATTTCAGACATTAGCCAAAAAAGCCAGCAAAATATAACACCTGCACAAATTATTCCAGGCCCCAACGATAGGATATGCCATTCCATGGCCTTGTTTAAATAATCCTTCACAAATATATATGAAATATGTGCAAATATACAAATATTTTTGTAGAGAAATCATAAAAATATGAATAATTTTTTTAGAATTTACAAAGACACCAGAGTTAGACCATCGATAAATTTTGATTTGACATGTGCATATAATTTGAAATTCGAGACCTAGTTGTTTTTCTTTTTCTTGCTCTTGTTAAATAATTAACCTAAGAACATATATTTATTGGTAAAAAAATGGTATGTGAAGGAAAATGGGGTGATGATGAATCATGGGTGGTGATTCCAAATCTTAATTTACTATTAGAACCACCTTTATATTAAATTATAGACAAAATAATACAAAGTGTTACATAGCAAGGGAGCGGCTGGTAGTGTTCACATCCTCAAAAAAGAACGAAAGCCACGTGGGTAGACAAAAGACAAGCCATAAAGGGCTAAAAAAACAGCCACATGGCGAGAGAGAGCCCAAAACTACATCAAGAGAAAATAGGATTAGGCACAAGGAGCTGCGGCACCCGGAGGAGGAGGTGGATCATCCCGCGGCGGAAGAAAGCTGAGGGAGTGCGGCTCATCTAAAGGCGGATTGAGCGATCGGCCATCCTGGCGAGGCATCTAAAGCGTTGAGCGAACTATAATTCCCCACCCGGGGGTAGCAAGCCACCAAGCCCGGGAAGCCCGCCAAGCGGAGAGCCCCGATTGGAAGAGTCGACCACACGTCAATGGGCTCCAACCAGGGCCAAAAGAAGAGGGTCGTGGGCGAGCCGGCGGCGGAGATGGTCGAGCGCTTTTGAAGTGACTGTGGGATCGACCACAACATTTATGAGGTGGCTGGGGTGGTGGGGGTCGCTGATCATCATCATCCAGAGAAACCCGGCTCATGGTACAAGGTGCACTGCCCTAGTGATCAAGTAATTGCTAGAGATGAGAAAACTCAGCGCCACCTTCTACACTTGTGCCTGAATTTGCATGTGAACAAAAGACAAGATAACCACCTTTTCGTTAATGGTTAGTTCAGTAGAAAGAGTACAATGCTAAAATAAGGCAGTATTCCTAGCTTTCTAGAGTTGAAACAGAATAACAAAATGAAAGAAATGCCAAAGGGAAGCAATGTAGGAAGGCCAAGTAGCATGGTCACCAAACAAAGCAACTTTCCAATAAAAAACTCAGGGTGAAATGGCTAAAAAAGGAGTGAATCCAATGCCAAGCATGTTGTGCATGAGGGCAAAACCAAAAGACATGTTTGAAGGACTCCGGCGACCACAACAACTACAAACCGGATTAGGAATGCCAATATGACTTAATCTTTCCCCTAAAGGGAGGCCTTGATAGATCAAACACCAAAGAAAGAAATTGAGCTTCGGATCAAATAGGGGTTCCAAGCCCAATGGAGACACTTTAACCAGGTGACATGAGAAGAATGTAATGACCATATGGTATTGAGCTTATCTAAAGCCGGTGACATAGGAGATAACAAGGAGTAGATAACTCCTAAATTGTCTTATGTGAGAGGAATGTCACGTTTGATGCCGGTCCTTCCACCTGACCCTTGGGCGAATGAAGGCCCGGTTGTATGCAGCATAAGATTGGGTAGAAAAGACTAAATAGCCAAAATTGAAGGCAGATCAAAATTATCTAGGTTGTATTTCTATTTCGGCTTGAGCGAGGAAGCCAATCCCGAGAGGAAACCAGGTCCCGGATGGTAGAGATTCCTTTATGAGCTAAGCGCCTTTGCTTTGATGTTAGGTTTTTTGCAAGCAGGAGATCGTCAGGAGAGAAAATAGGTGACCACCACAGATTGTGCTCATTGAAAGAGAGACATGTTCGGAATCCATCACCAACCCACCACATGAAGGGTTTGACCATCTCAAATGCTTTCCAGATGCTTTTGACCACAAAGGTGCCAGGTATTTTAACTGGAACTTTAGTAATTAGCAAAGTATGAAATCTGATGTTTTTCCAAAGCATTTTTTACCATATGGTGCTCTGAAGAGATACAATGTCATAACAAAACCTGCCAAGCTTGGTTGCCCTGGATACAACGAACAACCCACTTAGCGCATAGAGATACTCTGCCTATAGACATCAACAACACCCATGCCACCCTGATCCTGGGAAGAGTGCAAACCTCCCAGGCAACATGATGAAAACCACCCTACTTAGAGCTAGACCAAAGAAAATCCCCTGAGCTTAGCCAACATGAACAAGAAAATCCCGGCCAAAGATAACAGACGAGAGATCCATTTATGCACTTTCTGCTCAACCCGATCAACCACAAATTTCCACAAGGTGGAGGATTCACTATCAAAGGCAAAAGGAATTCCCAGAAAGCGGAATCGTTCTCCTCGCTAAATCTAGTGCCAGGATAGGTCGCTGCCAACCCGGTGGAGCATAGGCTAAGGACTTTGCTGGAAACCCAATGATTTGGAAAACTAAACTTTAGAGTCCGGACGCTTTACAGAAAATATCCAAGCAAGAAAGCACCTCCTGCACATTTTGTTCTAATTCAGCTAGAGTGAGAAAAGATTCATCCACAAAGTGGCCATTGATGAGTTGAGATTGATGATCAGGAAGATAAATGCCTCTTAATCTCCCTTGAGTAGCTTTGTTGGAAAGGAGGTAACCGAAAGCATCCATTGTTAGGATAAAAGAGCGAGCCAAAGGAAACCTTGCCTTATCGATCGAAATAACCCAATGGTAGAAGACTAGTGTCCATTGATGGTGAGACAAGATGAGGCATCAACAAAGAGAGTGCTAACTAGAAGAAATTGCCAAACCCAAAGCTTTAAGCATGGCAAGAATGAAAGGCCATTCTATACGGTCATAAGCTTTTTCAAAATCAATTTTGAGAAAAACCACCTTCTGAAGAGAAGCACGAGCCCATTCCAACCCTTCCCAAATAACAATAAGATTATCCAAAATGAAACGGCCTTTGACAAAACCAGATTGTTCAGAGTCGAACAATTTTGGGTAGCAAAGAAGCCACCCGAAGAGCAAGAGCCTTTGCCAGAATCTTATAAGAAACATTAAGAAGTGTTATGGGCCGCCAGTTGGTAATGAGCTCGGATTACCAACCTTGGGGATGAATTTGATATTACCTTTATTAATACAGTTCCCAAGGGATCGCGATTGCAGGGCTTCCTGATAAACTTGTAAGAGATCGAGCCCAACAATGTGTCATGTTGCCTTGTAAAATTCACAAGGAAACCCATCCAAACCTGGAGATTTGTCATCTACAAGACAAAGAAGGGCATTATGAAGCTCCTCCAGAGAAAGAGAAGCATCACAATGCTTTCGATCCTATGGGCTAAGCTTACAAGGAACCACTTCAATACATTGACGCAAAGTGGTAGTGCTTTCAACAAAAGGCTCTTGCGCTTGAAAGACAAGAGTATAATGGTCAAAAAAGGTAGAAATTTTCAATAGGGCAATGATGCAAACATGGAAAACTGGATAGCTTTGATTTGCTCCTTGACATTCCAAGCTCTGAGAATTTTGAAGAACCCTTTTGAGGCCCTATCACCAGTCTTCAACCACTGCAAGCGAGCCCAGATTTGGGCTCCTTTGGCTCTATGTTGTTCAATAACCTTGAGTTGATGTCGAAGCTTAGCAACTCGGACTTGAACAACGGTGTCAAATGGTTGGAGCTCGAGCAATCGAGTTGTGCGCTGGAAATCCTGTTGGAGAGCCTCATCAGCATGGTTATGGACCCATGCCACTGTTTGCCAAAGTGGCGAAGAAACTTGGCAGTGCGTTGAATAGTGTCATTCCACCAGGAAATCTAGCTGGCAACATAAGGAGGATGTGGCACCATATTCCAGACTTGGGCAATGTATGCCAGAACCCTTAGATGATGCAACAAGGATACATTCAAAAATAGAATCAAGTTTTTAATCTTAAAGAATTTTGAAAATATAAAAAAATTAAGGATTGCCTTTTTCTTATGTCAAGTAGATTACATTAAGAAAATATGTTATTATCTTTTATAATACCATTAAAAATATGTTGGAATTTCTTTAAATAAATTGGAACATATAAGTGATTGGTCACTATATTGTTAAGGAAGTATAAGTGTGCACACTTCAAAATCATATATTAGGCATATTTGTTTATGTATGGATGATTAATTTAAATTAAATATTTTTTAAATTATTATATTCATTTATGTGATTTGAAATTCTCTTTCATTTATATCTATTCTAACTTTCACACTTATTTTGTGAGTATTCTTATTTTGTTGTCTAGATTGCTCACACAATCCTTATATTTGTTAAGATTATACGTACAATCGGTCTTATTGTTTGTGCCTCCTTTTTGAGTGGATAGACCTATGTGAGTCTTTCTACCTTTCTTGTTTCTATTCATTGGAAGTCGGCATGTGCATGAATTTCACTTATTCATCTATAATTAGATTTAAGTGATTAGGCTCACTTAATCATCAAGTAAATTGAAGCTCTCATTACTCCTCATAAGCGTTGTTTGGTGAACTACTCTTGGAGCATTTTACTAGAGTTATTTCTATTATGCAATTTTTGTTTGTCAACATCTTTGTTATAATTGAAGGGTATGAGGAATAAGAAGGGTTAACTAGCATATGTTAATAAATAACCCTAATATGCAAACCCCCAAATCAAACCTTATACATTCTAGACTTGTAGAATTCATGAGGACAATAATCAAAGCTTGCTAAATTATGGCAAGAGGTAAAAGAGTAGAAGATGTCAAACAAGTTTATAGGATCATTTTATAAATGGAAATCTCTAACTTGGATTGTATGTATGTACATGATAATCAACCAAAACAATTTCTGAGCTCTATTCAAATCCTTATTTAGCAATGATGAGACAAATGGTTTTTAAATTTGTGCTAACAAGTTCAAATTGCGACACTTTCTTCAACGATAATGCCTAAAAAAGTTAAGAGCCTTCTATCTCCGTACATGTTTGATTGAAAAAATAATTAAAAGAATTATTTGTTATGTTTGGAATGTTTATTATTCTTAATTTGAGGTAGGTATATTTATACGAATACACTTTGGTGGACCTAAATTATCTTACGCCTCTTAGAGTTCACTATGGTGCATGTTCCTAGGTTTAAAATTGTGAATATTTCATGTTTGATCCCAAACCCTAGATTGTTTATATTTTCTTATATGTTTAATTACATTTTATGCCACCAAAATTGAAAACAAATGAATAAATATAAGTGTTACACTTAATGAAAAAAATTGAATAAATATTATTGACAAACCCTTGGTTATATCTAAGCTAAAAAACAAAATAGAACCTAAAAATATGAATGTATCTTTGCAAGATGATGGCGAAATTTTATAGCTCATTTGAATGTGAAAGATAACAATGTGTTTTTGTGAATAATGATATGGTTCCTTCTATTAATGAAAATATTTAAAATGCATTTTCAAATGATAATATAGATGATAGTTGTAAATATAAAATAAATTTTATCGTGGTATACATTTAAATGATCAAACCAATGGTAATCTTGAAGGTGGTCCTAATTCAAAACATTCTACGAATCCCATTAGTGACATACACAATCCTCGTAGTGTCAAATTTAAGAAGTTATTCTTTCAAAATTCTCAAGAAATTACAACTATATCAAATATTTTAAAATAATATATATGTGAAAATTTACCCCATGATGTGGTCATTTCCCAAACATTTTCAATTCCTAATATTTCCCAATAATCTTCTAATCATCCCATTTTACAACCATCTACTTATCCTCTCATTTCACCATTACCTCTTAATGCTCACATTTCTCAACAACAACCGTAATCCTCCGCACCTCCATATCCACCGTGACTTATGTCAACCCTCCACCTACAAATCTTATGGTAACACCTCACATAATTGTGTTTTTGCACTTCACTTAGATTTTAACCAAATGACATATTCTTAACCATTTCAACAAATTCAATACTTCACCGCTAATACTTCTCTCCAAACCCCGCCCATCTAAAATCCCAAAATGACCACCATGATTACGCTCACTCTTCATAACATATAAAATCAAATAAAAACTATTTCTCAAGAATTTTAAGAGCCAAATAGTAAGCGGTTTGCTTTGATGATATTCTTCTTAATCCTTAAGGTTGTTAAAAAAATTACCTCATTCCTCTAAGCTCTAAGACTTCAAATTTTGTTGTTTAACAAAAATGAGATCTTTCAAACCATATTAGTTTATGTATGTTTCTTGCTTAGATGTTGTGTAAAATGGTAGATTATCGACTAAGCTCTTTTTGATCTAACAAAAATATAATTTTTGCTAAACCCTAATATTGCAGAGTAACCGATAGAAACAATGAAGTATAGTTGTTAGATACACTTTGACACAAGAAATAAGCTAATAAAATATGAAACCCTAAGTGCAAGAGAGAGAGAGAGGAAAGGACTTAGTTGATTCACGCTTTTCCTAGACTGATTTGACTGGAAAATGATGAATAGAGAGGCGGACTATCGTAATTGTGCACGGTAAACTCTGGGGACTGTCGGATAAATCCGGACTACGGCGCCTTGGGTGAGGTGAGGGCATCCGGGCATCGAAACCTCTACCGGGTGCTCATGACTACGAAAGAACTTAGAATCTAATTTCTGGAGTGTCACAAGAGTGTTGTTGATATTCACTTTTGGTCACTTATATGTCGCACCTTGAGCACTGGATGTACTTATAACCTATAAAATAAATGTTCACCTACAAAACCACATCAAATCCAAAAATAAATATGTAATATGAGGAGTTGAACTAACCCCAATGGTCCCCATTTGAGTGAACTTACGACCGAGTGTTACAGTACATCTCAGACTCCATGTAGTTCTTGTGAGTGTGTGAAATTGTGACCTAAGAAGCCCTTGTGCAAGATGCATTAGATAACATGCTAGATTTGTTAAACAAATGCAAATGTGTGTATGGAATAGAATGAACTTCCCCTTCCTATGATGTGTATGCAGAAAATGCAGTCCCTTGTCCCTTGAATGGATTCTAGATGGATGCCTTTGAGTGCTTTGAATACTTTTGGATGGAAGCTTAGGTAATAGTAATGGTGCTTAGAGATTGGTCTTTTATTTTGATCACATATCTATGTATTTATATGATTCCCTTGGTTGAATTTTGCAATCCGACAACCTGGAATGCCGACCCATAAGAAAATAAGATTCCCAAAAGATAAAAGAGGCCCAAAAAGAGTGAGCAAGGTCGAAAGAGGTCAGGGGCACCTGTGAGAGGACGAGGCGCCTGGCGTTGGCATCTGTCTAGGCGCTGGTGTCTGAAGTCATAAAATATAAGCAAGTAAAGTTTTAACTAGGATGTAGTGTGTGTAAGACCAAATAGGAAATAAGAAACATAGACAAAAGTCCAAAGATAGTTGTCAATTACTAGTTCTCACTTAGGAATCATGTAAATTCTAGTATGTTTTTAGGACCTAGAAATGTACCCAAGTGCATTATATTGTGTCTACATTTACCTCCAGTTTATGTTGTTGATTTAATACTCGACAACATAAAGTAGTTACAAGATGCATACATTTTGTTCATGTAGAGTGTGATGGCGATAACGTGCCAAAAACAAGTGAAGCGTGGAATGAATGTGAAATGAAGCGTGGAAGCTAAGAGGGGAAAGTGACCCTAGGGGTGAAGCATATGTGTTGATTTTTACTGTTGTGTTTGTGTTTATTGATGTAGGGTTGTTTCTTGTTGCATATTAAGGACATACCTACAAAAGAAGAGAAAAAATAGTAGTCAAAGTCATGTATTATGAAAACTCTATAAAAGTATGTAAAATTGTGTAAAAGCATGTAAAAAGGAAAGTGTGCACCTAATTTTTAGAAGTGTAAAGGATAGAAAATATTCTATAGAGCCATTTTTTGGGTGATCTCATGCCAAGAGTGATTTTTTTGAGCGATCACATGCCAAACACGATTTTTTTGGGTGATCTCATGCTAAGAGCGAGTTTTTTGGGAGATCTTAAGCCAAGCACAAGTTTCTTGGGCAATCTCATGCCACGCACAAAAAGTGTTGGGTAGAGAGGTTTAGTTTTACTCTCCATCCATGACTTCTTCCCAAATAAGCACCACTGCAGATGGTACATCCCTATTTTTGTTTCTGTTGTCTGATTGTTCGAATTAGTTCTCGAATTATTCGATTGTAGGAGATTACATGCATGTTGTGACTGAAGGACTATTCTTGATATTGTAAAACTCCTTTGTGAACTGTTGTAGACTGTGTTGATCTGAGAAAGTAATTGTGTGTTCCTCGGGACATAGATGCCTGGGGAGGACACGAGTTCCCAAACACCGATGTCTAATGATGGGCATTGGTTGACGAGCGTCATTGATACTCACACTTTAGTTATCTTATGTTTTTTAGTCCAAGGAAGTGTTCGTGGCTATTTGCAACAAAGGGAACAATCATAATTGTTCTCGGTACTTATTTAATAACTGAATTAACTGAATATTATGCTAATTGTAATTAATAAATGAAGTAAATTGGAATCAAAAGACTATTGAGTATGAAATTAAAGGTACGGAAAAATAATGCAATGTTGGAAATTCAAATAAATGGGAAATAAACAATAAATTATCCCTTCTCGTTGGGGAGGAGTGGCCCTTTCTCCTTCCCTTCGATCTAGTTCAACGTTGCAAGTTACACCAAGTAAAGTTTCCGAATGAATACACTTTATTGAAAGAAATTTATTTTACAATGATTAATTGAAATGAACTAACTGAACTCTTGAATCCTAATACATTTGCTCTTTTATATTAGAGTAGTCCTAGTCTCTCTAGGAGAGAACTAGTTATTTGCAATTAATGAAAGCTACTTAACTGTAAGATACATATAACAATATTAATTGTTTTAGAAGTTACAATCATGGAAGGATTAATCTATGTCGTGTTTGGATTGAAATTATCCTATTAACTACAAGTGAGGCCCGTAATTGACTCTTTTGAGACGGTTAATTAGTGCCAGAAGATATTTCAGATCCTGCATTGATTCCTTAGAATCATGGTGATCATAAGTCCATAAGTGTTCATCTGTATCACATCTTCAAACAACTGAAATTAAGTTAGGATTGCATAGAACTCATAATATGCATGAGGGTTGAGGTAGTAGTTCATATTTCATGATCATGTCGTTGTGTTGACTAGTGTGTCAGCTATATCATTCATAGTTCATCCATCCAAGCCACTTATCTCTTTTGTGCAAGTCCCTCATTTCAAGTGAGTCTGAATTAATGATTTGGACGAGTCTGCGCTCCATGGCGAGTCCTACGCCAATGTACAAATGAGTCATGCACTAGTCTCAGTTAACTCTTGTGATGACTCAACATATGATTTTCCAAATACATTGTTAATACTCATAAAGGTTCATTCAAGCCATATTTGAAGAAGCAATAACAAGATGAAAATAACAAGAATATGCACAACATTTCCTTCCAAAACATAGTAAAGTATTAATTATAAAATGTCAATATTATACATAGTGCAAAATGATACCAAGGTAACACAAGGTTTTACATGGGATAAAACATGGCAAAACAAGGTTTCATCACTTTGGTGTATGTGTTATGTTAAGGACCTAAGTCATTATTTGGGTTGTTCTATGATTGTATGACTATTTTTTTCCTATATTTTGCAGGCCTATATTGTATCCATGAGTTGTTGTATGGGGTGACCGATTCACCCAACATATGCCCCCCCTTGTTTGGGGTGCATGTGATACTAATAGGAACATGTGGTCCAAAGGAGAGGACCTAAAATTGATCTGAAGTGGATACCCTGTAGGGGGAGGGAATCTGCATGGTAGAAACTAAGGCACATGCAAACAAAGTGGCTAGATACATGTGTTACTATAAAAATCTAGCAAACATGCAATATAAGACAATGTAATGAGTAAGCGTGCAAACAAAGTAGACCACGAAAAGTGGGTTTCATAAATGGGACATTGCTCACAATGTCACAAGACAATTAGGTCAAAGTGTCCAAAAGCATACAATAAATGATCAATCAAGAAATATGACATAGCCTCGTAAATAATGGCATACAAGTATAAATAAATGGCAAGAAAAGTGTAACAAAGAACCATGGTGGCAAATGGTCCTGCAAAGAAAATGTTACACATGAAGAACCCATTAGTATGTTAGAAAGATAAAAAATATGTCAAGACGTGTATGTATCAATGTAAAGTGATGTGCTAGTAAGAATAGGAAGTAGTATATAATGGAAAAATAACACATGTGATGTGTGGAAGTAGTAAAGGTAGATGCCCCGGGAGGCTCGGTGGGACTAGCAAAGGATACGGTGTCGAGCATCATTACAGCATGTAAGAACTTGTAAAAAATTACATTCACAACTAAATACCAAGTGAACACACATGTGTATATGGTAAAGAGAATGAAATACTGAGAGATTAGCATAGTAAGTAAAGTGCATCATGTAACTAGTATAAGAAAGAAAGAGTAAGCGCAACCAAGATATGCAATATGCTATGTGTATGAGTGAGATGGAATGGTATGCAATGTGAATATTATGGGAGCACATTTCCCCTAGTGGATGTGTATGAGATGAGGTTCATTTATAAAATACCCCTCGAAAGTCAAGAATGAACTATAGAAAAAGAGTGTGTCATCGGGAAATGATTTGAAGTTGTGCTCTAGAAAGATAGATCATGAAGCATAGATCCTGAAAGGAGAATGTGGTGAGGTTAATTTTATATTTAGACCCTCGAATGAGTATGAACCATGAAACTAGAGTGCAAAGCATAGGGTAATGATGATACAAAGTGTGTCAAGATGTGTAGGATTGCTTAGAAATAGAAAGTATGAAACATGGAGTGTAAGAGCATAAATGACATAACCGATGATACTAGGAGGGGGGAAAGTAAGCATGATCCCCCCCAAGCATGTTATGTGTATAAGAATCAATTAAAATCATCTTGAATATTTTCATTATTAGGATCCAAGACAGTTTGATTTGGGTCTAAAACTTGATAAGCAATAGTATGGGGATGATCATATAAAGATCTCTTACGGCATAAATTGTACATGCCCATATCATATTCTTCATCAATGAAAGGTGGTTGTGGACAACTGTGTGTAAACTAGCATGTGATATTTTGAGTATGGCTAAGAAATGAATCATTGTAAATAAAAATGTGGCCAAAAGGAATGGTAAATGTGATACTAGTGTGATTAGGATCCAAAGTGCCACCAATGTAGTCAAGCCAAGACTACCCAAGTGTAAGTGGAGAGGAACAAGGAGTACGTGCAAGGAATACTGATAAATGGAAGACTTAGAGGAAATAATCAGTAGTAACAAAGACACATCCATGATAAAGGTGAGGAGAATGATGTGATGGGTAGAGATTATTGATGTGAATCCAATGCAAGAGGTTGAAATACCTCCAAAAACACACATAAACAACTTTGCAAATAAAACCAAGAGTTTTAAAATAGCTTACTTCTCATTATGGAATTCACACTGCCCTATTACATCATTACAATTCTCCTTTTATTCCAAGACTACTCTAAAACCCTAAAATGCCAAAAACCCTAAAATGCCAAAAAACCTAAAATGCAAAAACAACTCTAATTGACCCAAAAAAATTTGTGCCAAATATGCATTCATAAATTAGGGCTCACGCGAAATTTGGACTTATTCTGACAAGCACAACAAAAGTTATTAAAGTTCTAAGACCTAGTCAAAAGCGGAAAAAACATTCGAAGCCAATTTTAGGCCACTAGATGACGGAATTCGAGCCTAAAAATGTGCCAAATGATGAAAGTTGACCCCAGCATAGTACTAATGTATATCTACCACCCTATAAAATTTCAGGACGATCCAACGGTCGGATCAAAAGTTATGGCCTCTGCAAGTTATGCTCCCGCATCAATTATCAAGTGTGAATCCAAGTTGGGTAAGCCATCATGTGTGTAAATAGTGTTAAAGCAAGTGGGATCAAATGGAATATGAGGCCAATAAGAGTTATGTATGAAAAGAGTACATGTGAAAGGAGGTAGCGTCGAGGCAGAGTGAGATGAGGTAGATGGTATGACATCTAATGTATGGATAGACCCATGAAAAGTATCATAACATTAGTATAAGGAGGGGGTTTCTTGAATTGATATTCACCAGGGCCAATAGCAATAAAAGTGTCATTGAATTATGACTCATCTATCTCGATAGGAGTAAAGTTAAGATTGCACAACGTGTCATCATTAAGATATATGATATCAACCTCATTATCGAATCATCAATGTTGACATTGTTATGTTGAATAACGAAAGATCAAGGATATTGATAGGAGTGGAGCGATTTAGGAGCAAGAGAATTTCGACGGGTGATATAGTGGTAACTATGGGAGTAGACAAGGTGGGTGAAATGATATCAATAGTATGAGTGGGAATGGATGGTATGCTTGCAGAGGTGGAAGAAGGTTGTGGAGCACTAGATTGTCCAACATCATATGTACCAATATTGCTATATGGAATAGGCTGCGATGGAGGAATAGGCATAACAATAACAGGTCTATGTGAAAAACTTGAATGGATCAGGGTCAACAAAAATGGTATGTTCATAGCCATGATGTAATAATTTAACACACCAATGAAATGTAGAAGGGACAACATGTATTACATTAATGCATGGTCTACACGTAAAAAAATTAAACTAAAATGATCGATAACGAAGAATGTCATAGGAACAATCTTAGGCCTAACTTGTATAGGTAAAGTGATAGTACCCAAATATGTGCGAGTAGTTGTATCGTAGCCATGAATGATAGTAGATTTTTTAGTAATTAGATTATCGGTGTTGCCAATTTCTTGAGGAGGGAATGATCACATATGTTTATAGAAAATTCATTGTTAACGAGTACACGCTTGATGAATATGGCTCTAATTGTAGTGGTGATAAGAAAAGGTGCAAATGGATTCTCATCAATAGATGGAGGTATATCCTTATCACTAAATGATATAGCATGTGGCATATTTTTGAGATATTAAATAAGATTTGTGAAGGCCACATGTGAATTATTGCTTTCAATGTGGATAAAACAAAGGGTGACTTTAAATTTTACTCCTAAAAATGTTAATCTATGCATGGGGATGTTCTAAATAGTTATATCTAAAGTAGAAAGTGATGCATTTCCCCTTATTTTGTCTTATGTGAACTAATGACCAATGGAACTTTCACTAATTGCTTTGTTAAGTGATTTGGTGACATATGTAGGATGATGAGCTGCATTTTCTACCATTTTGAGAAGTTGTAGTCAAGGAGATTGAGAGACCCTATGCTTATAAACAAGGGCCCCTGTTTCTAGCATAATTATAGTGTGTTATATGAAATTACTATCGGTTAATTTGTTTCCCATGTTTTTGGAGGATTGTAATCAACTATGTCTATAATGTGAAAGTGATGCATTTCCCTTATTTTTGTCTTATGTGAAATAATGACCAATGGAACTTTCACTAACTACTTTGTTGAGTGATTTGGTGACATATGCAGGATGATGAGGTACATTTTCTACCATTTTGAGAAGTTGCAATCAAGGAGACCGAGTTGACTACATTTTGGAGGAACCACTACGCTTATAAACAAGGCCCCTGTTTCTAGCATAATTATAGGGTGCCATGGAACTTTTATGAAATTTTTATCGATTAATTTGTTTCCTATATTTGTGGCATGTGTTGTAATCAATTGTGTCTATAAGACACCTCCTTTGAAATTGTTACTTAGTTAGTCTTTTTACAGTATTACAGTAGTTAATAGAAGAAGTTATTTTCAGTTGCACTCTGGAGTATGTGATGAACTTATTTTGATCAATATAATACATGTTATTTTGAGTATACGTTTGTGTTGAAAGCCTCAATCCCAAAGTAGAGCAAGGGCCCACTGATTGAGGAGATTGAAGGACTGGTATTTCATGTAAGATCTTTATATTTCTTAGTTTTATTTTAGTATCTTGGTTTGATGATTATCTGAATGCAATCTTGTATTTCTTTGTTTTAGCACATTCCCTTTACTATCATTTGATTTAAGAAAGTATTTCATTTCAAGTAAACATTTCCTTTAACAAGCATTTCATTTTAGTAACTTTGTTTCAATAGAGTAGATGTAGTTCATATACTTTTTCTCCATAGATTAGAAGCTTTGACATTTAGTAGTTTAGATATTTTACTTTCTTTTAGTAGTTAAGTAGTGTAGACAAGAAAACTGACACTAAACAAAACCCCCAAAAAAAGAGAACCACCATAATATTGAGTTGCATATCAACTTCTCTACATACAACCTTGAACACAACCTTGGTCTATAATGACATCAACATTTGAATAGGTTGATTAAATGATTGGAAGTTACAATGACCCATCATTTTTGGCACGTTTCGGGGACACCATAAGAAAAACATGCCATTCTATTCACATTTTATGTTATGGGTGTTATTGAAGTTGAGTTATGCAACCAGTAGTGATCCTAAGCCTTGCCTTAAAGATAAACATTGATGCACATGCCAAGGGACGCTAAAGGGAGATATATACCTCACAACACTCAAAGAATATCCCCAATAGGAGACATGTAGTAAACACTGATAACACTACTCTTGAGAGTGACATTGAATCTGAATCAACTCACACTGAATCTGAATCAACTTATCTAGAACTTGAACAACTTTCAAAAATGGGAGACAATGGAGATAATGATGATATACCCTTAGGTAGAACCTTTACCTACCCCATTGTCTTAAATGAGGATGAGGAAGCACCTATGAAAAACATTTCCCCATCCATTCTGCCTATCTTTGAGGAATGTCCACAAGAATATCCAGACCAATTCTTGTTTGAATTCAAAGTCCTCTACCAAACATATGACTACAAAATAGATAACCAAAAACTCAATCTCTTTCCTTCCACCCTCAAGGACTCTTCCATGAGGTGGTTTATGGGATTTCCCTCTAACTCCATTCATTCATGGGAACAGATGGAGACTTCCTTTTTGGACAAATACCAAGACTATTGTAGGGGAAGAGATAGGAGGGAAGAGTTCTTTTAGATGAGACAAAAAAGAAGATGAAAATATGGAAGATTACCTAGACAAATTCCTTTTTGTCCATAGGAGAAGTGGTTATGAGTTGAATGCAAAATAACCAAGACAATATTCCTTAAAGGACTTGATGATGAAACCAAATAATCCCTCCATCTCATGGGAGGAGGTGATGTACACAAACTCACCATGGCACAAATTGTTGAGTTATGTAGGAGCTACTCTAGAACAAGGGGAGGCATTAGAAGAAGGAAAACATCAAAACATGCCTTTGGTACCTTAGAACTTCTAGAAGAGATGGCCAATATGAAAACATACATCTTGACATAGTTAACTTCAACCATGGATGGGATGAAAGCTAAGAACAATGTTACAAAAGAACCTCTAGACATATATTATCCCAGATGTAGGAAAAGACATCCTTTGAAAGAATGTCCTTTAGATATCACAGAAATGTGTTTGATCTATGATGTCCCTGACCATGACACCAACCATTGTACTCTCCTACCTTAGCTGAAAGAAATATTAAATGTTATGACTCAAACAAATGGAGAAGTAAACTTTGTTCAAAGATCAAATAAAATAGTCTCTACTTATGCCCCTAGACCTACTCTCGAAACCCTAGATGATGTCATGGCCCAATCAAATCCTCCACCAACTTGGGGAAACCTGATTGGACACCACCAAACTGGATGGCCTACCCAAATCCACAACCATGGATGCCTCCATATAATCAACAAGGTTGGACACCACCAACCAATGCACATCCATGGCCAAACCAACAATGGTCACCCAACAGAAACTATAATTAGCCAAGGAGGTTTACACACAACAAAAAAGCTTTAATGCCTCCACCACAAAAAATTACCAGCAAGGGAAGGCAACACAAACCCAACTTCCATCCCATCCTGTCTCAAACCCCAAAAATCAACAAACAACTTCAATTAATGAAGCAAGATGGTGAGACAATGCAAGTTAATGCCATTAATAACTTACAACTGAGATATAGAAAAATAGTGAACAATCCTCCAATAGTTATTACTAAAGTACTTGAGGAAAGTGAGAGAACTGAACATGTTCCACAAACACAAGAAACTAGGGATGACCTAGGAGAAAGAAAAGAATGTGCATGCAACTCCTTTCCTAGAGAGATTAAAAGAAATGCAACATGGGGAAGAACAACACTGGTTCAAGAGCTGAAAAATTTTGAATATTGAGGTCCCACTCTTAAGAGAAATAAGGACATTCCCTAAATTAAACCAGACCATTAGGAACCATTACATAAAGACACCAGGAAGGAAGAAGAAATACCCAAAAATAGTCAAAGTAGAAGGAAATCTAGCTGACCTTGTAGTTGGAAAACTTCTTTCACCAAAATATGGGGACCCAGGAGTCCAGTCATCACTATTTTTGTAAATGGTCAGTCAATATCTAACATTTTGGTGGATCTGGTGCTGCCATCAATGTCATAACAACATATACATTCAATTTTTTGTCCTTGATAGGATTACTGACCAACCAATACTATCCTCTAATTAGCAGATCAATCTATTGTTGTACTAGATGGAATAATTGAGGATGTTATGGTTATGGTTGAATCTGGGAGTATCCAGTAGATTTTATAGTCTTATAACCTAAAACTCAAAAGATGGGATATCCAGTTATCTTAGGAAGACCTGGCTAGCTAGCTATTATTGTTGCATACATTGATTGTAGGTCAGGAAAAATGACTATTTCAAATGGGAAAAAAAAAAAAATATTTCTCTTTATCCTCCTACCTAGCCATATGTGGATGTTTGTGAACATGTGTGGGTAGATTTTTGGATATAACAATATGAGTCTTCTTATCTAGCCACCATTGTAGTGAAAAATCATATGGAAGAAATTATTGAGACATACCCAGTGTTTGTTGAAGATGATATTGTGGCTATGGAAACCAAATGTGGCTATGGAAACCAAAACTATGGCTACGGAAATGACTATGTTGAACTCAGAAGAGAACAACATCACCTTGGTAAGTGAAATGTCTATAGAAGGTTGTGGAGAGACCTATGATTACCATGAAGGCCAAACATCAACTGATTTTCATTGTCCTTTAGCCAAGATTGTATCTTTTGAGAACATGACTATTTTTCACATGCTACAGACCTCATGCTTGTCCATTAAACTCTTTGATTTTTGAGATAGAACTTGCTATTTTGAAAGACACTAAACAAGTAATTATTGAGGTAGGAAAAGAATTGACCATTGGTAATAACTTAGAAGACAACCAAGAGACTAGGGTCATAGACATCTTGAGAAATCATTTGAAATTTTTCTTGGGATTATATTGATATGAAAGGGATTCATCCAAGCATTTGCACTCATCATATTTACATTGAGGATGTCAAACCAGTCAGACAACCACAATGAAGGATTAACCCAACACTAAGAGACATTGTCAAAAATGAAATAGAGAAATTGTTGAGGGTAGGATTCATCTATCCAATATCTGATAGTCAGTGGGTATCACCACTTGTTATAGTTCCCAAGAAAAATGGTAAGTGGAGAATATGTATAGATTATAGGGAGCTTAATAAAGCCACCAAGAAAGATTACTTTCCCTGCCCTTTATAGATCAGGTTTTTAGAAATTTGGCAGGTAAGAAATACTTCTCCTTCTTGGATGGGTTTAGTGGATACAACCAAATTAGTATAACACTTGTTGATCAAGATAAGACCACCTTCACTTGTCCTGGGGTACATTTGCATACAAAGTTCTACCATTTGGACTTTGTAATGCACCTGCCACCTTTCAGAGAGTAAGTTTTAGCTATTTTTTAGACCTCACCAATGACTGTGTTGAAGTTTATATGGATGATTTCATTGTCCATGGGTCTACCTTTGAGGAATCTTTGAGCAATCTTGAAAAAGTGTTAACCAAGATGTGAGCAACACCAACTCTCCTTAAGTCATGAAAAATGCTTGATAATGGTTGATCAAGGAGGTTGTTTTGGGTCATCATATCTCTGCTAAGGGTATCCAAGTTGATCCTAAAAAGATAGAAGTCATTACTAAGTTTCCTACACCAACAAATCAAACAGACATCAAAAGTTTCCTTGGACATGCAGGTTATTATAGATGGTTTATAAAATATTTTAGTAAGATTGTTGCACCAATGTTCTCTCTCTTTGGAAAAAGACTATGTTTTTGAATGGACTCCTCAATGTCAACAAGCTTTTGAAGTTATAAAGGAGAAATTGACCACCCCAGTCTTGAGAGGACCCAATTGGGGTCAACCTTTTCATATTCACATTGATGCTTCCAACACTGCAATGGGAGTTGTTCTTGGACAAAAAGATGAGGAAGAAAATGTATGCCATCTATTTTATCAAAAAAACCTGACCCCCTAGAGAGAAACTACACCACTGGAAAAGGAATTTCTAGTTTTGTTTACTCTCTAAAAAAATTTAGACACTACATTACTAGATATAAAATCTTTGTGTATACAGACCATTCAACCATAAGATACTTAATGAACAAACCTAGTAGTAGGGGAAGAATTATCAGGTGGTTTACTTCTTTTGCAAGAATTTAACTTGACCATTATTGATAAGCCTAGAAAGGCTAATGTTTTGTTGACTTCCTTTCGAGATTGAATGTTTTAGGAGAAGGTGAGGCAGTTCAAGATCACTTCCGGATGAGCACTTGTTTGCAATATCAGCACACCCTCCATGGTTTGTTGATCTTTCCAATTATCTAACTACAAGGAAGTTTCCAACTTACTTTACTAGTAAAGAAATAAAATATTAGTCAAAAACAATGCTACATATAAGTGGTGCAATGGAATTTTGTTTAAATGTTGTCTGACATGATTCTTCATAGGTGTGTTTGAGAAGATGAAGTATATGACATATTGAGAGCATGCCATGATGAACCTGGAGGAGGAACTACTCAATAAAGAGGACAATTCATAAGGTCCTTGGAGTTGGGTACTACTAGCCCTCTCTCCACAAAGTTGTCAAGAAATATGTATGGCAATGTGATGCATGTCAAAGAATGGGGAAGCCTACTTTGTCTTTTGAAATGCCCCTCAATCCTCAGCTAGTCTTAGGGCCATTTGAGAAATGGGGGATTGATTTCATTGGACCTATATAGACCCCCATCTTATGGAAAAGAGTACACTCTTTGGTGTGCACCGACTATGTTACAAAATGGGTCGAGGTTCAAGCATTAACATCTGCCAATGAGGATGTTGTAGCTGATTTTTGTATGACAAGATCATGTTAAGGTTTGGAGCTCCCAGAGCTATAGTATCTGATCAAGGACCTCAGTTCATGTCCAACATGATTGAGGCCTTTTGAATATTTACTAGATCAAGCATAGGAAATCATCACCATACCACCCCAATCAATGGGTAGGTGGAAGTCACCAATAGAGAACTGGAAAACATCTTGACTAAGGTTTATCAATGAGATAGAAAGAATTGGGTGCCAAGACTTCCTAAAGTAGTTTGGGCATACAACACAACTTGGAAAACCACCACTGGTTTCTCCCATATGAACTAGTATATGGGAAGAAGCCATTGCTCCCAGTGGAATTTGAATTATAGAGACTGGAGGACAACACTGAAGATAGGAATTGATTTGGATGAAGCTCAATGAGATAGAGTGATGTAGTTGAATGAACTAGATGAGATGCGGATGGAGGCACAACAAAATCTGAGATCCTTCAACATCAGAGGAAGGTATGGCATGAATCTCATATCAAGACCAAGAGATTCAAAGAAGGAGACTGGGCCTTGTTGTTTGACTCAAAATACCAGCAATTCAAAGGGAAATATGAGAACAAGATGGCTAGGACCATACCAAATTGAAAAGATATATGATAATGGATTTGTGAGACTATTTCCAATTGATGGTGATAGGAGAACTTTGTTAGTGAACGACCATAGACTGAGGTTGTATCAATGACCCCAGGATAAAGAAACCTTCACTAAGGACATGTAGTTGTGCTAGGAATTTGATTCAGTGGAAGATTTCAACTCTTCCAGCCATGAGTAGTTTGTTAGGAATCTACAAATAAAGGAAGAAGACCATAGTTTTGATTATCATCCTCTTCCCCCTATATCTAAAAAATACAAAAATATGTTTTCTTTCATGCATGCAAATAAAGGTTAGAGATGTAATTTATCAAAATGTGTATTAACCATGATTTCTTTTCAAATGTAGGAGGTGGAGCACCAATGGTCAAAAGGATGTTGAGCTGGTAAGGTGATGTGTATTTACTTTTTTTTAAGATATTAACTATATTTGAACTTCCCAATGCATTTATTAAAACCATAAAAAACAAATCTAATGAGAGTAATTGGAGAGATAAGGGGTAATGATGATGAATAAAGGCATGTTGTCACTCTTTTTGAGGAATGACATACATGACACGAGTGATAAGGATGAAAAGTATGGGCCATGCAAATGAATTAAAATCTTGTCACCTCAAACAATCCCATCATCCTTTTGCCACCATTTTATGCCAACTTGATGCCATTATAAACTCATGAGTAGTTAAAATTTAAGCTACTGACATTGCATACAACTACTTTGTCTCTCTCACAAAACCATTTCCATTGTTCTAAAAAATACCCCCTCATTGCCTTTTTCATTTTTGTTGCAAACCAGTCTGTGTTATGGGGAAGAAGAAGAAGTCTGAGCCAGAATCTATGGAGCCACTACTATGGAATGTTGTTATCTCTCAAGTCTTCCATGATGTAGGTTGGTTGGATTTTATTCAAAAATTTGAGGGGTTTGATGAGGATTTAATTGAAGAATTTTTGTCAAATTTTGAAGCAACTTGTTCTAGAATAGGAGGGAAAAGAATTGAAGTAGACAACCAAATTGTTAGCACAATATCTGGTCTTCTAGATTTTGGGCTTAAGGTTGTCACTAACTCCCCCTTAAAATTTGATAGCCCTTTTTCATGAGGAAGGGGAAACTCTTGCTTGAGATAATCATTAATCCCAAGGAATTCAAAAGGGTATTAAGAGGGAGAGCTTTCTAGGCCATTGGAGGGAGGTTTCTTCTTGGGTAAACATGTATTTCATTTGTGATGGGAAACCATTGGTATTAGGGGTGATACACTAAAGATTCTAACCCATTTGAAGAAAGGCAGGGAAAATCCTGAGCTTAAGGTGAATCTTCGAATACCTCATGGATGTTGTCATAAAGGTGGGACAAAAGTATAAGAGTGGGGGTGGTGATGCTGTAATTAAGCACCCAAGGCTTATTCAGTTGATTTGTGTGCACCAGGCCTCAAGAAACCCAAGAGAAAAGTAGAAAAGGTATTGTAGGGGAGAGTTCCAAGAAGAAGAGGTTCAAAGGGGCTCTATGCCAATTTTGTTGAACCACCCACATGGCTCTCAGCCTAAGATTCAATCCACTCCTAGTCCTGCCCTGTGTTTAAAAGATTCTAAAATGAAGTCAAGAAACCCTTTGAGCCTCGAGCTTTAAAGAAAAATACTATCATGTCAACCCCTACTTAGAGTTTCATTGAGAAAAAGAAGGTTTGGTCCCATAAGGAAAGATGAAGTTTCTCGGCCTACATTGTTTGATGAAGGTGCAACCCATATTTTGGAAGAGTTTTTGGAATTGAGACTTCCTCTGCCCTAGGAGAATAGTCATGAGATTTGAGTTTACATCGGCCATTCTGAAGAATAGAGCCATGTTGTTGAGGCACCAAAAACTCCTTTGGAAGCTCTAGAAAGTATGCTGCAGCTCAGAAATCCAAGACGAAGCTACAAAAACTGTTGCACAAGAGGTTGGTCGAACGAAATCACAAAGAGA
This sequence comes from Taxus wallichiana var. yunnanensis, assembly GCA_018340775.1. NCBI lineage: Eukaryota > Viridiplantae > Streptophyta > Pinopsida > Cupressales > Taxaceae > Taxus > Taxus wallichiana. The sequence goes on along the minus strand of CM031237.1, from coordinate 911,927,912 downwards.
TGAGGTTTTGAGGTGACACCAAGATGAAATTTCCACTCTGAAAAGAACAACTAAAAGGTATGGAAACAACTCATTTGTCTCTTCAAAATGAGTTTGTACAAAAGAGTGTAGAAAAAGATAAATAAATAGTTGCTTTGAGAATGGAAGTTGATAGTTTAAAAGAGAAAAAATATTGGTTTGAAAGCATGGGATGATTTTCCTCTCATTGTGCCCAACTATCTCTTAGAAATAAAGAGTTGGTAGGAGAAAATAGAAAACTTAAAGAAGAGGTTGAGTCAAGTTCTAATGCAAAGAGAAAATTGGAAACAATTGTTGAGTTTGTCTATCCTTTGGCTTGTAAACTTCTGGCTTGTAGAAAACCATCTTTGGTTTATAGTTTATTTCTTCAAGAACAATTTTATTCATGGAATTGCATAGATTTTTTGTGGAGAGCCTCATGAGGCTCCTGATGGAAAAACATTCTTACAAGATTTATCAAGGTTGTACTCAGAAATTCAAAACTTATTATGTGAATTTTATCTCCATAACATGTTGGTTTCAAATGTTCTGATTTCTTTATAAATATGTCAGTGGGAGAGTTTTAGTTGAAATCCTTTCAATCATTGGTAAGGAATCAAATTATGTGGGAAGAACAAACTGATCTCTTTACTCAGCAATAGGCCAAAACTATTGGTTTTTACATTCGGCCTCAACACCATAATGATGTTTCTATGAAAAAATATTTTAGATCTCTTTATTATCATGCTGGAATTGGTAGAAACACATATGAGATCTTGGCCAAATGTGTCCAAGAATTTGAAACTTATTGTCAGCAAAACTTTGGCAAGGCTATGATAGCCTGTGATAAGAGATGGGACACTCTGAATTTTCCATTGAAATGAAGAGAAGTTATCTCTCCTCAGAATCTCAGCTGGAGTATGCGAAGGGGATGCACTTGTGGAGATTATTCAGCAATTAGCAGAGAAAGGGAACAATGAGTATAGTAGTGAATGGGTTGGTATGTAGGTTAGGCCTCCTCTGGTCCTTAGCCCAATGACCACTTGGCAAAATAGTGCTCCCCAATCACATGAAAGCTTTAAGGCATGGGTTGAGGTTATGTTGGAAACCCAAGGATGTAAAGGCACAAGGAATAATATAGATAGTTTGAAGAATATGACATGGCACAACAACTTGGGACAGAGATCAGGTCTAGAGATAGTTTGCACGAGGACTTAAAAAGGTAAAGTGTAAAGGGGAGATGATGAGTCCATAAATGACTCATCATAACATCTATATAACTATAAATTTTACTCCTAAAAATGTTAATCTATGCATGGGAATGTTCTAAATAGTTATATCTAAAGTAGAAAGTGATGCATTTCCCCTTATTTTGTCTTATGCAAACTAATGACCAATGGAACTTTCACTAACTACTTTGTTGAGTGATTTGGTGACATATGTAGGCTGATGAGATGCACATTTTCTACCATTTTGAGTAGTTGTAGTCAAGGAGACCGAGTCCACTGACCACTACGCCATTTTGGAGGATTGACCCACAACCATCTATAAACGAGGGCCCCTATTTCTAGCAGAATTATAGGGTGTCATGGAAATTTTATGAAATTGTTATCGGTTAATTATTGCCTATATTTGTGGCATGTGTTGTAATCATTGTGTCTATAAGACACCTCCTTTGAAATTACTTAGTTAGTTAGTTTTTACAGTATTACAGTAGTTAATAGAAGAAGTTATTTTTAGTTGCACTCTAGAGTATGTGATGAACTTATTTTGATCAATATAATACATGCTATTTTGAGTATACGTTTGTGTTGAGAGCCTCAATCCCAAAGTAGAAAGGGCCCACTCAATGAGGAGATTGAAAGGATTGGTATTTCATGCAAGATCTTTATATTTTCTTAGTTTTAGTTTTAAGTATCTTGGTTTGATGATTATCTGAATGCAATCTTGTATTTCTTTGTTTCAACACATTCCCTTTATTGTCATTTGATTTAAGAAAGTATTTCATTTCAAGTAAACATTTCCTTTAACAAGCATTTCATTTCAGCAACTTTGTTTTAGTAGAGTAGATGTAGTTCATATACTTTGTTCTCCATAGATTAGAAGCTTTGACATTCAGTAGTTTAGATATTTTACTTGCTTTCAGTAGTTTAGTAGGGTAGACAAGAAAACCGACACTAAACAAAAACCCCCAAAAAAGAGAACCACCATAATACTAAGTTGCATATCAACTTCTCTGCATACAACCTTGAACAACCCTAGTCTATAATGACATCAATATTTGAATAGGTTGATTAAATGATTAATGGGTCCCAGTAACACGAGGATCCCGACAAGTACCCATGTACAAAAGGGAAATCTCTTTGGAAGAAGAAGAAGAGGGAAGAAGGAGACAAGAGGAACGTAGAAGATGTCATGGATGGATCTGAACTCTGCAACTCTAGGAAGTCTCCAAGAAGAGTGTCGATGACGTGATCCTCTATGGACTAAAGATCCACCCACACCGAACCGGGTGTGTGCCTTCCCTTAAGAAGGATAGAAATGGAGTACTAAAATTCCACCCACTCTATGAAAGAAGTTGAAGGCAACAATATGAAGAACTCGAATCTGGTCCATGGAAGTGTGACATAGGTCTAGCAAATGAGTGCCAAGGAAACAAAGGTAATTCCATGAGTGCATAACTATTAGAGTATGAGAGAGGAACATCCATTGAAAGGATGCCCAAGTGAAGTGAAGACAATGCAACAAATCCCACAACATAAGGAGGATCCAGAAACAAGGGTGGATCAATGATGATCTTCGAGAAGGTGGGCGTGATAAGAGTCCCGAGAAGGGGCACTCCTAACAAAAGAGCTGAAATAATCCTCGAAACACTTGTAAAAAGATGAAGAACTCCTTGTGTTACATCAAAAGTAGGAATTATAAAAAAATGATGAAGGTCTGGAAGATACTCGTCCCAAAGAGGGGGCTCGACAAATAGAAGAATGATGTCTGATAGGTATGAATCATCAACGAAGGAAGAGGAGTGGAAAGGGCCTCACACACTTGAAAGTGGAAAGGAGGTGGATGCAATGATTGTATAAGGCTGAGAATGGGACTACTTGATGTCTGATGGGAATGGAGGAGTGTTGATATACTCTATAAAGGTGAGAGAAATAAGAGAGGAGTCCTTGGTGGCACTCTCATCATTAGAACTGAAATCACAATCCTCATTATCGGGATGGAATCAAGTGAGTCTATGTCGGTGGAACTATTATCACATGAAGTAGAAGAGGAGATAGTTGTATCAACAACATCAACAACAATATGTGAAGGGTCTCCTTAACAAGGACTGAAAGATGCTCCAAATGGTATGGGGAGGATTTGAGTCTGCCACATGAATGCGGAGAGGTCTGGTGACATGCAATATCAAGTGACCAACGACATGTTTCACATGTTTCTAGATAGTCCTCAAGATGACAAGAATCAGTGGGTGTAGGAATTGGCCCATGTAGAAAGTGTGAAAGACTATCATAGGAAAAGTAGTGTTCCATAGAAGTATACCATGATGTGTAGTTCTCTCTCCCAAGAAGATGTGGTAAAGGCTGTAAAGTGATCCTCCGATGCTCAATCTCTGGAAAGAGCAGCATCCATGATGTGGAAGTGAAAAGTGCAAGGTGCACGAGAAGAAGGATGTGTGGATATAAACAATGTGGCAAGACGTCAGACTCAACCAAGAATGTGTCTACGTGTAATACAACACCTAAGAAACCATGATAACCCCTATGTTTACGACACTTCACAAGTAGTGTGTGATTACAATAGGGTGTGTTCATATGACATCGACAATTAACCACTCACCTTGCAGTAGGCGATGAATCACGCAAGAGTGGAGGCCATAATGAGTCCTCTTCGAAGTAGAGGAACGACACGCAATAAAAAAATGGTGTAAGCACAAGGGTACAACACTACTAAGTATGAGAGAAGGTGTCTCACATCATAAAAAAGAAGGCTTTCCTCTTTGCAAGGTTGTGGCGGATGCACTCACGCGCTAGGTGAAGAAGAGCACTCTGATGCAACGAGCCGAGAAAAGTTGGCCAGAAATCCCAATAACCCTATACAGAGGCTCCAAAAAAAAAATGGGAAAAAGTGAAAAGGGGAAAAAGGGAAAAAGGGAAAAAGTGTAAAAAAATCAAAAAAGGGGGAAGGCTCAAAGGGTGAAAGAGGGATAACTCAACTGAGTTGGCTCGATGAGCTGGTGTGGGGAGCTCGGTGGGTGAGCTAGTCGCAGTGACTTGGGGTTGTTTAACTGGGAGTTGGGTGAGCTGAGTTAAGGAAACTTAGATTGGGAAACTCAAAGTGAGTTGTCTTTGGTAAATGGGAGCGGCGAGTGTGTTGAGCCAATATTGAGTCAAGTTGGAAGGTGCACCGAGGAAGGAGCCGGAGAAGTCACTGCGAGGAGGCGACGGGGCCACATGGATGTCAAAAATTACTAATGGGGTAGAGGAGGCCACATGGAGGTAGGAGGTAGGGTTCACGTGTATGAGGGGAGAATAGAAGGCCACATGGAGGGGTGAAATCCATGTGGGTTGGTCGTGTCGATGAGGAAACCATTGAACTTATGAGGGTTGATGACAATGCATAAGCTCGACATGTTAGTGAGATTTACGTCGAACAGTGGTTGAGAAAGATGTCACTAGATCTGATGAAGGAGCATCAAGAGTAGACAAACCAACACGTAAAGCGAAGTAAAATAGGGGCCATAGTAATGGATGCTTAGGGCGAGGCTAATCCCAAGATGCAATACACAAGCCAAGCAAACCGGTGAGGGAAAAGGGAAACACAGGGGGATGAACTAAAACAAAGAGAAGAGGTGCGGCGAACAAATGAACCAAGGGCGGCACACATGAATGCGGGGGCATGATAGTGGAGAATAACCATACAAGAAAATAATGCAAACCACCACTATAAGGGCATAATGAGCCAAAAATAAACCGGAAGAGTGTGAGTTTGGTGAGTTAGAGAGAGTGAGTAGGAGGAGTTGTGGGTGAGCTAGGGGTAGCTTGGTTCCTAGCTCGATGAGATGGGGTCAAGTTGGGCCCTTAAAACATATTCAACCACCTTAAAACCTTCAAAATACACTTCAAAATCTTATCTAAAACCCCGAACTCATGTGCAAATATCGAACAACATGTAAACACAAAAAAATCCATGAACACTAGAAAACACAATCCAATGATCACAAATGAGATTTAAAACCCCAATCAATGTAAGTAGAGCACATATGGAATAGTCATTACGACGCTTGCATATGAAACCTAAAAAATCGAGAACGGAGAGCAAGAGAGCAACGGTAGATGGTGAGTAGCATGAATCCCAAAAATGTGTGCTCTAATACCATGAAGAAGAATGTGAAAATGCAAAGCATGAGGATCATGAGGGTAATGTGAACATCGACCAAGTTGCACTTCAAAAGTGACGAGGTTCTAAGAGGAGGAGCATCAACTATGAAGTGCGTGCGAGGATTCGAAAGGGTCAAAGAATCTCATTAACTCCTCATTCCACATAGATCTGAAAAGGGTAAGGGGTATAAATAAGGGGTGTTGTGTAACCCCCAGTGTAAGCAATCATGACTTCTCAAGTGGAGAAGGGGAGTTACATTCTAGAAATGGAAGTAACTCCCATATGATGCATCAACACACAAACACGTAAGGAATTTAATGATGACTCTATCATAACCCATGTGACACCTAGACCTATGACCTCACCTAAGTGAGATGAATCACCATGTGATGTGGAAAATGACTCACACCAACAAAATAGAATCGGTGGAGTTGTAAGAGGATGAGTGCAATGAGTAGTGACTACATTGATGGATGGATCAGCCATAGGAGTTATGAAGTGAGAAATATGTTGAGTACGATCTTGCATGAAATAAGCAATGGTAGTAACCATGTCAGAAACCTTAATTGCGGTGAAAGAATGTGTTGTCGTGAAAATGTGTAATAGGGAAATTGAAAATTTATAAGCATGACAATGATACCCATACACCAAAATGTTCATGTTTTATCATTCGAGACACCCGAGTCTACCCAATTAGTCCAATAACCTCCAATTGGTGTTAATTCATTCCTCTAGGTGATTTTAGGAGTTCATTGAAAAATGCAAACTTCAGGCAGTTGTGGAAAGGGCTATCACTAGCCTTCCTAGGATTGGAGCAACCCCATGGAGCAGAACAAAAAGGAAAACTAGACACGAAATGAATCAAAGGCCTAGGAACATAATGGATTTTATTTAGGAAGATTCAGGAAGGATCAAAGAAGTTGGGACAGTTTCACTAAAATCAGGGTTCACAGGCCTAGGTAGTGCACAAGCCAAAATAGTTGTTGAGCTTCCAAAGTTGATCCCGAGAGCTCTGGATGGAGTTAGGAGAAAAAAAGAAACATCTTTGAAAAGTTAATTTTATGCCCTACAAGATGGTGAAATTATTTTTTCACAACACTTTGGCACAATTGGTCTATAAACAGATTTTTGCATGCACAAGTGGAGTACCAGATCAAAAATCTACTTTTTCAAGGATCAAATGGAGGTATTAAGACCTGAAACCCCCACCTTTGTATTTAGAATTCCATTTATAATAAATATCATACACAATTTCACCAAAAAATTCCATCAAGAGATCAAGTTATTGTTATTTCAAGTTGCCCTCTTGGAGCGAGTTCGAGAGCTAGTCAAATTTTGAAGGACATGTGTCAACTCCAGGAGCCTTGTGCAATTTTTGTCCCTCACATCCCTCAAGGTCAGGGACATCAAGGTTGGAAAAATTTTCCTATCCCCCTTAGGTCCTCTGGACCCTCATGCGCAACCTCCGGGATCGCAGATTCAGCCCCAGGTGCTTGCGAGCTCAAAGCCTTCACCATTGGATCATTGCCACATGTCATCGCCTAACACCTTGTAAAAATGGATATGCCTCATATACCTTTGAGGTGAGGGACATAAGACATAAAAAAATGTTCCAACCCCTAAGGAGACTCTTGGTCATCCATGTGACCTCTTCAAGAGCGAATTTCCAACCCCAAGTGTTTGTTAGGCCTTTATTCTCAACCGTCAGATATCGCCACGTGTCATCACACGGCACCTGTGAAAACTGATGTCCCTTTGAGGTGAGGGAAATTAAGGTTGGAAAATTTTCCTAGCCCGTCCATAATACCTTAAGGTTCATTATGTGACTAGCTTCCATCCCCTCAGTGCTTTAAAGCTACTTTTTTGGCTTTAATCCCCTGTCGTCGAATCTTCATCACATGTCAAGTTGAGGCACGCTAAGTAAATTGATGTCCCTCACGTCCCTTTGAGGTGAGGGAAATTAGGGACATGAAAATGTGTCCCTCTCGATGCCTTTGAAATTTTCAAATTTAAATTCCCTCCTAGTTTTAACTTCTAACATCTAACATTCTCGTGCACAACTTACTCTACAAACTCCTCTGCAACTTCCTACCACCATTCCGCCATTGTCAAAGCTCAAACAAGCTCCACCAAATCAATAAAATCCTCTTTCCCATGGTGATATGTAGGTCTCAGAAGAATATTTCATCAAACTAAGGACATGAAATGAAGAACAGAGAAGAAGAACTGTGGATATCCCCAATGCCGCAAAATCAAATTTGGAAGAAATCTTGCAAACGGATGCATAGATCAATTTTTTTTATTTGCATTCCTCTATCAAAAACCATCAGAAACACACCTTCATACCCTCCTCTAGTGGCATAAAAATTCTAAGCGAAGAAATCTTCTTTTCGGCCCAACGGAGAAAAAAGCTTGATTTCCGTCAAACCGGCGGTTGGATCGAAACAAGATTTCACTGGAAGCACAAGAATTAAAAATGCATATAAAAAATGTGATTTTCATCACAAATAGAGGAGAAAACCAGACCTGCAATTTTTTAGGTTCATTAATGGTTTCCGTGTCCAAAAGTGCCACCGGTCATAAATTTAAAAGTTTAAAATCTCCTAAACTATTGAGCGGGTAGGTATAAGATTTTAAAGGGGAATTATTGGGAAAAATCCCATATCAAAAAAATCATTCCATGTCAATATGACCTCCAGAAATTCACTTTCTAAAAATAACAAGTCTTGTACATATGGGACTGCTATTTTGTGAGATGATGGATGCATATGTGCAAGGGGTAGAACTTGGTTCGTGGTTAAAGATAGGAAGAAAGCCCTCAAGGATGCCCAAGAACCTTCCAAGGTGTGAATTTTGAGAAGGATATTTAGATACCATCACTCTCCTCAGTAGAGTTATGGATGAAGCAAGCACAAGATACTTTCAAGATTGGATGGGCCTTTTCATCTTGATGGTGTGAAGGAAATCGAGAGAATTGACTAGGGGTAGATCATCAATGAAAATATCCATCTATAACTACTCTAGGTACCCATGACGAAGAAGTTTTACATAGGCATTTCGAGAAGATTCAAAATTGGTAATGGAGGAAATCCATAGGCATTTCACTCGCGTGAATGATGTGTTCACAATGTATGTGGTTTGAAGCTTAGAAGGTGATTTGGAGGCTAGGATGTTGCCACAAGTGGTGTCCTTGATCAAGAAGTATGGATCTTATTTCATCTAATTCTCAACCTTCTCCTACCTGTAAGTTTCTAGATTTGACCAGGGCTCACAAAGGTTGCCCAAGTATCTTAGCGATCAAATTGTACTATTCAAGCTCTACAAGTAGATCATTCAAGTGAACAATAGGATTAGGAGCAAGAAGAAGAAGTTGATTTCATTTCCTATCTCTCTCGAGGTATTCATGTGCAAGAGCTCAAATGATGCATCTCATCTAGAGGTCACTTTCACTCATTTGACTTTACATTCCTACATTTCAGGCCTAATTTTGACATCTAAGAAGATCCCGACTCTTTCTACGTCCCAAAATTGCAACATGAGCCACAAGTCGAGGACTACTGGGCAAGTTGTGCTTTGATGAATTTGAAGTGCGGGAAAAGGACCATATGAGGATGACAATCGATGAAATGAATAAATTCAAGTTCTCTTGGTATGAAGATATTTTACACGATGATGGGACAAAGATGTATGATCTTAAGTACATGGTAGTCAAGATGTCCCCTTTACCTCGGCCATTTGGTACATTTGTGAATCAGTGGATATAAAGGAGGAGAATGAGAAGGTGGTGAGGAAAACAAGAAATTGGTTTTGAAGAAGAGAACCATGATCATCCAGTCACAAGGAATTCCTCCAAGTCAGAAGCAATCTTCCCATTATCATCTTCAAAATTTGTAGAGGTGACTTCTAGTTCTAGACACTCTGGAGCAAGTTCGAAAAGAAAGGCCAAAAATGGAAACCTCCCCTCACAAAAAGTCACCAAAGAAGGTCAGGGTAGAAGAAGACTCATTTGCATCACTACAAGAGGAAGACTTTATCGTAGAAATACAAGAAGAAAATATGGTGGCAAAAGCACAAATGGATGAAGAACACATGGTTCAAGACCCAGTCTTGAAACACCATAAGAGGTCTCACCTCTTGTTGACACCCATACCTCTCTCATTCAGGATTTTCCTCCTCCTCCAGAGTAGGGAATGGTTGGTGCCCCTGTCATTGAGCCTGAATCTGATGAGATGTTCCCTTAGATGCAAGAAACAATTTCCCCTGATACCCACACTGTGAAACAAGTGACAACCCCTGACCTATCAAGCGATTATCTCATTGGCTAAAGAAAAAAGATCAAGAAAGATCACACATACAACCTCACGGTTCTATAGTGGGGAAACGGGTAATCAATACATTGAAGTAGCTCGGTGAAGGTAATCAAGCCAATGGATGAGATGACACCAATTGACTATGAGATGAGCATGATCCAACTGGGACCGACAACTCATGAAGGGGATTTTCACATGTATCAACAATCTTCCACTCGCATGGTGGAAAGGAATAAGGAGTATAAGAAGAAGATTAATGAACTAAAGGAACATGTACGAAATTTGTCATTCTATGTGCAACATCTAGTTGATCCTAATGCCACGAAAATCCCCATTGAGGAAGTTGTGCCCATTAGCAGCTTCAATCTAGAATCCATCAGGAGGACGCATGAGTTCACAATGCAGGGGTGAGTGAATAATGAATGGATCAACTCAATTTCTAAAAAATGGAAGTCAGTTCTCTAAGAAGTGGTCAAACTCTTCGCTTACATGTGTGTGACAAAAAATAGGACATGGGCACTTAAGGAGGACTTGGAGAAAGAAAGGGACTATTGGGAACCTTTGGGTCCAGTAGTAGATGAAATGAGCAACACTCATCATCTAGGATTTGATCGACAAGAAGATTTTGAAACTCCTTCAGAAGACTTGTCGCATGTATGGGTGAGGGCCTTGGCAATAAGGTTTGAGGCAATCAATCAGGCCATCATAGAGCTAGAGGAAAAGAGGAACAAACATATAAGTTGTAGGATATTATAAATTGAAAAACTCAAAAACTTGGAGTACTTGTAATGGGCGAGGACATAACTATTGATGAGTTGATTAGTCCATTTGAATAATATTTCAAGAAAGAGGTAGGAAATCCATTTTCCTTCACTAAGGGTACCCTTGACTTCCTCTAGAGATTCGGGCCTCTATTGCACTTATCACAGAGAAACATTCATCATGGTTTGAGAAGTGCAAAGATATCAATAGTGTGGCTAATGGATGGACAGATACCTTGAGTTGCATTCATATTCCTCATGCCGAAAAAATTGAACCTGCAACAAGTTGTTGTAGCAAGGAGCTTGAAGATATGGAGGCCTTCTCATGAGCACAAGGTGGAAACCAGTCAGGGAGCGAGATCAAGTCCACTGCAATGGCTCATTCTTCTGCATGATTCCCCCTCCTCTCTTCTTATTCTTATTCTACTTTCTCTCTCTTTTCTCTTCTCTCCTCACCCAATGCTCTCTCTCTCTTCAATGTTATATTTTTGCGTTGAGGTTTGCACTTTTTAATATAACTTTAAGTGACTTTAGAAACATAATGTAAACTTTAAGTCACCTTGTTTTTATAAAAGGGACTTAAATATTTAAGTGGAATATGAACAATCTAAAGTCAGATTAAAGTATGTGAAAAGTCACCAGGAAGATGAAGAGTTGCCTTCTCTTCTATAAATTGTAGCAAGCTCCTCATTTGAACTTCTTCTTAGATGAATTCTTAGACTTCTTAGATTTTGGAGTTGTTTTTGTGAATTCATGAGAGAGATATCCTTGTGAAGAGAGCAAAGAGATAGCAAATTTCTTCCATTTTCCCTACTCTAAAATGTCTTCCACTTCTATGTTATGTACAATTTTTTCTTGAGCTTCAATAAAGGAAGAAGGAATTTTAGCCTTTTTGACTAAGGAGTTTAGTGGTACTTTGTTCTCATTAAACGCTATTTGGTCTTGTTGTTGTTATGCAGATTTTTTTCTTCTAAATTCAAGTGCATGTAATGAAATTTATGGCTGGTGTATGCAAGTCTCTAATTTTCTACTTGCAGCATTAGTTTCTCTTTTCTAACTTTCTCACTCCCTTTCCCACTTTCCTATCAAATTCCTCCCTTGCAGATATCTACAAGATTTTGCCATAGGGTCAGTGGAGTGCCCCTGTTGGATCCCCAACTAAAAGGCCACCAGGATAAAACTCACTTTTTACATCGTGCATGCACATACAGCAGTTGCACCGATTAAGTAGAGGGACTTAGACTCCCGAGAGAGCTCGTAAGAAGTCCATCAATTTGTCTCTGACAAATTTTCTCACTGTGAGAATGATAAGAAGATTAATGCATAATTTCAAAATAAGGAGATAGATTTTGATGTATTCTCATAAGGTAGGGTTTGAACAAGTGGGTTCACCAAATGAGTTAACAAAAATATATTTTTATTTCTAGACCCTAATATTGTAGAGTGAGTGATAGAAACAATGAAGTATAGTTTTTAGATGCACTTTGATATACTCAATAAGCTAATAGAATATAAAAACCTAAGTGTAAGAGAGAGAGAGAGGAAAGGACTTAGTTGATTCACACTTTTCCTAAGGCGGCATGGACTAGAAAAGCGATGAGCAGAGAGGGAAAACCATCGTAACTGTGCACTAAAAAATTGAGGATTATCGAATAAATTGAGACTAGGGCGCCTTGGTGGGATGAGGGCCTTGGGTGCCATAGACCTCTAATGGGCACCTATGATTGTGTAGGAACTCAAAATTTGATTTACGGAGTGTCACAAGAGTGTTGTTGATATTCACTTTTGGTTTCTGTATATTGCACCTTGATCGTTGGATGCACATGTAACCTAAAAATAGATGTTCACTACAAAACCACATCAAATACAAAAAAAAAGATACAATATGGGGAGTCGAGGGTGACCGACGATCACCCGACCGAGTGAAATTACAACAAAGCACTCAAGTACATCTCGGATTCCATGTAGTTCTTGTGAGAGTGTGAAATTGTGCCCTAGGAAGCCCTTGTGCAAGATGCACTAGATATAGGCTATATTTGATAGAGAAATGCAAATGTGTGTGTGGAATAGAATGAAATTCCCCTTCCTTTGTTGTGTATGTAGAAAATGTAGTCCCTTTTCCCTTGAATGGATGCTAGATGGATGCCTTTGAGTGGATTTGAATGCTTTTGGATGCCATATTAGGTGATAGTAATAATGCTTAGAGCTTAGTCCTTTATTTTAATCACATAGCTATGTATTTATATGATTCCCTTGGTTGAATTTCATAATTGACAACTAGAAGGCCGACCCATAAGAAAATAAGATTCCCAAAAGATAAAAGAGGCCCAAAAAGAGTGAGTAAGGTGGAAAAGAGGTCGGGGTGCACAGGCGCTAGCGTCTTGTCAGGTGTTGTGTTTGAAGTCATAAAATATAAGAAAGTAAAGTTTTGACTGGGCTATAGGGTGTGTAAGACCAAATAGAAAATAAGAAACACAAACAAAAGGCCAAAGATAGCTATCAATTACTAGTTTTATCGCTTAGGAATCATGTAAATGATAGTATGCTTTTAGGACCTAGAAATGTACCCAAGTGCGTGATTTTGTGTCTACACTTTCCTAGAATCCTAAATAATTATGATCTTAATTGGTTTTATGCTCTTCCACATGAATTTTTTTCATTCTTTTGCAAAATATTATGGATTATGTCTTATCTCACTTTCATATTAATGTCAACATGAAAATCACATTTCTAAGTTATTTCAAGTTAGGCAAGGAACTAATGAACACATTAACTATTATGTGCTTAGATTTAAAATAAACCACGGTTACTAAAATGAATTATGATCCACAAAATAGTGAACTCCTAAATATTTTGATTAATAACTAGCTTCTTTAGACATCTAAAAGTATTCCATTGGCATTTGTTTAGGGTTATTTATGTTCATTTTATATACATGGATGATTGGTCCAAATTAGGTGTCATCGACCCATTCATTGACTTCCATCATCCCAAAATCCTCATATTCACACATCCCCTATATCATCATGGCCTTATCTTGTTCTTTAGGTCCACTTTAAGTCGAGTGCATCCATCCTCCCCCTCTCACCTCTATAGGTCTTAACCGTAAAAAAAGTCAACATGCACGTGAATATTGCCTAATTTTGAATTCATGTCACCTATAATTAGTTGTAGTACATCTAAAGTAATAGGATACACATCACAATTATCATTGTATTGTGGAGAACTTATGAAGAACAAGTTGAGGGTTTTTTATATAATGCAATTTTTGTTTATCAACATCTTTCTTCAAGTCATAAAGGTATGATGAATTGGTGAAATATTCTAGCATATGCTCCCAATTTTTTTTTCTTTGACACTCTAACTTAAATATATTTAATTCATTATAGGAAGACATGGGTCATAAGGTTGTTTGTGTGAATTTTGGGTAAGGAAGTAGAGATATATTCTATTTGTTTCTATTTTTGTATTTCTCTACATGTTTATTAATAAATTAATTGAGCATAAACTATTATATTTTATAGGTATTTTGAATACTTAATTAGATTTATTTCATTTATGATATACTTACTACATTTTGGTGAACCCCGATTATCTTACACCTCTTAGAGTTTCGTACTTGGTAAGTATCACTATCTTATGCTTCCTAATGCTTTTTCTTTTGGTGGACCTATTTTATGTATGTTCATATATCTAGTTGAGTGTTGTTTTGTAATGAAATTACTTGGATAGATATAAATATTAGTTGCGATGTAACACCAAAGACCACCAAAATGTAGAGAAATGATCACAATATGCAATTACTGATAACTTATCCACTTCGAGGGGAAACTTCCAAACCATACAATAAGACTCAAGTGATCAATATATTGATCATATACTACTCTCTAACTCCCATTTATACCCTACCACACTATCCTAAGCCCTATGGCTGACCCACTAAGCATATGAAAGCATAAATAATTATGATATGACATGATAAGAGCTTGTGTTAGCCACGGGAAACTATCCATATCGATATATGATTTATGGTTAATGGTGTACATTGTCCATCCCTTTAAAAGCAACATTATACCCAATGTTGATAATATCTATATGCTTCTCCAAAAATGATTCATCCTCGCATGTTGCATCTTCAATGTCCAAATTCTTCTTTTTTTCAAATACTCGGTGATGACCCTTATCCTCAACTTCTTAGTGCATGTCTACAAGATTCCTTCCGGTTCCAAGATGATACGTCCCTCTTCATCAACCTTTGGTAATATTGATAAAGAAGAAACTTTCTATCAATGACCTTCTTCAGAAAGAAACATAAAAAGCTGGATGTATTTTACTTGGTGAGGAAGCTCTGGTTTATATGCCCACGGTGCAATTTTTTTCAAAAACTTGATAAGGTCCATATTATTTGGGTGAAATATAGTTATCTTTTTTTGTTACAAAGATGGTTGCTTATATGGCTGTAATCACATAAAAACAAGTCTCCAACTTCAAAAAAAAAAAAATTACTATGGCATTGATCAACTTGTTGCTTCATATGGTTTTGTGTAAAGACCAAGTTATATTTTAGGCTAGAGAGAACCTCTGTTGGTGTTGAATTTGATCCTCAATGGCTCTTACTTTAGGTTGGACCTTTAAATTAGAAGTGAGGGATGGTGGATGGTAACCATATAATTATAGGAATGGAGAAATTTTGAATGAAGTGTGAAATGAAGTGTTATACCACCATTCTACAAGTGGTAGCCACTTAACCCATCTCTCCTATTTATCTAAAGTAAAGCATCATAGATACCCCTCGAACCCGTGTGAATGGTCACGGTGAGGAATTAATAGAATGGGTGGTGTCGGCGCGAAGGGCCAAGTCTTTCTTTTTATTTTTCTTGTTCTTGTTAAGTAATCAACCTTTGAACATATATTTATTTGTAAAAAAAATGGTTTATGAAGGAGGATGAGGTGATGATGAATCATGGGTGGTGATTCCAAATCTCTAATTTCAAAAATAGAATAAAGTTTTTAATCTTAATGGATTTTGAAAATATAATTTTTTAAGGATTGCCTTTTTCTTATGTCTAGTAAATTACATTAAGAAAATATGTTATTTTATTTTATAATACCATTAAAAATATGTTGAAATTTCTTTAAATAAATTGAAAAATATAAGTGATTGGTCACTTTATTGTTAAGGAAGTGTAAGTGTACACACTTTAAAATCATATATCGGGCATACTTGTTTATATATGGATGATTGATTTAAATTAAATATTTTTTAATTATTATGTTCACTTATGTGATTTGAAATTCTATTTCATTTATACCTATTCTAACTTTCATACTTATTTTGTGAGTTTTCTCATTTTGTTGTCAAGATCGAGTCATACTGATCCTTATATTTATTGATATTATACGCATAGTCCTAGTCTCATTTCTCATGCCTCCCTTTTGAGTGGATAGACCTAAGTGACTCTTTTTGCCTTTCTTGTTTCTATTCATTGGAAGCGGCATGTGCATGAATTTCACTTATTCATCTATAAATATATTTAAGTGATTAGGCTCACTTGATCATGAAGTAAATTGAAGCTCTCATTACTCCTTAACAAGCTTTGTTTGGTGAACTACTCTTAGAGCATTTTACTATAGTTATTTCTATTATGCAATTTTTGTTTGTCAACATCTTTTTAATCTTTGAAGGGTATGAGGAATAAGAAGGTTTACCTAGCATATGCTAATAACTAACCCTAATATGCAAACCCCAAATCAAACCTTATACATTCTAGACTTGTAGAATTCATGAGGATCATTTTATAAATGACAATCTCTAACTTGGATTGTATGTATGTATATAATATTCAACCAAAAGCATTTATAAGATTATGGTGTCATGTTCTATTCAAATCCATATTTAGCAGCGAGACAAATGGTTTTAACATTTGTCTTTAATAAGTTCAAATTGTGATGGTATATTCAACGCTAATGCCTAAAAAATTTAAGAGCCTTTATCTTTCATACATGTTTGATTGAAAAATTAATTAAAATAATTGTTTTTTTATGTTTGGGATGTTGATTATTCTTAATTTGAATTAGGCATATTCATACAAACACACTTTGGTGGACCTAAATTATCTTACGCCTCTTAGAGTTCATTCGATTTATGTTCCTAGGTTTGAAATTATGAATATTTTATGTTTGATCCCAAACCCTAGATCCTTAATATTTTATTATATATTTAATTTCATTTATGCCACCAAAATTGAAAACAAATGAATAAATATAAGTGTTATGCTTATTGAGAAAAAATAATAAATATTATGAATAAACCCTTGGTTATATCGAAGCTAAAAAAGAAAATAGAACCTAAAAATGTGAATGTATCTTCGCAAGATGATGGGGAAATTTTATAGCTCATTTCAATGTGAAATATAACAATGTGTTTATGAATAATGATATTGTTTCTTCTATTAATGAAAATATTTAAAATACATTTTCAAATGATAATATAGACGATAGTTGTAGATATAAAATTAATTTTAACGTGGTATACATTTAAATTATCAAACAAATGGTAATCTTGAAGGTGATCACGACTCAAAACATTCCAAATCCCATTATTGAAATACACGATCCTCCTAGTGTCAAATTTAAGAAGTTATTCTTACAAAATTCTCAAGAAATTGCAACTATATCAAATATTTTATAAGAATATATATGTGAAAATTTACCCCATGATGTGGTCATTTCCCAAACATTTTCTATTCCTAATATTTCCCAATAATATTCTAATCATCCCATTTTACAAGCATCTACTTATCCTCTCATTTCAAGTTATTACCTCTTAATCCTCCCATTTCTCATCAATAATTGCAATCCTCAACACCTCCATATCCACCATGGCTTATGTCAACCCTCCACCTACCGAGTCTATGGTAACACCTCATATAATTATTTTTCACACTTCACTCAAATTTTAACCAAATGTCATGTTATTAACCATTTCAAAAATTCAATACAACACTAGTAATAATTCTCTCCGAACCCCTACCATCTAAAATCCCAAAATGACCACCATGATCATGCACACTCTCCATAACATTTAAAATAAAATAAAAAATATTTCTCAAGAATTTCAAAAGCCAAATAAGTAAGTGGTTCACTTCTAATGATATTATTTTTAATCCTTAAGGTCATTAAAAAATTACCTCGTTCCTTCAAGCTCTATGACTTGAATTTGCGTTGTTTAACGGAAAATGAGATCATTCAAAACATATTAGTTTACTCATGTTTCTTGCCTAGATGTTGTATCAATGATAGATTATCGACTAAGCTCTTTTCTAAAATCCTAAATAATACAATCTTAATTTGTTTTATGCTCTTCCATGTGGATTTTTTCATTCTTTTGCAAAATATTATGGATGATGCCTTAGCTCACTTTCAAATTAATATCAACATGAAAATCACATTTGCTAAGTTATTTCAAATCGAGCAAGGAACTAATGAACACATTAACTATTATGTGCTTAGATTTAAAACAAGCCATGGTTACTAAAATGAATGATGATCCATGACATAATGAACTCCAAAGTATTTTTATTAATAACTAGCTTCTTTAGACATCTAAAAATTTCCATTGACATTAATTTAGGGTTCTTTATGTTCATTTTATATATATGGATGATTGGTCATAATTAGGTGTCATCGACCCATTCGTTGACTTCCATTATCCCCTATATTATCTTTAAGTCCACTTTAAGTCGGATGTACTCATCCTCCCCTTCTCACCTCTTTAGGTATTAATTATAAAAAAATCAACATGCACACGAATATTGCCTAAATTTGAATTCATGTTGCCTATAAATAGTTGTAGTACATTCAAAATAATAACATACACAAAAAACTATCATTGTATTGTGGAGAACATATGAAGAACAAGTCAAAGTTTTTATATAATGTAGTTTTTGTTTATCAACATCTTTCTTCAAATTGTAAAGGTATCATGAATTGGGGAAATATTCTAGCATAGGCTCCGTTTTATTTTCTTTGACACTCTAAGTTAAACATATTTAACTAATTACGAGGGGACATGGGTTGTAAGGTTGATTGTGTGAATTTTTGGTAAGGAAGTGGGGATATATTTACAACCAAGTATAAATGAGACAAGAGTTTCTATTTTTGTATTTTTCTACATATTTTATTAAGAAATTAATTAAACATAACCTATTATATTTATAGGTATTGTGAATGCTTGATTAGATGTATTTCATTTATGATATGCTTACTATATTTTGGTGAACCCAATTATCTTACACCTCTTAGAGTTTTGTACTTGATGAGTATCATTATCTTATTCTTCCTAATGCTTTTTCTTTCTCTGGAACTATTTTATCTATGTTCATATATCTAGTTGAGTGTTGTGTTGTAATAAAATTACTTAGATAATGTGAATATCAACATTAATATAACACCAAAGAACACCAAAATGTAGATAAATTATCATAATATGCAAGTAGAATAACTTAGCCACTTCGAGGGGAAACCTCCAAACCATATAATAAGACTCAAGTGCTCAATATGATGATCATATCCTACTCTCTAACTCCTATATATACCCTACTATACTATCCAAAGCCCTAAGGCCGACCCACTAAGCATATGAAAGCATAAATAATTATGATATGACATGATAATAGATTATGTTAGCCATATGTCGGTTATCCATATCTCGATATATGAATTAGGGTTAAAGGCGTAGCATGCCCCTCCCATTCAAAGAAACACTGCGCCCAATGTTGGTAAGCTTTAGATGCTTCCTCTGGAATGCTTAATCCTCCCATGTTGCATTTGTAGACACCCTAAAAATATATACATTTTTATACCCCTCTTCTATCCAATTAGAATTAATTAAATTAATTTTATCTCTCATTTGCAATACACCCCTTTGGAATTAATTAAATTAATTCCATCATTTAAAAACACCATTTTAGAATTAATTAAATTAATTCTATTACCTAAGCTATATTCCTACCCTTTAGAATTAAATTAAATTAATTCTACCATGCTTTGGAATTACTTAAATTAATTCTTAACTCTAGTTAATGTAATTAAACATTTATCTATTTAAATGGTTAATTATCTCCCCATAATTAAATACTAATTAAATTAATTTAATTCTACTATGCTCTTGGAATTAATAAAATTAGTTCCTAATACCTTATAGCTAATATAATTAAACATTTATTTATTTAAATGGTTAATTATCTCCTCACAATTAAATACTAATTAAATTTAGTTATTTAATTCCACATATTCCAGTCAACTACACTTGAACTACACTTCCCTATCCCACTTCACTCCACTTCCAGAAGCCTACAAAGGTGAGGACAACAATAACGTGCGTCTAATCAATTCTTGGATGACTTCAAAGACAATGATTGCTCATGCAAAGTTCTGTTGCATAGACATGGTCATCTTACTATTTCATGTAATTATAATTATTACCTATGGAGACAATTCAACCCAAGATCCACTTATCATGGCCTCACCCTCAGCTATAAAATATGGCCATTTCCTTTACAAATCGATCCTTAGAAGCTTTATGCAAATTGTAGCCAACTTCTGCTGAATTTGTTTCCCACATCCTTGTGTACCCAAGCTTGTAGCATTTGCACTCTTCATTTGGAGAATTGATCAAGAGTACCCACAATCAAACCAATATCAAGATTTCACAAGCTTAAAGGCTTCACAAATCTACTTAAGGTTTGTAGAGAATAATTCCAAGAGGTATAATTGTTGTGTTTTTATTTACTTTTGCTTTGTTTGTGATTTTTCTTTGTTTACATTCTAGCACGTTGGTGGGACTCCCATGTTGTTTCTTTCATTTTAGTTAATCATTTTGTGATCTAACTATTTTTTTATGTTTTTTGTTCTTATTTAACCTTGATATCAAAATTTTAGGTTCTCAGGTGAAGTACAAAATCCAAAAAACAAAAAAACCAGCTATCGAGCTATTTTTCTCACGTTTAAATGTTTTCGTGAGAGTAACCCATCTTCCGAAAACCATAACTTTTGCTCCCAAACTCAAAATTACTCCATTTGTTTTTTGAAGGAAAGGTCTTGAGAAGATCTATGCAAAACAAAAATAATTTGATTTCAACTTCTAAAAAATTTATGGTTTCATTTCTCCTAACACTTTTCATTCTTTAAAAAAATTATAGTATTTGATAAATTGTTATTTGCTTATTTTAACATAACAACCTCATGTGTATGCTCTTTCCTCACAATTTTATAAGTGATCTTAAAATCAAAAATGTGAGCCTCATTTTTCAAGTATTTTTTAAGGAATTAACCTTTTTTAATCAATTTTTTTACATGTATGCTCTTTCCTCGCATTTTTAAGTGATCTTGGAAATCAAAAGCGTGAACTTGCTTCTATCGTCTTGGCCTTTACCTACCTCAGGAGAACATTCTTACACTTGTATGTAGGACTTCTCTACAGGATTTGATTCTTAAACTACTAATTTCAGTTGCCTTGATCGAAAACTAAAATAGTTTACTAACTAAATGTTATCTTTGTCAAAGACCGGTGGTTCAAACAATCCCATTTCTTTAAACAAGATAAAATGAACATTTTTACACACTGTATTCCTAGGTTCAAATAAGGGCTTAAACCAGTCCCCTATAATTGTGGGAAGTATCTTGGCTTAAGCCATAAAATTCATTTGAATGTTATCATAGGAACCCCAAAGTAGTTGACACATTGAGGGAATTGGTTAGTGAAAAGGGTACCTTTCTCCTACCTGACTAGTAAAACCTGTGAGATTAGAGTCACATATATCTAGTAGTGGCGACCCGGTGAGATTGAGATTCATTTGAGCAATATATTTGCTTAGGATTTCAAAGGGGGTAAATAAAAGTTGGAAGCTAGCAATAGCACCATGCTCACTCGGGTATCCTATTAACACCTAGTTGAAAGAGCCACTTAGGAAGCCAAACACTTTCCAAGCAAATCTAAGGTAGAGGCCAAAACGTTTGTAAATCAAAAAAATTATTTTCACATTCTCTTTTCATTTTCGTGAATTGTATTCCACACTTGTCTCTCACGTTCTCACTTTCGTCTCATTTGTTATCTCTCCCAAATACTCATTATTTGGGTGCATTCACATCTCTTTCATGTTTCCAAATACTCCTTATTTGGATCCACTTTTGTCTCATTTTCACCTCTTTGTAAACGAGTATAAGTCTTGAGTTGTGGACATCTATATCCGCACTTAAGCACTATCATTCCTCTTCATCTAAGTCTTAACATCATGATACTTGCTTTATCATGAAAATGCATGAAAAAAATAAAAAGGGATATAATTTAAAAACAGGTATAGATTTAACCACTTTTAAAGGCGCACAAATTAATAAAGTAGAGTCTAATTAAATTAGAGCACTGACATGATAATTAAAAACACCCTTTAAAAAACACCACATTATTTAACAAACCCGACCACTCAAAAGAATTACATAACCCACTAATAAAAATAGATTAGACCCATTTAATTTAAACACCTCCCTAACCTATTACTAAACCCCTTTTAGATTAATGACCCTCCTTGAAAGGTTAAACCCTACGTTTTAAAACTTGAGTATAGGAATTGATTAAAAAATGGTTCAAATTTAAAGAAGGGAGGGAAAAGGTGGGGCAGTCGAGGTCAAAGGGAGGCCACGTGGGGTATGCGGCGGGTGGCCAGGGGAGGATCACATGGAGGTTGGTCGATGGTGTGGGCGGGTGGAGTACGAGATATCGACATGGAAGGGGGAATTGTGCATGGCATGAGGAGCGGGAGAAACGGGGAGGGGCGATGATTGGCATAGTAATGGTCGTGGATTGCATGGGACGATAGGGTTGGGAGTGTCCCGGGTGTCGCGAGAGGAGCATGCACATAGGGAGTGATGAATCGGGTCGAGCCAAGGATGAATGTGTAGGATAGAGCCAATGTGGTGGTGTTGGGGAGATATGGACGACATGGAAAAATAGTGAAAGCCAATAGAAGACAGGCGTGTCGTAACCTAAACTAGAGCCAATGTTGTACATTGGAAAGTTTAACTCGGACCAAGTCGAGCAGAACCAAAGCAATAGGGTGGAAGCCAAGAAAGGAATAGATTTGGAACCATGGGTAATGGAAAAAATGTCTAGGTGACAATCCAAATGATGAAACGACTACCCCGCATGAGTGAAGCCCAAGTTGTGCGACTAAATGCATGTAAAGTGTAAAAGAGTGGATCCTAATCAAACAAAGCCCATGCTCGAGGACCAAGGCCATGAGTGAAGCAGGCATAGATGAAAACTAGAGCCCAACCAAAGGCCCGAGCCAATGCAAAAGCGGTGGGCGAGTTGAAGCAAACAAGGGTGAGCTAGTGGTAGTCCAAGGCAACAAGCTAAAGGGAAGTTTAGTTCTAGCTCGCCGAGATGAGGCTGATTTGGTCCTAAAAATAAATTTAATAACCTTAGAACACAACACAAAACTAGCACGAGCATCCACAAAACTAAAACTACAACCTACAACCAAAAACACCCATAAACCTCTAGAAGAGGCATGCAAATATTGTAAACCCAAGTAAACCCACAAACACCGAAAATTCCATCTGGAAACCACGAACACGAAAAAACACCCAAACAAGGTTGAAACCTTGAATCAATGCAATAAACACACAACTAGAATAGCCATTACAATAAATGTTGCAAGACTGTTTATCACATTAGAAATCTAGAGAATACGTGAAAATTACAGGTTGCGTGGATCTACACAACGTGTGCTTTGCTACCATGAAAGAGTGTGTGAAAACATGAAGCACGAGGATCATGAGGAATAGCATGAACATCCACAAAAGTGTAAACCGTCAATGTGATGAGGTCCCGCGAAGGAGTGAGCATCAACCAACGTGCATGAAAAAGATTCAAGAAAGCGGGAAGAACCTTGTTAATCCAAAAACTCTCTCACCCTCATAGATCGAAGTAGTGTACATATAAAGGGTGTTGAGTAACTTCGTCAGTGTCATAATGATGACCTCTCAAGTACAGAGGGGGAGTTACATTTGTGGAATGGGAAGTAACACCCAATGACGCAACCATTGACACACCGATGTAGTGACACGTAAGGGAATCTCATAATGACCCCTAAATGACACGTAGACCTACGATCTCACCTAAGTGAGATGACTCACCCGTTCATGTAGAAAATTAATCACACCAACAAAGCCCTTTGTCTCTTACTAGTGGCATGGGGAAACATGTAGGGGGTCCTTAACAAAAACAAATTAACCAATAACTAAAGCCTTTAGAATCAAAATTGCTTAATCAAAAACATCCCAAGAAGTAATTTAGTTGCTCATGTTAAGAGAGACAACAATTCCTTCAACCAGATTTTTCCAATCAGTAGGCCATCTATAGATCTAATTCTATTCAAAACCTATAAATTGGAATCATCTTGGAATCGGTCAGATAATCTTGACTAAATATGAGTTACATTCTTCTTACATGGATCATTGTTACACCTTGTGTCTTAGCATCCATTATCTTCACCTTCATATCACTATTCACCTTGTTTTCACATCCTTCTTGGCTCTTGGTGATGAGCCCTCACATCTTCCTAGTTACGTGGAGTCATGAGTAGAGTGAGACATCATATCATTACATCATCTACATTTCTTCCAATGGAATGGAATGCTTATAATTGTTTGCACTTGCGTTCAAGCTATGTAACCCCTTTACCAAGTCAAAAATACAAAAACATTTTTAAAATGTTCAAAAACTCAAAAACATTCAAATATTTTTCACATAACTACAAAAACATTTAAATATGTTTCAAACAATAAAAAGATTCAAATATGTTTTCAAAAACTCAAAAACATTCAAATATGTTTCTAAAATCTAAAAACATTCAAATATGTTTCAAAAAATAAAAACATTCAAATTGTTCCAAAATCTAAAAACAGTATAAAACTATCAAAATCAAAACATTCAGAAAATGTTTGACCAACTTTTAGAATTGGCTTATGACAGTTCGACAATTTCTCCCTTTAACAACGTTCTTTATGATCATTCTAAATCATCTTTTTCTAATCATTTCTCTTTCCCTTGATGTATATCTATACTCGAGGCAATCATTTAACCTTTCGTAATATAACTTTGCTTGGGGCACACTTGGATTTCATAATTTAATCTAATACAAATCAAACTTTAATGGGATCCGACAAGAGTTGTTTGGAGTATCTAAGCATCACTTTGCTCTTTAACTCAATCCAATCCTCTCGTGTTCTAAGTTATCACTCGAGGGCATTCATATATGTCTAGTTCTTCAATGTGGAACACATTCAAAGTGTCATTAGATGTCGTTATTATAAATTGTGTTGTATTATTGTTACGGTTTGTCAACATTATGATGATGATTTTACTTCTTTTAGTTTATTATTTTGTTGTACTTTATTTACCTTTTTTGTAGACCAATTGCAAGATAATTCTTGGCATCTTAGTTCATAAATAACTTTGGTGTCATTCATTCATATTCATATTGGGTTTGTTTGCAATACTTTTCTTGTATCTTTTATTGCTTGCACTTATCGTGTTTTCCTCCTAGTTTATTAAATAAGCCATGGAGTTTTTTCATTTTTTTGCTATGTATTTGGGTTTGTTTACATTTCTTTGCATTTTTATTTCAAATTTTTCAAAAATCGCAAAAATCCAAAAAAAACCATATATTCAAAAATTCAAAAAAATTAGAAAAATTTAAAATTTTCAAACAAACATTCACTTATCACGAAATCCTACAATTGGAAAACCCTTGAAGTGAATCTTTCAACATTTCAACATAATATCGATAAATTCATACCTTTATCTACTACCCTAGTGATCGTTCCAATCTTACAACTATCACTTTCTTCCCTTTGCATGATAGGCTAACTGCTTGGGGCAAGTCATAAAATTATTTTTCCTTCATGATATAACTTCACCTAGGAAAATGTATCTTAGATCATTTGCACAATAGATCCAACAAGAGTGTCTTGAGGAGTTTCTAAGTATAATTCACTCTTCCATTCCAATCCTATTCCCACCTTTGGAGCATTTGCATCTATTTAATCATCATTGTGGTACGCATTAGGGGCATAGCTGATTGTATTCTTTTTCAAAGTTGTGTTGCATTGTTGATGTTTACTTCTTGGACCAATTGCAAGTAGTGTGATAACATCTTGGTTCCTTTATAACCCTGATGTTTACACCTACTTTGTTCATATTGGGTTTGTTTTCCTTTTTCTCTTTTCTTTATTGTGTGTGTGTTTGTTTACGCGCATCTGGGTTAACCATCTTGATTATTTCATAATCTTGGTGACAATTCTATTGTGAAAAAATAAAATAAAGGTTTCTCTTATATATTTAAAATCCCCAAACAAAGCTCATGCTACGAGCACATTCCTTCCTATTCCTCCCATCCCCATTGCTCAACTTCCTTGTTTCTTTCCTATCAAGCGGTCATCTCTGTCTGTCTTTTACATCATCCACCCGCTTAAGGGGGCATTCCCTTACCATCCTATCCTGTTGGGGCATCCAAATGCTTCACCACTTTCCACTCACTAATCTGCATGCGTCTACTATCTTTAAAATATTATTACTTCACAATAACACTTTAAAGAGGGGCAAATATAGACACACTAAAAATGCATACATATTTATATCCCTCTTTTATCCAATTAGAATTAATTAAATTTATTATATCTCTCCTCACTACACCCCTTTGGAATTAATTAAATTAATTCTATCATTCGAATACACCATTTTAGAATTATTTAAATTAATTCTATTACCTAAGCTATATTTTTACCCTTTAGAATTAAATTAATTTAATTCTATCACGCTCTTGGAATTACTTAAATTAATTCTAAACTCCTTCTAGCTAATGTAATTAAACATTTATTTATTTAAATGGTTAATTATCTCCTCATAATTAAATACTAATTAAATTAATTTAATTCTACCATGCTCTTGGAATTAATTAAATTAATTCCTAATACCTTCTAGCTAATATAATTAAACATTTATTTATTTAAATGATTAATTATCTCCTCATAATTAAATACTAATTAAATTTAGTTATTTAATTCCACCTATTCCAGTCAACTACACTTGAACTACACTTCTCTATCCCACTTCACTCCACTTCCAAAATCCTACAAAGGTGGTGGCAACAATAATGTGTGTACAACCAATTCTTGGATGAATTCAAAGACAATGATTGTCCCTACAAAGTTGCAATTCCATAGACATGGTCATCTTACTATTTCAGGTAATTATAATTATTACATGTGGAGCCAATTCAACACAAGTTTCACTTCTCATGGCCTCACCCTCAACTATAAAAGTTGGCCATTTCCTTTACAAATGGATACTTGGAAGCTTTATGCAAATTGTAGACAAATTTTGTTGAATTTGTTTCACACATCCTTGTGTACCCAAGCTCGTAGCATCTACACTCTTCATTTGGAGAATTGATCGAGAGTACCCATAATCAAACCAATATCAATATTTCACAAGCTTAAAGGCTTCACAAATATATTTGAGGTTTGTAGATAAGAATTCTAAGAGGTATAATTGTTGTGTTTTTATTTACTTGTGCTTTTTCTATGAATTTTCCTTGTTTACAACATCTTCAATGTCCAAATTCTTCTAATTTGATCAAACACTCAATGATGACCTTATCCTTAACTTCTTGGTATGTGGTTGTAGGATTCCTTTCGGTTATAAGATGATACGTCCCTCTTCATCACGCTCTGGTAATACTGATTGAGAAGAAACCTCTGTCTAATGAACTTCTTCATGAAAGAAACACGGAAAAAAGGATGTATTTTACTTGACTAAGGAAGCTCTAGTTTATATTTCACACTGCCAATTTTTTTAACACTTGATCAAGCCCATACTATTTGGGTGAAAGCTTGTTATATTTTTTTCTATTGTTTTAAAGATAGTTGCTTATATGGTTGTAATCATATAAAAACCAATTTTCCAACTTCACAACTTCGTTCACTATGGTGTTGATCCGCTTGTTGCTTCATGTGGTTTTGTGCCAAGACCAAGTTATCTTTTAAGCTATATAGAACCTCATGTTGGTGTCGAATGTGATCCTAAACTGCCCTTACTTTAGGTTGGACCCTTAAATTAGAAGTGAGGGATGGTGGATGGTAATCGTATAATTTCAGGAATGGAGACATTTTAGATGAAGTGTGAAATGAAGTTGTATACCACCATTCTACAAGTGGTAGCCACTTAACCCATCTCTCTATTGATCTGAAGTAAAGCATCGTAGATACCTCTCCAACCCTTTGTTTACTACCTCAATCTATCCATCAGTTTGGGGATAATATGATGAATTATGAGCCAATTGAGTACCCAAAAATGAGAATAAATCAGTCCAAAAATTTCTAGTAAAGATAGGGTCATGATCATTGATTATAATCTTGGGTGTGTCATGTAGCTTTTGAACTATATCCATAAATATATGACAACTGTACATTGTAAATGGATGTGGCAAAGCACAAAAATGAGCATACTTGGTGAGTCTATCCACCACCACCATAATTACACTTTTCCCTTTAGACTTTGGCAATCCTGTGATGAAATCCATGAAAACCTCTTCCCATCACTCACTAGGAATAAATAGAGGCTACAAAAGTCTTGAAGACTTAACAATTTCACCCTTGTTACACTGACACACCAAGCATTTGGCCACAAATTTTGGACATCTACTTTTAACCCTTCCTAAAATAAATCTTTCTTAACCCTACGATTTTTTTAGGAATTTTGGAGAAGATATAATGATTTTTTGCATAAGTACAATCGGTCCATATACCACAATGCATCCCCTCCCCTGAATGTTTTTGAAATGCTTGGATCTTGTTGGAAATTTTGAATGAGAGTGTGGGTTTCTATGTCATTTTACCATTGGAATCTTTCTTGTGCTATCTTCATGTAGTATGGACATGACATTTAATAATGCCTCTATGGGATCATCTCTCCTAGATAATGCATCAACTACAAAAAATTATTTTCCCTTTTTGTAAATGATCTCAAAGTCATATCCCAACATCTTAGTGACCCTTTTTTGTTCTTCATATGATATTATTTTCTCTAAGAAGTATTTCAAGTTGTCATGATTTGTCTTTACCTTGAAGTGATGATCCATGAGATACGGTCTTTCTTGTTTATTTGCATAAAGAATAGCCATCGTTTACTTCTTGTAAGTTATTTTTAGAGGTTCTTACCTTTAAGATGTTGACTCTCAAATGTAATGCGGTATTCCTCTTGTGAAAGTCTTGTGCCTATGCCACCTCTTGAAACATCACATTTGAAAATGAAGGTTTTGGAGAGGTAGGGGTAGTTAGAATGGGAGTGGTACATGACCCTCTTAACTAATGAAAATGCTTGGGTTATGGCCTCATTCCAATGAAAAGATTCTTTCTTCAATAAGGATGTGATTGGTGTTGTAATTCTACCATAATTATTCACAAACCTGTGATAATAACCCATAAGCCCTAAGAATCCCTTGAGGTTTTGAGGGTTTTAGGAATTGGCCAATCCACCATAGCTTGGATCTTATGAGGATCCACTTTTACACCTTCATGAGACATGATATGACCCAAGTATTCTACCTCTCTTACCCCAAATGCACATTTGGAGGGCTTGGCATAAAGGTGGTGTTGTTCAAGAGTGTCCAATACTTTATTGACATGTTGTAAATGTTCCTCCCAAGTCTTATTGTAGACTAATATATCATCAAAGAATACTAAGACAAAATTCCACAAAAATGGTCAGAAGATGGAATTCATCAAACTTTGGAAAGTAGATGGCACATTTGTAAGGCCAAATGGCATTACAAGAAATTCATAGTGGCCCTCATGTGTCCTAAATGTTGTTTTATGAATATCTTCATCACAAATTCTTATTTTATGGTATCCTGATCAAAGATATAATTTTTGTAAAATAAACAACACCATGTAATTCATCTAACAAATATTTAATGAAATGAATAGGATACTTATCTTTAGTTGTGTATTTGTTTAGCTCCCT
Organism: Taxus wallichiana var. yunnanensis; assembly: GCA_018340775.1. Classification (NCBI taxonomy): domain Eukaryota; kingdom Viridiplantae; phylum Streptophyta; class Pinopsida; order Cupressales; family Taxaceae; genus Taxus; species Taxus wallichiana. The sequence continues at coordinate 911,898,375 of CM031237.1, read as the reverse complement.
ATCATCACTGGAGACACGTGCCAACCTTAATCCTTCTTTCTGACCATCACCACTAGGAAAGAGTAAGCACTTTGACTATGGTGAATAATACTTGCTTTTAACATATAATGTACCATCTTATTAATCTCACTCTTTTGGAGATAAGGGTACCTATAAGGCCGAATGTTTGGTGGTTGGATTCCTAGTACTAGCTGAATAACATGATCATGATCTCTTTTAGGTGGCAACCCTTTTGGCATATCCCCAAACATAACTAAGTGCTCATTAATAATGACCTATAGATCTAATGGTATAGGGCCTTTTGATGGTTGATATTCCATTGAGAATAATTGTGTCACGAACCCATTTGCACCCTTCCTAAGCATTTTCTACATTTGATGAGAACTTACCAACTGTGGAGCTTTAGCCTTCATCCCATATAACTCAAAATTCCTTCCTTTAGAATGGAACTGCATGAACAAATCCTGGAAGTTCATCTCCATTGTTCCCAAAGTAGTAAGCCATTAGACCCCCAATACAATGTTTTCTCCTCCCATTTAAATGACATACATGGGGCCCTCTAGCGGTAATATCCCATAGATATCTTAATCTTATGGAATTTCCTGAACAACTAACTTTACCTCCATCTGCAACCATGATCTGAAATTATGATCTTTGGATAAACAAGGAAATTTAAGTGTATGGTCAACTTATGATTGATGAAATTATGAGTACTTCCTGAGTCAATCAATATTATCACCCTTTTCTTCTTCACAAACCCAACAACTTTGAGTGTTTGTGGGGTGTTGATTCTAAAGGGCATGGAAATAATAGATAGTTGGTTGAGATTATTCCACCTCAATCTCGGGAGCCTCTTCCTCTATATCAATTACTTCCTCCTCATCTTGTTCCTCATTAGGACCCTCAATGTAGAATAACTTCTTCTCAAGACATTTATGTCCTTTGCTCCACTTGCTATCATAATTGTAACATAATCCTTTTACTTGTTTCTCTGCAATTTGTTGAGGAGTAAATTGTTTTGGTTGGGAAAATATGGTGCTAGATTCATGTGTTCCTTGTGATTAGTGAAGCTCCTTCATTTTACCATATCTCTTTCCTCCACACACTGAGCAATGATCATGGATTCTAATATTGAACTTGGATTAAGAAGGCAAACATCATGTTGGATGTTATCCTTGAGTCCACCCAAGAAGAGATCATTTGGATAATCCTCTGAGATGTCAGTCACTCGTAAGGATAGATTTTGGAATTGATGGATATAATCCTTGATTGAACTTGTATATTGTAGCTTGACAATCTAGCTAAAATAGTTCTCTATAACACTATTATTGTAGTGTGTTTGGAGCTCATCAGTGAACATAGACCAAGTAATAGAGAGACCCTTCTTTTCTTTTGCTCACACATCTATCTATACCAAATGAATTGTTCTGGTTCTAGGTACAAGGATGTCATTACCACCTTCTATCCATTTGGGACTTGATGCAAATCAAATAAATTCTCCATTTGGTTGATCCAAGTGATCAGATCATTCCCATTGAACTTACACATCTCCACTTTAGGAATAATTCTACACAATTGGTTATAATATCTAGTGGTGTTTGGAGGATCAACCCTAGATGGTCTTATTTGAGTCGAAGTGTGCATTGCTTGAGGATCCCATGTAACTTGAATGAAAATTATTTCTAGACTTCAGGCATGAGCTCAAATGTAAAAACTCCTTCAATGAATAAAATTCCATTTTCATGTCACCCTTCACTATTTTCAATCCATTGTCCAATTCTAACATCATTTCTCCCTTCATTACGATCGAGTTATGAGAAAAATCAGCCTACACATTTCTCATGTGGTTGTTTACCATTTCATCAAGTTGAAAGACTATTTATGATACCCATGTAGCTAAATATTCAAAATCCATATCTTCCTTACTAGGAGTTTGACCCTTCCCTTGGCCTTTAGTTGATCTCCTGTCATGATGTAGGGTTTGTGTCTTGGGATACAAGGGTTAGGGTAGAATTTAGGGTTTGTAGTTTTTTTGGGTTCTTGGATGAATAAAGAGAAAATATACAACAACCTGGATAATTTTTGCAAGTTTTCCAAAAATATAAGAAAATTTGAAAAATTCCAAAATAACAACATAGGTAGTGAATTTATGAAAAACCCTAAAGCGATATAACTTTTTCCAATCAATTCAAAAAATCTTGAAATTTGGAGAGGATCTTACTTGAGTGATTTCACAACACCACAAAAATTAAAAAATTATAGAAAAATTCACAATTCTAGCGAAATCAAGCTCGATACCACTTACAATGAAATTATTTGGATAGATATGAATATCAACAACAATATAATGATAAAGAACACCAAAATGTAGAGAAATGATCATAATATGCAATTAGAATAACTTATCCACTTCGAGGGGATAACCTACAAACCATAAAATAAGACTTAAGTTCTCAATATGATGATCATATCCTACTCTTTAACTCATATATATATATATATATATATATATATATATATATATATATATATATATATCATACTACATTATCCAAAGTTCTAAGGTCAACCCACTAAGCATATGAAAGTAAAAAATATCTATGATATGACATGATAAGAGATTATGTTAGCCTAGGTCACTATCCATATCATAATATATGAATTCGGGTTAAAGGCATTGTTGGTGTCGAAACGCAGCACCCCTGGGACTCTGCAACGCGATGGGTTGAAAGTCTCAGTGCGATTGCACAACATGGAGCTTTTCCCAAGTGTGGGACCTCGCGAAATCGGAAAAGCTCTCCGGATGAAGGCCGGCTCCTATTCCTCTGTCCAGATGCACCAATAAAATGCAGAGGTTTACCCAAAAAACTTAATCTAACTACCAAGGAGACAGGGAGAGAGAAATGCATAAAAATAAACCTAAGCTAAGGAGGTGATGCACCGAGGAATGAAGAACATATGTTTTGCCAATAAACACAAACCATAGAAATGCAATGCAATATCATGCACGGATAAACATATTCGCAGTGAAAGATCAGGAGGATGCAAAATGAAACACATAGAGGGTTGAGAAAACATCCACAGTCATGCATTTATTTTCTCCGAAGGTTTGATACAATACACTGCGCAAAATGCCAATAGGCAAAGGTTGCATTACGGGTTCCCAAATGGGAGGTTTGAGCTCCACAACTCTACTGCCCTAAAGAGAAGAAGGGAGAGGCCAAAACAAGAATGTCCAACGTTTTCAAAGAGCCTCTCTTTACCATTTATATGAGAAAATTTGAGGGAGAAGAGAGTGATTCGAATTCTGCCCCAACCACCTCCAAGACTGCACCTAACTCCTCATCATGAAGGTAGGTGAGATCCCCAACAACTCAAAATATGGCGAACTATATTTTTGCATTTTAAGAACTTGTTCCACCCAATTAAAGATATCCAAATCGTAGGTCTTGGTTAGAGGACGCCGAGAGCTTTCCGAAAAGTCCAACCTTGTGTGAATCCGAGCTCCCCGTGGAAAAAAGTTATGGTGATCTCGAATATTTCTCGCGTCGGGGTCTTCGCGGTCGGGTTCGGGTTTCTCCTTTGCATCTCGCATCGGGTTTGGAGGATGCCTTGATATGCTTTCATCCCGTGCTTCCCCACCATGTTTCTCCGCCTCCGAAAACACGATTTTCCTTGCATCGGATTTTCCAACCCTTGCGACATGTTCTTTGTTGTCGGGTTTGCGGAACCCTCGAGCATCGGGACATCCTTTGCGATCTGCATGTTTCATGTTTCGTGTTTCCCGAAACCCGAAACCCGATTTGCCTTTGATGTCGGGTTTTCAAACCCTGCGACATGCTTCTTTACCATGTTCTCCCGACATGCTTCCCCGCCATTGCCGAGACCCGATTTGCCTTGGGTGTCTATATTTACCCGGGGGAATATATACAACAATTTGGTGACTCACGGGGTTACCTGCCTACTAGGTAGAAGATCAATGGCCTTTTAGCGATCCATTGGGCATGGAGTCATAAGCAATAACCCGAAACCAACCTGCTACCTCAACTCCTTCTCCGAGAGCACGCTGAACCGTAGAAAACCAACCCAGGAGCAACAAAACCTGTGCCAAAGCACTTAGGGAAACTGAAACCTAACTACAACAAGACAATGTGCATACGCACTTAGAGGAATTGAAATCTAGGCTAATATTTACAAGGGTAGAACTTTTCTCTTTTCAGTAGCAATGTTTAAGATAGATTCCGTTGATTGGAATCGGGAGTTCTTCTCCATCTAATGTAGACAATTGGAAGGCATTGCTATTCTTACATTCCATGACCATGTAGGGGCCACTCCAAATGGCATCAAACTTGGAATGCCTTCTGGTTTTGCTCGATCTCGCATCCCATTTAGAACTAGGTCCCCCTCCCTGGAAGGTCCTTGCTCTTGCTTTCTTATCAAAGCATCTTTTCACTGAGGCCCGATCTTTCTCAATTGTTTGAACCGCATGTTCTCTAATTTCTGCTAATTCCATTAGCTCTGCATACCTAGCCTCCATTGGTTCGAACTCACCAACTCCAACTACTTCATGAACTCCAATGAGGCAGGTTCTAATGATATAGGCACACGCCTCTTTTCCATAGACCAACTTGTAAGGGGAATTACTTGTAGACCTCTTTGGTGTTATTCGTCGCAGCCCATAATGCTGATTTTAGCTTGGTATGCCATGTTCTTTGATTTTCATCCAGAGTCCTCCTGATGATTCTTAGCAAATTTTTGTTTGTGGACTCTGCCTGTCCATTACCCTGGGTAATAATTGGAAGAGGTGCTCAAGTAGATTCCATTCTTGACAGCCCATTCTGTAATCTTGGAACCTACGAATGCCAATGCATTATCTGATATGATTGTGGCGGCACACCGAACCTGGTCACTATTCCTTCATAAAATTCTAGTATATTAGACTCGTTTGCCTCTTTGAGCGCTCACGCTTCATCCACTTGGTGAAATAGTCCGTTGCCATGAGAATCCACTTGTGGCCTTGGCTTGAGTTTGGATTGATGACCCCGACGAAGTCCAATCCCCATTGCATAAATGGTTGGTCAACCAAAATTGGGTGCAATGGAAGTTCTGCTAGTTTTTCTTTGCCTGTGAAGAGTGCACATTTCTTACACTTTCTTATCCATGTGTAGCAGTCTTTGAACACCATGGGCCAATAATACCCCGCCTTCATTATCTTGAGAGTTGTTACTCATGGGGCGAAATGTCCTCTAGAATCTCCATTGTGAAAATCTTGTAACACCCTCTCAATTTGGCCTGTCCCAATGCACCTCAATAGAACTCCATTGATGTCTTTCCTGAACAAAACACCATCAACAAGCACATATGGAATGGCTTGTAATCTGAAGTATCTCCTCTTTGCTTTGCTCATTTCTGGAGGGCATAGTCCATGTCGTAGGAAGTGTATCATATTCGAGTCCAACAAGGAGTAGGCACATCATCATTTTCATGTTCTTGGCCATCTGTAGTAGTACCAAGACAGCTGACTTCTTTTTCATTACCTGCTTCAACTTGTTGACTCAAGGCTAGCTGCTCACATAGTCCCTTTCCACATACAAGTTTTGTGACCTTGATCTCGATGTCATATTCCATGACACGAGTGATCCATCCGCACATTTCTCATTCGGATCCTTGTTTAGAAGGAAGTCCCACGACTCCGCATGAGATACCAATAATTGGATCTTGTTGTTTGAGACTAGGTGCTTGAATTTCTTTAAGCTCCTGATCACTGCAAGGACATGTTTTTCAATGAAAGAGTACCTAGTTTCATATTCCTCCAAGCCTTGACTGAAGAAAGCAACTGGTTGCTCTAATCCTTCTTTGTTTTGTTGTACTAGGATTGCAGAAATTGTATCTCCACCACCGAAGGCATATAACATGAAATCCTTGGAGAAGTTTGGATTGACGAGAGTTGGAGCTTGAGATATAGCCTCTTTTATTGCCTCAAAACTTGCCTTGCCTTCAGATGTCCACTTAAATGCCATGCTCTTCTTTAACATCAGCGTTATTGGCTTTACGAGAGCTGCAAAGTTTGGAACAAACCTGCAGACGAAATTGATCCTTCCTAAGAAGCTTTGAAGAGCCTTCTTGTGACTTGGCAATGGCAATGCTTGAATTGCTTCAACTCTTTCTGGGTCAATCATCAATCCTTCCTTTGAAACAATATGGCCTAGAAGTTTTCCCTCGTGAGCCAAGAATATGCATTTTTTGGGATTCAATGATACCCCAAATCTTCTACACCTCTGAAATACCTGCCTTAGATGAAAGAGGTGATCCACTGCATTTTTTGAGAATACAGTGATGTCATCAAGATATATTAGAACTATTTTATTGATCAACCCCTTGAATGCCATATCCATTGCCCTTTGGAAAGTGGCTCCAGCATTTGATAGCCCAAATGGCATCTTCAGCACGCATAGGTCCCCATTTGGTGGTGAAAGCCATCTTGAATTGGTCATCTTCTTTCACCATCACCTGATTGTATCCTGAGTAGCCATCTAGGAGAGAGAATCTCTCTGAACCGGATACTACTTGCAATATTTGTTCCATTGAAGGAAGTGGGTAATGATCTTTGAGAGATGCCCTATTGAGGTCTCGGAAATCCACACATAACCTGATTTCTCCGCTCTTCTTCCTGACCGGAACCAAGTTTGCAACCCAGCTTGAGTGCTTGATCGGGAATATAATGCTTGCCTCTATTAGCTTGTTAAGCTCTTTCTTCATTAGAGGCTCAATGTGAGGGTTGACTGGTCTTTGCTTCTGCCTGATGGGCTTAGCATCTAGATCCAATTCTATGGTATGTTGCGCCAACTTTGGATTGAATCCTCTCAAGTCTTCATAGCTCCAAGCGAAGACATCGGGAATTCTTGGCAAAGCGTGTGAAATCTGATTTCTCTTGCTCAAAGTGGCCACTTTACCAATTTGAAGTGTTTTGCCTTCCCCAACCAGAATTGGCTTTGAATCTTCTCTCTTGACCCGTATGTTAGCCTTTTCCTTACGAAACTCGGTCGTTAGGGTGAAGATAGACTCCAATGTTACTAAACCCTTAGGAAGCTTGTTTGTCCACAACTGCACTACTTGATCCCCATATACGCTGCTCTAATCATGATTTCTAGTGAGAATTCAGCCTCTTCTTGTAAGAAATTGACGATCTCGTTGATTGTTCTCAAACACCGCCACTTGTGTTATTATCTCTGGAACTAGCGGCCTCACAATCACATGGATGTGTGGCTGCGTTTTTTCTTCTTCGATGTTGTCAACCACATCAAAGGTTGCTCCAACTGCTGCGAGCCTATCTGCGGCTTCATTTTTCTTCCTGGGTATGGACACAATGCTAAAAGCTTCGAAATCCTCAATGAGGTCCCATACCCTATTCTTGTAGCTCTTTAGCAGGTCATTCTTTGTAGCATGTTGTCCCCTAACTTGGCCGACGATTAGCTCACTATCTCCAAACACTGTAAGTTCTTTATGCCCCTTTTCTGCCCAATGAATTCCATGAATTAATGCCTCGTATTCAGCTGTGTTGTTTGAACAAGAAAACTAGAAATGAAAAGATGAATAATACTTTATGTCTTGTGGTGAAATCAACACTGCACCACCTCCAGCACCTTGTCTGCTTCTCGAACCATCGAAGAATAATTTCCAAACTTTGTTTTCATCCTTTTGTTCAGGCTGAATGATGTCGGGAATGGGTGGATTTTCTTCGTGTACACAATACACACCCAATTCAGATTCTTCAATTTCCTTGTATGGGTCAAATTCATGACTTTTGTTTTCCCATTCATCCAAAGTTAAATCAGGAATTCCCTCGACCTTAGTACCTGCTTCTAGATCACTTGAACACTCCTCCTGATCAAAAGCTGAGCAATTTGCATTGATAGGACTTGGTACATGAGGCTCAATATGGAAATTGGCAATTGGCTCTGACCTGATTGTTGCTTTAGCTCCATACCTTGTCCTGAAAATCATGTGCGACCAATCTGCAGATAAATATCCACCGATCTTTGCAGTGAAGTCCCTTGATAGACACAACGCAAAGAGTGGCGGGAGGTCAATTACAGACACATCTTGCAAGACTGTAACATTAGGACATGAATGTAGTGTTAGGCTTAACCCTTTGATGACCCCAACTGTTCCCACTGCCATTCCATCTAGTTGCACTACTCCTTTCAGCACTGGCTCGTACTTCAGACCCAGTTGATCCGCTATTTGCTTCGGCATCACTGAACTACTTGCTCCTGAATCTATCATGTAGTTGTGTACCAAGTGGTTTCCAACAATCAATGAAACATAGAATGGTGGAGGCTTCAAATTTTCCTTTCTGCCCCCATCATGTTGCACTGCATTAGTGAGAACTTTCTCATGTCCCTGGTTTGATACATTTGTGGCGAGACCAATTATCCATTGCGTACTTGCAATAAATATTGTTGCCGGGATCGCAAGTGATTCCCACATGGAAATGTTCACATGTGTCTTCTTCATTTGATCGATGATGTTGAAGGGGATGAATTGTCCTTTGTTGTCCCTTACTCGGTGCAAGATTTTCTCGGAGCTTGAATAGGTGTATGTGTTGCCACAAATGTGTACCTTAGGTTGATTTTGCACATTTGGAGCTACGTTTGGTCTACGACCCCTTGTTGTGTAAGAGTGGGTTGAGAAACAAGCTGGATTAGACAGTTGTCCCTCTTCTATGTTTTTTCTTGGACCGTGTGTTGGCAGCCACACCTTGAAAAGGCTGTTGGTTAACTCCACGAAGTCTTCCCTTTGCCAATTGGCCAATGTGGTTTCCGTTGGAGGTCCTTCTTGTTGTGGTTCTTCTTGTTGATTCTCCTCTTCCGGCTTAGTCCTTGAGGAACACCAATGGTTTTGCACCATCAAGGCTTGATTCATTGCACCATTGAAACATGCTTTGATCGATTATGAGGTAGATTGCAAGGTAACACCGGTCGTACTCTGTGCCATGTTGTTTTGTGTTGAAACCAAGGCTCTTGAGGATGTCTTGTATTTGGATCATACGGCCGAAATGGCCTCGGCAGCTTGAGGTTGTCCTTGGTTTTGGTTTTGATTTGTAGCCCGAGGTGGTGGTGGTCTATTTGTTGGTATGAGGGCCTAGCACTGCATCGTGCTTGAGGCGATACGGTCTGGAAGCACTTTGAGCTTGCTGTCTTTTGATAGTCACTAGCTCATTTCCAAGGTCTCGTAGTTGTTTCATAACCTCCTACAATTCCTTTGAAGTATTCGAAGAAGTCGATGCCTCATTATTGCTTTGATTCTAGGAGTTGGAATGGGATTCAACTCGGTGCTTGATATTGTTGTCAGGATTTCCCATATCCGGATAGAGAGGCATTGGCGGCCTTGGTGCAAGCTTACCACTTGGATCAAACAGTTCTTCTGCTCCGATAGGCGTGTCATAGGCCCCTGGCAGCGTTGTCCCTCCCATTGATTGGATCATCATGGCTATGTCTGGAATTTATAGCCTTTAAGAAATAAAGGAATGCTCCTTCGGCGGTTGGCCTAACGGCTATTGGAATCCTATCCCATGTCCGTTGGAATCTGAAATTGAAATCTGTCATTTGCTCGTTAGGAGCCCTTTTAATTGTTGTCAGTTGTTCTAATAAAGACAAATTATCCGCCCTCTCCCCAAATTGGTTGCAAAGAGCTGAACAAAGTTGGTTCCAATTCGTAATGGACCCTGCCGTTAGGCTCCTAAACCATTGTAAGGCCTTGCCTTTGAAAGATGAAGCCAATAACTTGACTGCAACATCCATTTCATTTATTTCGTGGATTGCACATGCATTAGCAATATCCTGGATGTGATCAATAGGAGTAGTATGATTTTCTCCTATGAAATAGGGTATATTCTTTAGCGCTGCAACTGGAATTTGATTCTGAGCATTTAGGGCAAGTGGACTACTGCCCGTGAAATTGACAAAGGGATTCGGTGGTAGATGCACCATTATGATTGGCCCGAGAACCCCTGGTTGATTTGAGAAAAGGCCTACCGAGTGGAGGTGTAGAAAAGTCCTCGTTAGGTGGAGATGGTGATCTTTGTGGTCTTCTTCCTCTCCTTCCTCTGCACCCGGTGAAAGTTGCAAGTGGAAAACTAGCCCTTCTTCTTGAGTATTAGACTGATTCGAATTCTTCTCATGTGCCTGGGTAACTTGTGCTACTACACCACTGAATTCTATCCCTTCGGAGTCGCCAGATGTGTTAGAGAACAAGCCTCTAAAAGGCTGGATTTTGCCAAGTTACACACCAAACTTGACAATATTGAAAATATAATTTAAAATTTGAAGGACCTCTTGGGAGACAATATTCAATTCGGAATTCGAGCCTTCTTTGTGCATACTGTGAATCCCGAAAAGTACAGCAAAACTCAGGTCATGCGATGCAACTCACAAAACCCGAATTGCTATGTGTCGGAACTTGGAACATGTCCGACATCCCTCAAAACCCGATTTTCTTTGCTGTCGGGAATAGGACCATGCAATGCATCCCCCAAAACCCGAATTGCTGCTTTGATGTTCTCGGATCCCGAAAACCCGAAATCACTAAAAAACCTGAAATTTGAAAGTCAAAATATCAAAAAACTAAAGATACCCTTTTGAATATTACCCTCAGATCTACAAACTGTTGAAATTTTGACCTGTTTTGAGCAAGATAAACCCTTGAAAAATGATTTCGGAGTTCAGGCTAGGAGGTGTAAAATTCGAAATTTGTAAAAAACTACAATTTTTTGTGCAAATTTCATGAAAAATCCTTCAAATTTTGATGGAATGACCTCTTGGTCCCACCGGGCGTGCCAAAACTGTTGGTGTCGAAATGCAGCACCCCTGGGACTCTGCAACGCGATGGGTTGAAAGTCTCAGTGCGATTGCACAACATGGAGCTTTTCCCAAGTGTGGGACCTCGCGAAATCGAAAAGCTCTCCGGATGAAGGCCGGCTCCTATTCCTCATTCGAGATGCACCAATAAAATGCAGAGAGGTTTACCCAAAAACCTAATCTAACTACCAAGGAGACAGGGAGAGAGAAATGCATAAAAATAAACCTAAGCTAAGGAGGTGATGCACCGAGGAATGAAGAACATATGTTTTGCCAATAAACACAAACCATAGAAATGCAATGCAATATCATGCACGGATAAACATATTCACAGTGAAAGATCAGGAGGATGCAAAATGAAACACATAGAGGGTTGAGAAAACATCCACAGTCATGCATTTATTTGCTCCGAAGGTTTGATACAATACACTGCAAAAATGCCAATAGGCAAAGGTTGCATTACAGTTCCAAATGGGAGGTTTGAGCTCCACAACTCTACTCGCAAAGAGAAGAAGGGAGAGGCCAAAACAAGAATGTCCAACCTTTTCAAAGAGCCTCTCTTTACCATTTATATGAGAAAAAATGAGGGAGAAGAGAATGATTCGAATTCTACCCCAACCACCTCCAAGACTGCACCTAACTCCTCATCATGGCGGTAGGTGAGATCCCCAACAACTCAAAATATGGCGAACTGTATTTTTGCATTTTAAGAACTTGTTCCCACCCAATTAAAGATATCCAGTCGTAGTTGCGTAGAGGACGCCGAGAGCTTTCCGAAAAGTCCAACCTTGTGTGAATCCGAGCTCCCTGTAAAAAGTTATGGCGATCTGAATATTTCCCGCGTCGGGGGTCTTACGCGATCGGGTTCGGGTTTCTCCTTTGCATCTGCATCAGGTTTGGAGGATGCCTCGACATGTTTTCGCCCGTGCTTCCCTGCCATGTTTCTCCGCCTCCGAAACCCGATTTTCCTTGCGTCAGATTTTCCAACCCTTGCGACATGTTCTTTGTTGTCGGGTTTGCGGAACCCTCGAGCATCGGGACATCTCTTTGCGATCTGCATGTTTCGTGTTTCGAAACCCGAAACCCGATTTGCCTTTGATGTCGGGTTTTCAAACCCTGCGACATGCTTCTTTACCATGTTCTCCCGACGTGCTTCCCGACACTTTGAGACCCGATTTGCCTTGGGTGTCTATATTTACCCTGGGGGAATATATACAACAAGGCGTAGCATGTGTATTCCTAGGATTTTGATGCAAAACATCATATTTATATTTTCAATCTTTAGGCTATGGTCATTGGATTTTATTTCTACATATCTTGTAATTTTACTTTATTTTTTAAAAAACTTTGGAATGTATAGCAAAATCCTCTTATCCACTATAATTTAAGAATTATTCATAGAAATAATTCTTCATCATCTCAAATATATAATTGCATGGTGTAAAACCATAACATCGTATTAGAAAAAAATTGATTGTTCGTCTTAGAGACTATTTTTTTAAATTTCCAATCCATTATGTCTCCAATATAAAGAAGGCTTGAATCATATTTCAAAATCATAGTTTTTATGCCTAAGTGTACCATATGTTTTCAATTCAAATAATACATCTAGGAACCTACACAATTCAAGTCATTCTAGAAAGAATACCAATATAGAGTTTCATGTGGAGAATAGCACATCTTAAATAGAAAATAGTGTATGCATGATGACCCACCATGAAGCGAATCATAGAATGAAAGGAAATCTAGGAATCCTAAAAAATTATACCAAGGAATGGACAACTAAATTTTATAGATCAATAAATGAACAACCAAATATTCCTTCAAATATGCCCCAAGACCTTAGGCTCAAAGTTTATGGAAAATACTACAAAATATTATGAATCAACTCAAAGATGCCTAAGAAAAAGCATCCATCATTAAGATAATCAAAAGACCAATAACCTTTGGATATATTCATAGAGCCTTAATGTTTTGATTAATTTACATCTAAAGGCATAATAACTAAAACTAATGTGTATAATTCATATTTTATAATAAAATTAACAATTTGAACCTGAAATACATTCATAATGGGAAATCATAAATTCTTGAAAAATAAAGGGAACTTATAGAGTGTGAGTAAATGAAACACCCAACCTAATTCGATTCACTTGATGTCTACACAAAATGAACATAAATTTGGAAGAGGCTTGTAAATACATTATCAATAGACCCTCAAATTTGGCATGTTGGAATTGTGTTTGGGTGAGGTTTGGTAATGGCAGTAAGGTTTGGTATCAAACCCATGCATTAGCTATCAAACTTGTCTTACGCTATTTGGTACCATTTGTAATTTAAGACACGTGTTCACTTGTCTCGCACTATTGAAATTTAGATCGAAAGCTTACAATGATATGAGAAAATACATAATTGAATTCTTCTTTAATCATATAACCACTAAAAATAATATACGAAGATAAGCCCTAGATTAATCCTGAATAGACCTCCCATACTCTATTATGTGAAAGTATTGTACCACATATTTATAACACCCTAAATCTAGACCAATAGAATTTGATAATTACTCTTGGCATTTATCTCATCCCATTTCCTATTGTGCACTTAATTGAGTTATTCTTAAATACATCTTGCTCATTTTAGCACCCTTTGGCCACTAGATCACTCTTGTTAATAATATATGACTTGTCAAAAAATATTTTCTTATAGAACGTGTCTTTAGATGTATGGCCACCTTCTTCATTTGTTGGAACAAAGTTTACACCTTCACAAGACATAGTCACATGTCGAGAGATGAAACTAGATGATGGTTTTTCTAAAGTCCAACATTTTTTCCCTTACTCATGTAACAATCACTTTTTTAAATGCACAAGTTATCTTAGTCAGCCTAGTGCTAATTAAGAAGGAAAACTTGTCATAACAGCCACATATAAAAGTACAATCACCCACCCATTCAAAGTGCCTCAATATCTCACATTTTAGGATACCTAGGATATCACAAGAAAGCAGCCAATTATAAAAATAATTCTCCCAAGTGTAGACACCAAAATCTACAAAAATCATTATTACATCATGCTTTTGTTAGTTTGTTATGTACGTGAGTTTTGAACAATGAAATATTATCTTAGTAGCACCAATACTTTTTGAATTGCTCTTGGTAGCTTAATTGAACTTCAATTATTTCTATTTTTCCTCTTTGATTAGATTTTGAGTATTCTTACAAAGATATCTAGTAACTAGCTTTTACTATTTGATTTTATTTGATCTTGGTCCAAGACCATACAAAAGGCTAGCACTAAACATATAGTCTTGACCATTGTGTACGGTCTTGACCCCTTTTGTTTTTCACTCGTCTTCTCTTCATGGTCCCACTTTTTACTCTTTTATCTTTTGAAATACATCTTTTGGGTCATAATTTCCCACCAATCAGGTCCTAATTTCAAAGTAAGAACTCATATATATACAAGTTTAACCTAAGCATTTATAGAAGGAAAACACCTATCTATTTACCACTTATTGAACTAAGAAAACAAGGACTACATATGCATATTGACACACACATCATATGAGGGAATAATTATGAAGTTTTCATTTGCACACTATAGACACTAAAATATTCACGTATTACATTACACTTTTAGGATGTTTTTATATACATGGTTTCTAAGCAAGAAGATTAGACATTGGTCACACAAGTCTGGTTTTCTATTACTTTTGATTTTTCCAATTGTCATGCCCAAGGTTCATTTTATGACCCCCTCAAAAAAAAAAACTTAGAATATTTTGGCGAATTTCCAAAATTGACTTTCAAAAAAATGGAAAATATCCAAAAAGATGTTTCGTTGCAAAGGTGATTTGACACTTTGTAGATTTTTGGGGTTTTGCTGAGCAAGGCTATTAGATGCGAGTTAGACAGGACATCCAATAAGCTATATTAGACATCTACTAGACAACTGTCTATCAACTTAACATAGAAAAACTAGTTTAGACGACCCTAAGGTAAATGAACGTCATTTTTATTTTCATCTCGCATGATCGGACGTGTGGTATAAGGATTGGATGGCCCGGGTTAGACATTCGTCTTATGCATAATTAGGTGGAGGATCATTGTTATCTTGGTCGTCTCTACACTATAAGATATGATGCATACATATTGGATGGTCATTATTACTATGGTTATATGATCATCTCAAACAAATTTAGTCGGATAGTAGGGTTCATTTTAAGACACCTCTATAAAATTGTAGGTGTAAAATACCTGGCGAATATCCCAGAACTAGTTTATTGAAAGGTGACTTTGACAGTATTCCAAAACCAAATTTTCACTTGGGTTTTCGAGCTGGAGAAATAAGAGTTCAAGACAGGATTGCATCATTGACGCGTGACAATAAGACGTCAATAATCATTCTTGACGCTGGCGTCGAAGGCAAGCGTCAATGGTCTCATTGTTGGCGTGCGTCGCGAACTCCATTGGCGCGCATGTCTACAAGTCCCACGACGCGCATCGATGGAGTCTATTGGCGCGCGTCATGGAGTCTGCTGACAGCGTCGATGGAGTGCGTGGACGCTTGGCGTCAATAGACTCGATTGGTACACACCAATAGACTCAGTTGATGCACGTCAATGGCTTGAGTTGATGTGTGTCAATGGACTCGATTGTCTCACATCAATGGTATCTGTTGACACGCGTCAATACTTTCTGTTGACACGCGTCAATGGCCTATGTTGTTGCGTCAGCGAGAACCTATTGCTTGTGCGTCAGCGTCAGACTCCATTGATGTGCGTCGATGGGACATGTTGACATCGTCAACTCAAGCCATTGACATGCGTCAAAGGAATCATTTGATGTGCATCAATTGGAGCCATTGACGCGTGATTTAGCCTATAAATACCCTTTAACCGGTCATTTTCTCATTTACACTTTCCGGCTCTTGATTTTTTACAGATGTCCCTCGTTGTCAAAGACGCAAGCACAACTATAATGTCGACTTCACATGCTTCCCAACTGCAAGCTCAGGAAAAAAATCAAGAAGAGAATCCAATCCAATCCATGGCCAAGATCATCTACAGGAATCCCTTGTGCCCTCACATCCATATTGTTTTAAAGATGTCTTCTGAATATAAAGATTTGATGGATGCGTGTGAGTTTACAGGGCTCGTTAATATGCCCCATTTCGAAACAGATCCAGATATTTTGAATTACCTTACAGTCGTCCTACAATTTGAGGATGACCTTTTTATGTGACTCAACCAATTTGAATGTTCCAATTCAGTATCGAAGCAAATGACATCCATCGGTTTACGGGCCTTCCGTTCAGAAATTTACCAATTGTTACAACGAAGGCAACACTCCTGGAAGAAGACAAGAAATTTCTCGAATCAACGTTCGATTTCCATGTTGATTGTAAGCATAATTCGTCTTAATTCATATTTTTTTATACGATACAATTTGGTGAATCATTTGACATGCATCAACTGGAGCCATTGACGCGTGATTTAGCCTATAAATACCCTTCAGCCGGTCATTTTCTCATTTACACTTTCCGGCTCTTGATTTTTTGTAGATGTCCCTCATTGTCAAAGACGCAAGCACAACTATAATGTCGACTTCACATGCTTCCCAACCGCAAGCTCAGGAAAAAAATCAAGAAGAGAATCCAATCCAATCCATGGCCAAGATCATCTACAGGAATCCCTTGTGCCCTCACATCCATACTATTTTAAAGATGTCTTTTGAATATAAAGATTTGATGGATGCGTGTGAGTTTACAGGGCTCGTTAATATGCCCCATTTCGAAACAGATTCGGATATTTTGAATTACCTTCTGTCGTCCTACAATTCGGAGGATGACCTTTTTTATGTGACTCTGAACGACGGCTGAATGTTCCAATTCAGTATCGAAGCAAATGACATCCATCGGTTTACGGGCCTTCCGTTCAGAAATTTACCAATTATTCTGACCAAGGCAACACTCACGGAAGAAGACAAGAAATTTCTCGAATCAGCGTTCGGTTTCCATGTTGATTGTAAGCATAATTCGTCTTAATTCATATTTTTATTCTCGATACAATTTGGTGAATATAAATACCATTTAACCGGTCATTTTCTCATTTACACTTTCCGGGTCTTGATTTTTCTGAGATGTCCTCAGCATCAAAGACGCAAGCACAACTATAATGTCGACTTCACATGCTTCCCAACTGCAAGCTCAGGAAAAAAATCAAGAAGAGAATCCAATCCAATCCATGGCCAAGATCATCTACAGGAATCCCTTGTGCCCTCACATCCATACTGTTTTAAAGATGTCTTCTGAATATAAAGATTTGATGGATGCGTGTGAGTTTATAGGGCTCGTTAATATGCCCCATTTCAAAACAGATTCGGATATTTTGAATTACCTTTTGTCGTCCTACAATTCAGAGGATGACCTTTTTTATGTGACTCTGAATGATGGTGAATGTTCCAATTCAGTATCGAAGCAAATGACATCCATCGGTTTACGGGCCTTCCGTTCAGAAATTTACCAATTGTTACAACCAAGGCAACACTCCTGGAAGAAGACAAGAAATTTCTCGAATCAACGTTCGGTTTCCATGTTGATTGTAAGTATAATTCATTTTAATTCATATTTTTTATTCTATTTTTATTCGATACAATTTGGTGTTATAAATTTATAGTATTTTTCATTGTTTGGCATTTGCAGCCCATGTCAATAAATCTAGGCGTGGTGTGGATACGCAATCAATTGCACACCACTTTCTTGCTGCAGTTATTTCATTTTTTCAATCCAGAATTGTTTTGCAGGGTCGCCAAACAGATATACCAAATTGGGCCATTGCATACATAGTTGCCACTATCTCAAAACAAAAATTTGATTGGTGCACCTATCTATAAAAAAATAAGAACTGACATAACAAATTCAAAACTTTCAGAAAAACCTGTCATTTATTCAACAAACTATCTCCTTGGCCTTTATTATGAGGCACTTTTAAATTTAAAAGATAAAAAATTCCTACTTGCACTGATGAGGAGTTGATGAAGTTGTCAATTCCATTTGAAGAACAACAGGTATAAACTATTTAGTTTGTATTTCAATTTTGACATTGCACTGCACAATTATTAACACTTAAATTTTAATGTTTTGCAGAGAAGGTTTATTGAAGCCCTTCCCGAAAAAAAAGGCGTTATCGAGAGGAAGAGGCCAACAACATGCTGAGGCTTTGGGAGACTCCCAATCTGAAATGGAAGCTCACTCCTCTCCAAACCCTCAACAGTTTGAACTCGTTAAATGCCAGAGAAGTAATACCTTCTCATATATAATTTACAAATTCCAAATTTGCATATTTATTTTTCAATTTAAATTTTAACCAAATGAATTGACACAACATTTAATGTTGATGACATTGCAGGGACTTTGGAACATACACTTGTTTCAGAAACTCAACCTTCTTCCCCAACTCACTCCATACAGTCGCATGCATTTGTATCTTCTGAACAAACACTGAATACAACTCCTACAAGGCCACCCTTAGCACCGAGAAAAACTACCCCTCGACAACAAGGTACAACTTTTCGATACTACGTTTAATTTCGTAGTTTTTTCCTTTTGAATTGTTTTCCTATTTTTCATTTTTTTCTTGTACTTTTCAGCACATGTCAATCCTGATCAAACCGCATGGCACCGACACCCACTCAACCAATAATTTTTAAAATGCCAACCAGAGGAACAGTGAAAAAGAACATTGGTAAATGCATGCCACTTGCTCCGGCCCCTAGCGGGACACTAAACATTGCCTCCTCCTTTTGAATTCCAACTCTCTCACTTGGTGGCTTGCCCAGTGCAATGGGCATATCAGTTTTGAACAATATAAATTTAGATGAAGATTATTTGGGCATTGATAGCAATGACCCAACTGGTTTTTTCAATACCCGCGAGATGATTCAAGGCCAGCAGGTATACTTCAATTTAAATATGCTTTACAATTTTGAATTACATTTCGATTTAAATTTATTTATCTAAATCTTGATTAATTTTATCACAAATAGGATCAGCCCACCCAAAGGTAGAAACAAGTAATTGATCTTGCTGAAAGCCCCCATACTTCTCCAGCAAGATCATCTTCATCAGATTCAGATAGTGAATAGTTGCTACCTTTTCCTTTGGAGAACTTAATTGGTTATGATTTTCAATCCCATGTCAATGAGTTTATTCTACCTCATATCAATCAGCTTATAGAATGGGAGAGAAGGGCTAAAGTTCTTATCAATGAGATTATTAGTCGTTATGAAAATTATTGGCAAAGGGATAGTTTATACGCTGCAGTCCAGAATCAACCTGTGAAGATGGATTCCTTACTTACCCAAGTAAGAAGTGGGATTGTCACGTATAACAACAACTATAAAGATGACATTTTAGATAAGTCATTAAACAAATTGGAAAATATTAGTGCCGAGGCCCAGGCATATTTTAACAAATGGTCCAAGGACAAGGATTTGGTAGCAATTGCAAATGCCGAAAGAGATAGAGCGGTTGTAAGTACTATCACTTTCAAACAATCATTCTTGTTAATTTGAAATTTTCATTTTTTAATAATATTTTGAATTGACATTACTCTTTTTGTGCAGTTGAAATATGAAAATTTGAAGAGTCAGTGCAAAGGTATTGCAAGTTCACTTGGAAACAACGAAGAACAGTTTATCCGCAACAAAGAATTTGAAGCAAAATATTGTTTTGGTTAACAAACAAAACAATACACTAAAGTAGATAATTAAAGAGCATGGCTTCGACCCTGACATATTATTCAAAGCTAAGGCAAGACTGATCCAAATTTGTTGTCACATGGAGATGCGACAAATCAAGAAGAAAGAATTTTAAAAATCGGGGACAAAGTGTTAGGAAGATCTTATAAGTTCTGGGGTTATTTCAGCTATTTGGGGAAAGGGGTACAACCACATTGGAAGAAGCCGTTGGGGAAAGGAGCAGAGGAGTAGAAATGGATAAAGAAAAAGAGGGTTGAAAACTTGAAACTTTTATTATTGTGGAAACTTTAAATATTGAGTTTGGAAACTTCTAATATTGAGTATGGTATTTGAATTTAATTATATGGATTTATATATAATCTTTAATTTTGATTGCATTAGATGGGGATTATCATGATTATCATGAATTATATGTATGTTTCTTGTTTACTTGCATTGTCATGAATTGTATGTGGACGTAGATGATGAATGATGATAATTGATAATTGATGATAGATGATGATGAAAGATGATGAATGACGATAATGATATGATATATATGGATGATGATCAATTTAATGTGGACGTAGATTTATCTTCAAGCACAATAATTCTTCTTCTCTAGACATTTGAACTTGTTTTAGGATAATTCTTCTCTATACTTGTAACGATATGATCATAATGTCATTAGAATGATCATAATGTCATTAGAATGGATATAGATGATATAGATGACATTAATGATTAGAATGGATATAGATGAAATTAGAATGGATATACTTGTAATGATATGATTATGAATTGTTTTAAAAACATGGAATTGTTTTAATAAATTTAAATTAGATAAATAATTGTTTTAATAATAATTGTAGTGTCAGGACTCAGGATTATGATAATGGTATTGTTTATCCCACATTTAAAAAAATATATCAAAGGATTTTGCACATATAAAAAATAAATTAAACATAATTTTAAGAAATCAAGAAAGAATCATCACTGGTAAGAAATTAAACATAATTGCAAATATGATAGGGTTTAACTTACCTCTTGTGTATTAGATTGCTGTGAAATCATCAATGGTAACGTGCTAGATCTTTGTTTTAAAAAAACTCAACACGAGAAATGGATTAGTAGATAGAGGGGTGAGTTGCCTGACATTGTCAGTCCTGAGAAGTACCAACTTCCTCGGATGGATGTCAACCCACATTTTCCAAAAAATAAAATATTGTATTAGAATAAATGTAAATATATAGACCTGTAACATCTTTAATGATAACAAGAGCTGAAAAAATGTAAAGTAACAAACAATAAGATTAAGTTGAAGAAGATACCTATTCAAAATTGAAATCATCACTGGTAATGTGCTAGATCTTTGTTTTAAAAAAATTCAACACAAAAATGGATTAGTAGATAGATGGGTGAGTTTCCTGACATTGTCAGTCCCGAGAAGTAACAGCTTCCTCGGATGGATGTCAACCCACGTTTTCAAAAAATAAAAAGATTGTATTTAAATAAATGTAAATATATAGACCTGTAACATCTTTAATGATAACAAGAGCTGAAAAAATGAATAGTAACAAACAATAAGATTAAGGTGAAGAAGATACCTCCTTAAAGTTGAAATCGTCACTTAAGATTAAGTTTTTGTTTTGAAATCATCAGGCTACTTTGGTTTTGAGTGTCCCATTTGGATATTGATCCTTTTGTTGTTGGTTCTCATTCCTATGTGCTAGCCCTCTTTTGTTCTCAAGGGTAGTCCCTTTCAAAAACTACCCAAAATAAAAATGGATTTGAAATCATCAGATAGATGGGTAATGTGCTAGATCTGTGTTTTAAGAAAACCCAACACGAGAAATGGATTAGTAGATAGATGGGTGAATTGCCTGACATTTTCAGTCCCGAGAAGGACCAATAAAAAGATTGTAGTTAAATAAATTTAAATATATAGACCTGTAACATCTTTAATGATAAAAAGAGCTGAAAAAAATGTAAAGTGACAAACAATAAGATTAAGATAAAGATAAAGAAGATACCTATTTAAAGTTGAAACAATCCATTATCAATAGCTTCATCAAACTCGATGTTGTCTTCTGTAGAATGTGACGATGAGCCAATTACACTCTCAAGGTTGGGAATATTTGTACTTGTAGCTGTATTATTCACACCTCTTCTTTCGCAAAGGGAATTCCAATGCGCAATTGCTCTATTGAATGGAAAGGTTTCGATGGAGTATCGAGAAACATAACACCTCATGCAACTTTCCAGATTTTTATCCAACCTATTTCTTAGTTTTGATTTTATAAATGATAATGCACTGAAAACCCTTTCGTCCTCCACAGACCCCAAAATCATTGTTTGGCATAACTCATATAATCTGAAATATTCACTGATATCTTCTTGTAAGATAGAACTTTGATAGATTCCTCACCACAACCTTGTAATAGCACCACTATCAGAAGGTTGGTCTAAATTCTTATATTGGTTCCTCATTGTTGTTGCAAAATTTGTTGATTGAAACTTTAATAAATCGGCATTCAGTATACCTTTGATTTCCATACCCTTGAGCTCTGAAGTCTTTGTAAATTGTTCCATTATTGTACCCATGGATTTATGGAAATGCTTTTTGACAAAGTCTGCATGACCACCTTCAGTATTCCAAAAATTAGGATTCATCACACCCATGGCTTCCAGAATTTTATCTTTACATAAACGTTCCCTAATTTTTGATGACAAGGTTTCGAAAATTTTTTAAGCTTTATTCTTGTTTCAACTATAACAGACTCAAACAGATTACGTGTCACGGGAACATCTTCTCATTCCGATCCTGTAATATCTTGACGTTTTTGCAAAATGTGCAGTGGTATTTCCCTCCCATTAACAGTGATGCAGAGGTGATCGTGGATATTAAATCTCAAAAAGGTGTTAGGATTTTTAAGATCTAATAAAGCTTTCCAATTCTCAAAAACAGGTGCATCAAAACTATCTTGGGAACAGTACAATATATCAAGACTTTGACATACCATTTTTCTCATCCGTATAAAATCCACAATATAGATTAATCTACCTGTGCATGCTTCATCAGTGTATTGATCTCCTTTAACATTGGAAGAATACCAACCAATGTAAGCAATGTCTCCAAATTAGTTAAACGGAACAACAAGTCCCTCGCCCTATCAACTTCATGATGGTATTTGTGCATGAAACCAACCAATGAAGGATACTCCTCACGAACTCTGCATGCAGGTTCGTACAAAGAGATCCATCTAGTCTCCACATCCTTCAGAAGTTTTTTGCCATCTGTAATTCCAATTGCAAATTTTGGAACTCCAAGAAATCGCTTTGGGCTGCTTGACATATAGGCATGAATTTCTCTTATAAGGTATTCTAATTTAGCAACATTTTCGTGGTTGCTTACCATTTTATACGCTAAATTCATTTTGTGAGCCATACAGTGAATTGGTAGCATATATGGGGCCACTGTTGTTTGTAATCTAACACACAACCCTGTTCGGTGACCTTGCATGACAGATGCACCATCTACTCCAACGCATACCAACTTCGTAGCAATTTCATAATCAGTCATTCTAGCAATATCTTTCAAATGAGAAACAACTATTTTATGTAGGTTTTCGGCATTGTAGTTTTCAACCATTTTCATAACACCCAACAGATGAGGTGTCCTTATATGATTTTCTAAAGTATAGACGTGGATACATACCCATGCGGTGTTGTCGACTGCTGTCACTTCATCAATTGAAAGAGAGATAAAGTTTACTTTTTTACATTCTCTTTCAAATCTTCCTTCTCTATCATCGAGAGGCATTTTGCCATTTCCCATCCACTACTTTCAGACCAATGTGACTGAGGTACATTCAACATTTCGTTAAATTGATACAAAACTTTGAAATCGAGGAAATCTGAAATCGCTCTTCCTTTTTTTAGTATTTGAAAAAGAGTAGAGAATTGTATGAATTTTGCATGTAGATTTGTTTCTTTCATCTTACCAATATGCGATGTGATCGTTCCTCCCTTTTCCAAGAGATGTCTATGTTTTTTCTGCTCTGCCTCATATTCCACTGCGTATCTAACATGCATGCATTCTTTTTCAGTTTTCCACCTGTGTGTTTTGATTTTCTGGCCATCCGCCCTACGTTCTATCAAATATTGTTTTCCACAATGTTTTTTATAGTGTCCAAACTTCAGCTTGATTGCATTTTTGTTGCTTTCCCAATTTCCACATACATATTGTACATGTACATTCAGATGGGATATCTTCAGAATTAGATGATTGTACAGGTTCAATAAATGGAAATTTAGCTACCCAATCAAACTTGTATGTCCTGCCAATGGTCCACATATTCTTGTTCATTTTCAATGCTTTACTTTTTTGAGTAGAATTTTGAGCAATATCACAATCACCTAGTTTCCTCTTTCTTGGACCGGAGTTTGAATTTGATTTCTATGTTCCATTTTGCTGAGTATTTGTATGTGTGATATCTTGATGCACTTCTGGTTGCACCCCAACAGGAACAATATCTTCAAGATTTGGCATATTATCGTAGGTTTCATTTGTTTGACTTTGATACTATGCAAAATGCATGTCCACCTCAATAATACCTTCCACACAGTCAGTATTCTGATTCTTTGTGGTGGCATCTATATGGTTGGTATTTTCAATATTTGTATCCACAGAGTTTCCAAAATACATGAAGAGTGATTTCTAATATTTCTTACTCACTTTTAGGTTATTCGCATTCTTTGAGCTGGCACCTTCCATTATTCTGAAGAGAGTCCTACGTCAGCAAAAGAACCAAGTAGTGACTCTATCCACTATCTGAGGTCTCTGTCACACATCCCCTATCTGAGGTCTCTGTCATGTGTCAACTCTGCACTTGTCGCGTGTCAATAGAATTTTCCCTGTAGCACGTCCACTGTCTAAAGTTATTGTCGTGCGTCAACACTGCCCTTGTCGCGTGTCAACTGCTATGCCCAAGTCACGTGTCAACACTGCCCTTGTCATGCGTCAACACTGCCCTTGTCACGCATCAACACGCCCCTCGCGTGTCAACACGCCCTTTTGCGTGTCACGCGTTGCCCTTGTCACGCGTCAACACTGCCCTTGTCGTGTGTCTGCAATAACTCTTTGTCACGCGTCAACAATGTCCCTGTCACATTTCAACAATGAACCCTCACAGGCTAACAGTAATCTCTGGTGCTTAAGGGTATGCGAGTTCAAATTTCACAGTATTGGTAATTTGGTAAGCTACTTGAGGTATACTACCGGCGAATCACCTAGGTTTTTATAGGAGATGTTTTCAAATGAAGGTGAAGCCGACCCCCAAAAAAAAATATACTATATATTTTAGGCGAACAGGACACCGACCCACTCCGAATAATTCACCTTTTCAAATTTTCCTAAAATGAAATTTTTGCCATATTACGAATATTCGCCGCTAAAATTATCCCTATCGACAAACGTCATTATCTTGGTCGAATCTACACAATTGGACGTACGACATATCCTAAACCGTCCCTTTTTATCATGACATTCATCTATTTAATAACCGTCTTCAGACATGTGTGACCTCGAATCTCTCCACCTATCATTTTCTGCCATGTTTCTTGACCGAGAACCCTCAACCTATATATATCACTATGAGGTTCATTTCTTTACTTTTTGACAAAACTTTTATGAATCTACAACGCTCTCATGACTCCAATTTTCTACAAAACCATCCCAACCCCACAACAACCAATATGCCCAAACCTATAGTTGACCCACCCTCCGGCCCCTCCCTCTTGTGCAACTTTTCAAAAAATATTTCAACAATGGATAGTTCCATAGTTACTCCTGCCCCAAATTACAAGATACAAAAATATCATGTACCCTTAAATCACTGCACTAATAAAACTCAAAGAAACACCTAAAGACTGGATGCGAAAACACAATTCATGGGGATTGTCAACATGCCCAATTTGAAATAGACACTCTTTTCCTTGATTACCTGATCAATTCTTACAACCCTAAAGATGGAAGGCTTAACATCCCTCTAACTAATCGTATAATTTTATTCGGTGTGGAGCCCATAGACATCCATTGATTAACTGGTTTACCATATCCACACCAGATGGTTGTGAATACCAAGGCTATCTTAACTGATGTAGACAAAAAAATTTGGAATCTCATTACAATGTGTAGGTTGATGGTAAGTTCAATTTTATTTTTCAATTATTTGTTTTCTTAATATCAATTGAATATCCTTGCATCTAACTTTTCTTTTCTTTTAGTTGCAACTATAGTTAATTGATCGAAAAGAGGCCTTCTTATACAATGCGTTACACATAATTTCTTTCTTATAATGATATCACTCTTTCAATCGAGGATTGTGTTACACGCTAGAATCTATGCAGACATTCCACATTAGGTAGTTAAATATTTATTACGGACACTCGCAAGGAAAACATTTGATTTTTGCACGTATTTGTCCAATTGAATTAAAGCATGTGTCAAAATGCCCGTTCCAATATCAATGCATCTGATAAATCAAAGATTGTATTTTCTTGTACCAATTATCTTCTTTTTTTCTATCAAGAATCTTTCCACCAATTGCAAAATGGAAAAATTTTGACTGCAACAAACCAAAAATTGCTATCGATAGGTCTTTAAGTTAAAGAATAACATGTAACAATTAATTTTAACAATATAACAATTAATTATTTTTTAATGCATAATAATAACACTAATAGTATTTTATATTATGTAAAGAATAATTATAGCTACAATAACTCACAAGGAGGTTATTTCTCGAGGTAAAGCCCCTCTAAAGGCTTCTGCTGATTCTGATATGGATTCAACGAAATCGATCCCCGTTTAATATAATCGATAGAAAAGAGCTAGGGGTTTAATCACCCCTCATTTAATACCTCCTCCACCACCTTTTCCTCCACAATTTTCTACAGGTATTTATATTATTATTTATAACTAAGATACTAGTAGGTAACAAGCTATCTACTTTTCTGTAAGTGTTAAAGTGTTTTAATATTTTTAAATTTTTTATTTGCAACAACTTCTGACTTTGATGGTGTAGATCATTCTTAGGCTCAGTCAAAAAGTTGTATGGTCTCTTCTCCAACCATGCTAGGTAATTTATAATGTTTAATTTCTTTTGTTTACTTGTAAATATTATATATAGTATTTACAAGGGTATAATGTTTAATTTTGTAATACTTTGCTTCTTGTAATTAACAGACGAACAAAACAAATTTCAAATAGGCCTCCTCCGGTCTCGCTGCCACAAGTTATACAAACAAAAAGTAAATTTCTAGGGAAGAATATTACATTTTTAGCTGACTCGTAGGAACAGTTCACTCTGCAACCTCTAAATTTCCAAGTTTTTCACTAGGTGGTATCTAGAGTGCAACTGGTACCTAGATTTTGAACGAAATCAAGCTCGATGATGAGTTTTTGGGGTTTGATAGTGTTGATTGAGGTGGGTAATTATTTTGACACACATGATATGATACAAATTACTCCTCCACTTTCTCAACCACAAGCGAAAAAAACTATCCATGAAATCAGAGATTCCCCTCCTCAACCAAGTCAAAATCCACTCATGGATGATCAAAAGACAAATTTTGCCTTGAAAATCTAATATCAAACAAACATGGGGGCCAAAATTCAGGAATTGGTTATGGAAGATGTGGAATTAGTGTGCAAGTGGGAGTATAGGGCCAAAGTTTTTATCAAAGAAATAAATACTCATTACCATAATCATGCTCAAAGGCACTCATTTTCACTGCCGTAGAGAGCCAACCAAGAAGGCTTGACATTTTGCTAAATAAAGCTCAGTCTGGTACAATTTTGTATAATAATGATTATGATGATGAAATTTTAGATATAATGTTAAACAAGTTGGAAAATCTTAATGTTGAAGCCTAGGCATACTACAACAAATGGGCTAGAGACAAAAATAATGTTTTAATTGCAAATGCAAAAAAAGAAAAAGTTGTGGTAGGTCATTTTTACACGTGAAAATTGTGAAATTATGAGTATTGCAATAAATTATTTATAACTTATCTAATACATTTCTATTTTGCAAGAAAAATATGAAAATTTAAAGAAAGAAGTAGTTGTATTTGATGCACATTTGAAGAATGCTCACAAAATCTTGAATGCATTTATACAATTGAAAGAAAAACTTTTATTATTAAATAAAAAAAATACATTGAGAAATATAATCAAGGAGCATGGGATGGATCCAAAATCTTATTGAAAGAAAAGATAGATGTTGATCCATCACTATTGTCATTAGGAGATATAACGAGGAAGGAGCAAAATATTCTTTCCAATATCAACAAAGCACTGTAGGATTTGTAGAAATCATGAGTTTTAGCACAAAGCATTATACAAATTGAGAAAGCTCCACCTCCATTGCAAGAAGAAGCTCAAGTTGCCCTATGACACAAAATTGAAAAAAGTTAGTTTCACCATGTGATAGGTGTGTTGTCACAATTCCGACATTGGCATAGGAATTAAAAGATAGTGGCTAGCCAATTTTTCCTTTTTTATTCCATGTGGAAAACGTAAGGAAAACCATGACTCAAAATTATAGGTAGAAAATAGGATTCCTCATATTGTGTTTTTATATGACGAACTTTCCGTAAGCCTTGAAAAGAAATTGATAATAACCTGAATTTTGTAATTGTATTAGTGACAATGCTTTATGAAAACATGTATGTCTTCATAAAGTAATTTGCCACTTGTTAGTATGTATACAAGTTTAATTGTGAATTGGAAACCCTATTTGCAGTTGTGACACATTTTTAAAAAGTTTTGAATAATTCAATATGCACTCTTGTATTCGGATTTCTGTTTTCTTGTGAATGTTTTTTTATGTTACTATTTGGAGATGTTTTGCATGGTTTTAGATGTTTAGTGTGTGTTTATTTGAGTACAAAAAAATAATTATGTTTCATGCTAGAGATAAATATTAATCACACAAAGATGGATCTAAACAAATCACTATCCTTCTTAAAATAATAAAACAAAATATAAAAAATGAATTTGTTACAAAATATAAAATGATGGGAACTTCTCGATTAAATTAGGATACTTGGTAGCTCGGGATTTTCCTCCTATCAATCCTTTTTTTGTGGGATAAAGTTTTGATCGAAAAAGTAATATTTTTCTCAGTATGTTTTAAGAAACAAAACTTTGACTATTGGATAAGGTATAATGATCCCTAATACATGTGTTCTCTACAAGAAAGACAATGAATCCATTTCTCATATTTTCAAAGATTGCCCTTTTTCCCAAATAGTTTTCAATTGCATTTTCAAAGCCTTTAATATTGCTTGGATTTATCTGAAGTCTTTTCTTGACTTCTTTATCCAATGGGTAACTCCCTTCTCTTCCCAATGCCTCTCAAAGGCATGGAATTTGGCTTGTCCTCATTGTCTATGGGGTATTTGGCTTGAAAGAAACAAAAAAATTTAAGGATAAACAAAAGTCAGAAAATAGAATTGGAAATATTTTGATTTGGGCCATTGGAAATAACCTCTTAATTGTAAATTGTAAAGAAACAAAGGTTTTCCCACCGCACAAGATGACTTTAATTGAATCCTTTGGTTTGCTCAATAAGATGAGTATTCAAAATAATAAAAAAGGCTACAATTAGATAATATATAAAATGGGAAAAAAAAACCCCTTTGATTTGAGCCAAACTCAATTTTGATGGGGCATCGAAAGGGAATCATGGACCGATTGGAGTTGGTGGCATTATTAGGGATAGCTCTGGAGCCTTAATAGTTGTTTATGAGGGTCCTTTGGGCTTGAAAACCGAGTAATTATGTTGAAGCCTTCTCGGCATTATGGGGCTTGATTCTAGATGACTCCCTTAATATCAAGAAACTTTAAATTAAGGAGGATTATATATACATTGTTCAAGATATGAAAAGGGAAATAGAGATTAACAATAATATAAGAAATATAATGGAGGATATCTTAAGGCTTCTTCCTAAGTTTTAGGTTTTAAATATCA
The DNA here is from genome assembly GCA_018340775.1 of Taxus wallichiana var. yunnanensis. Lineage (NCBI taxonomy): Eukaryota > Viridiplantae > Streptophyta > Pinopsida > Cupressales > Taxaceae > Taxus > Taxus wallichiana. Next base: position 911,868,736 of record CM031237.1, on the reverse strand, counting down.
AACAATTTTTAGAGAGGGCAATCAATTCTTTGATAGGCTTGCTAATTTCGAGTACGGGATTATGCCAAGTCATCATGGAGAAATGAGGTTTCCTTCACGGCTAGAGTCCCAAGTCTAATTAATGAAGAAATATAATTGTGATTGAGTGAGTGTGGTGGAGATATGGAAATTTTAATTCATCATTTTGGATCGTGTGAACTAAATGTGTCTTCGAGTTAAGATATGGTACTTAGCCTTTGTTTTTATATCATTTATTTTTATTTTTGTAGGATCAATCCTACAACTCGACCATGGGTGGTGATCGGGTTAGAGTGGAGCCATCTTCTGTATAACTCTGCAAATGGATGCGATTGTTTGGGATATTTTCAAAAAAGGAGGACTTACTAATTTCTTGGTTAAACCGAAAGGGCATGACTCGAAACTTTCCTCAGATTTTTCTATGGCATGGGATAATGGTATGGTCATGGTTAGGGGTGTTAGTTTGCATGTTTCAAATGATTTTATTGTGAAAGTCACAAGTATGGCTACGAGAGGGTTTAAAAGTTTTTAAAGATATGTCAGGAGATTAGAAGAATTGGATGCTTTCTTTAATGTTGAGGATAAAATTCATTATATGGAAGATGGTATTGCTAGGTTAGCGTTGCTTGGGAGATGGCCATAAATTTTCTTCCACATCATGAAGTATATCACTCTTGATGGTAAATTTAGAAAATTGCACAAACATCATTTAACTTTGTTAAACCACTTTCGCCATAGCAAGTAAATGAGCATCCTATTTTTGTATGTTCGGTTCCTTGTAGGCTTTTTGTCCATGAAGGCTGAGAAAATGGTTTCCCCACTTCACTAAGGTCTCATTTTACTTCTTTTTAAAGTTGGTACCCATGTTCTAGGGCCCAAGGTTTTGTATTTCAGTTTGGGGGAAGATTGGGAAGACTACTTGCCTCTGGTTGAAAGAATGAAACTTTTGAAGATGAAAAACAAAGCACATAAGGATTTTAATATGACCACGACATTCAAAGTCTTACGGGTGAATCTTCTAATAGGGTTCCTAGTGAAGGGAATAATCTTCTCAATTTCTGTCTCAAAATATGGAAGACTTAGAAGACATGGTGGCGGACAATGAAGGCTGAAAATAGAAATCTGATTAGAAATTTCAAGAGAATGGACGTTGAACTAATTATCCATGAATAGAGATTGGACATTATTCAAAACATGGATGTTGAGGCTAAAGGAAAGAGGATGCGATTTTGTTCTAAGCATCTCTAAAGATGAAGACACTCCTCCTCCGAGCTTGTCAAATAAATGGGGCCCAAGTTTCAAACAAGAAAGAACTTTGTTTAAGCGGCTCATTTTCAGCCTTTTTTCGACTAGTTTTATCGCCCATATGTTATATATGTTTATGTTTGTTTCGGGTCTGTTGTCATTTATTTCTTTATCTTGCGGTAGGGGATTTTTGTGAGTTAGTTTATTTTTACTCTTTCCCTTTTTTGGTGTTTTTGGATCATTGGGAACCTCATTGCATATATTTTGTAATGGCTCTTGGATCCTATCCAAAAATTAACAATAAAAAAATGTTATAAGTAAAACAACATATATAGTCTAGTAAGACCAAATGATACTTATTCGATATGAAATATATAAATAATCAAATCCTTTTTTCAATAGTGTTTAGAATGTATAAAATAAACTAGGACTCTAGCAATTAAAACAATGTTGGAGCAACCCATTCTTCATAAGTGTCCTCGAGTTATATTGAATTGGAAGTGTGTTCGGTGGATATGTTTAGATCCCCCACATCATTCACAATATTACTTGCTCCTCTTCTTTCGATGAGTTAATTCCATAATCTAAGTTCTCTTTCATAAGGAAAATTTTCCACGGAATAACTCGAAACATACAATCTCAGAAAACTTTCTAAATTTCTATCCAATTTTTACAAATTTTGATTTTACGAAGGATAATGCACTGAATACTCTTTCATCTTCAACAGATCCCAGGATCATAGTTTGGCACAGATTCATATAGTCAAAAATACTTGCCAAAATTTCCTTGCAAAATATTGCCTAAATAAAGCTTCTTCCAAAGCCTTTTAATGGAACCATTTTCTATTGGCTCGTCTAGAAAATGAAATTTCTCTAGCATAGTAAGAGAAAAATGTTATGATTGAGAACTCAGTAACTTATTTTGTAAAATACCTTCAACTACAACACCGTTTATCTCTTCATGCTTACATAAATGTTCCATTAGATATTCATGTATTTTATAAATAAATTATTGATGGAATTTTTAGTAACGCCACCAGTTGTATTCTAAAACAGTGGATTCACAACTCCCATTGCTTTAAGTAATTTATCTTTTTAAATCATTCATGGATCTCCATAGATAAAGATTGAGAAATATTTTTCAATTTATTTCATGTGTCACATAATATTGTTTCATATAAATTGTGTGTCACTCATACTTCTTCCAACTCTGATCCAACCAAATCTACTCTTCTCTGAAAAGTGTGAAGTGGTATCTCTTTCCCATGAACTATTATACATAGATGATCATTTATCTAAAATTTTAAGTAGTAGCTTGGATTCTTAATTTCGGTTAATGTATTCCAGCTTTCAAAAAAAGGTCCTTGAAAACTTCCATCTGATAAATATAAATTATCTAGAGTCATGCATACATGTTTTCTCATTCATAGGAAGTTAGTAATATAGATGGGAACGCTCTTGAGCATGATTTGTCAAAATATTGATTTCATTCAACATTGGAAAAATACCACATAATGTAAGTAAAGTTTCAATATTTTTCAGATGGTACAAAAATATTTAGCTTTATCTAATTCCCTACGGTATTTATACATAAAACCTGTCAATGAAGGATATTATTCAAATATTCTACAAACAGGCTCATACATGGAAATCCATCTAGTATCTACATATTTAAGAAGTTTTTTTCCCATCTATCAATCTAATTACAAATTTTGAAATTCTAAAAATCTTTTTGGACTACTTGAATAATATGCATGCAATTCATGGATGAGCTCCTCCACTCTAGTAACACTTTCGAATGTGCTCACAATTTTATACGCTAGATTCATTCTGTGAGCCATGTAATGAATTACAATCATATATAGTGCTAATGTTGCTTGTAGTCGATGCAGAGACCATTTCGGCTCCATGCATTATTACTTCGCCATCATTTCCAACACAAACCAGCTTTGTGGCAATGGAAAAATCATCCATACATGTTATATCCTTTAAAATTGACACCACCAATTTGTAAAGGTTTTCAGAATTACAATTTTCACCCATTTTATGAATAGCTAGGAGATGGGGTTTTCTTACTTCATTTACAAAATTATAGAAATGAATACAAACCCATGAATTTTTGTCCAATGTCGTGACCTCGTCAATTAAAATAAAAATAAAATTTACATTTTTTATAGCTTATTTCAAATCCTCCTTTTCCACAGAGCAAGACATTTTTAATTTCCCACCACCGATATCTCGACCAATGTGATTGTGGAGCGTTTTGTAATCTAATAACGATACAAAAATTTTATTATCTCGAGAAATCTAAAATAGCTCTTTGGGAACCTAAGCTCATACATCGAAAGATATTACATGTATTATCTCGATTGTAAGATAATACATGTATTATCTGTTGATTGTAAGCTCCGTAGTGTTTTTCAATAGTGTCTAATTTGAGTTGCATTGTATGATCTTTCCCTTGTTTCCAACTACATATTTTACATCGAAAATTGAGTTGGAATATTGTTACCATTTTTTGGCTCCAAAGGTTCAATAAAAGGATATTTGGCTACCCAGTTGAACTTGAAATTCCTTCCTATTGTCCAGTTAATCCTATTTCTTCTTGCATATTTTTATTACTTTCTTCAACTTTTGCCTCTAGGTCTTTTGTAAGTCTGGTTTTGATAGTCTGGTTTGATAGAATTATCCTGATCATCATGTCTCCTTTTTCTGGAAATAGAGATTGGATTAAAATCTTCGTCCGAGGTTGGTGTTGGATGAGAATTTGATGTATCTTCTCCTAGTTTGATGTCATCAAGGGAACAAATGTTTTCATCAATAGGATCATCTCAAAATACATTAGTTTCTGAATGTGTTTGAGAAATGTCTACATAAATAAGTGTTACAGAAATATAGTATTAATTATTTATATGATTAATACAACTAAATAAACAAGAGTACAAAGAGTAAAGAGTCAATTTAATAAACATGAGTACAATTTATTAAACAAGAGTACAAGAAAAAAATAGTATGGAAAATATATGATTAAAATTCTATAAATTAGTAGATAGTACATACCTATATTTTTATAGATCTTGACACCAATTTCATTTTTGTGACTGGACAAAATAGCCAAATAATGTTCGTGTTACTCTTTTTTTGGCAAATATCCTTCTTACCCTATTTTCTAGAATCCATGGGTATGTCACATATATTGAATGTTGACTGACGTTTACTGAGGCTAAATGTTACAAGCCCTCATGGTAGAGGGTTGGGTCATAAAGGGGTACATGGTAGGGGTAAGATGGGTGAGGAGATGGGCGGAAAGGGTTGGATGGTGGCGGTAGTGGTTGGATGGATGAGGGGTTGGACAACAAGCAGTTGGATGACAAAAAAGGGAAGTAGGATGGTAGATTGTAGAATAGACAAAGTGCGGTGGTAGAGGTGTAGGATGACGGTCTTGGATGGTCATCTATGTCATGAAAAAGGAGACGTGCGTATTTTTGTTAATAGCTTGGATGGTCGATGTATATGTATTATACCTCGGTGAATATGAGTGTAGTTTTGATTTGAAATGTTAGCAACATATATGCATAAGTTAATTTTTAGTGTAAATAGTAGGTGAACTAACCCATAAAAATTACCTATCGGCCGAAATTTTAGGTGGTGGGTGACATATGAGTTGCTGAAAATTTGCCATTTCTGATTTCCAAAACCCCTAATATTTGCAAGTTTACGAAAATTTGCCACTAAAATTTTCCCTGGTCACTCCTTCTCATGGTTGTATGGACTTATTCCTCTACTTTTGGTCATGTCATAGGGATCCCTATCATTATGTCTTAACTTTTTTTTCGAATATTTATGAACCAAAGAGTACATAATGGGCCATAACATTCATACATTATGGGCCATACCATACGCTTTGGTCCCGCATTTCTTTTTTCCGAGACCTTTGCATTGGACTTATTTTCCACTCTTTTCTTATTTGAATTTTATATGTAGAGTTGGACTTTTGTGTCACCAATTTCTAAATTTGAACAATAAACTCATATATATATATATATATATATATATATATATATATATATATATACACACACACACACACATATATATATATACATACATACATACATACATAGAGCTTAAGGCTTAATGAGGCAACTATTACTACTACTACCATTATTTGAGCAAAAGAACAAGATAAGAACTACATTTGGACTGCATTATCATATTATACGAAGGAAATATCTTCTAAATTCCATATTACACATACGTTGGGGAAAGGTAGTGTAGATTTTTGTTTGGTGCGATGTGCATAAGGGAAAACCTAGATTCAACGGGACATGATTACAATCACACACATTATAACTACATAGAGTTTGAAATGTATTATAGCACTTGGTGCAATCACAAATGGATCCCTGCGCCCCATCCATATTGCAATAACTGAGTTCAATCATCGCAATCCAGCTTGCAATAACATGTTAACACAAGTTATATCCTCTGTAAGTATGAGCTTAAATGGATGGTCTGCTGTCACGACAAAATTGGCACATCGTACATCTGTGATATATCAAGTGTCCCTTTGGCGCCCGAAAAGTCGGGCACCCATGGCTCTGAATTTATCATGCAACTGAAAGATCAAAGCATATTCTAGTTCAACTCAAGCATATGCATTCTTTATTTTATGCTAATAGGTGCTTGAGTACTACATAGGGTATCTAGGATTTTTTTGTAGAACTGGTGTGAAGATCAGGGTTTCAAGAAAATTTAGAGTGACAAAAGTGTGAAGTAAGAGATATAAAATTAGGCCACATATGAATCGGATATGAAGGGAAAAGAGGGATGAAATTGTATGGAAAATTCCATAGCGTACGTATACTTTAGTCCACCACATATGCTTTGGTCCAAACAACTCTACGGGGCATAGTTTCGGAGATAGAGATAGATCGGATCATTTATAGCCTATTGCAATCATCAAATAAGCCTAGATCATCACACCGAGTCATATATCAACTAAGTCATCTTATCTCTCTCATATCAAGTGATTTATTTATTTTTATGTCCATCATTTTTCATATGGTATTCCTAATATTGTTACAATTAGCTTTGGAAACTAACTAATTACGATAATATACCCTTGGTTACTACCCCTATAAGAAATAACCATTTAGGTTAAATCATTTGGTGAACCCATTATTGGAAAAACCCTAGCTGCCATAGGATCCCTAAGTGTTTAAAATCCATATCCATTTGTCTTGTTGGATTGTTATTGTACACCTTTATATGGCCTATCGTAAGCTTTCTTTGTGCAATGCAATAACTCATTCATCTTTAATATCCCCTCATGTAGATGATACTTATAGGTATTATAATCCATCCATGTCTTATACTCCCTCTTTTTATTGTTGTTATACATGTCCCGAAGATTACTATCCCCAAAAATATGTGCATCATTATAAGCAACAAAAACATAATAGTGTATCTCCCTACCATACTATTTTCCAAGATCCTACTTATAACATCCCCATTCATAATGCCCATCACTTTGAGCGAATCGAGATCCTCATCAGTGGAATTGTTCGAAAAAGATAGACAAGGTAAAGGAAGGAGTCTACAAAACCATGTCGGGCTGCTCTCCTTCCACCATGAGATTAGATTTCAAACTCCGGGATCTTGAGCAGGCTGCGCTTCTCGAGAAGTAGGCCGAGGTCATCAATGCATCTTCAATAGCTTTCTCATCCTAGAGATTCTCATGTTATTATCTCATCTAGTTACTCATCTAGTTATTCATGATGTTTTTGCAAATGTGATAGATGACTTACCACTTCTTGACTATGATTGCTCTATTTCTTCTATGATAGTGACATTGAATCTCTTTTTGATAATGACATTAATCATGATGCATGTATAGAGGATTATTTACATTTCTCTAATAATGAATATGATGTTGATAATGTTATCCATGCTTCACTTTCCAATGCTTTTAGATATTTTGAGTTTCTTCCTTAGATACTTGTATATAATATATTACGAAAAATGATGTTTGTGTTTCTTCTTCTTCTCAAAAGAATTTTTCTAATACCTTTTGCATCATTTGCTTGAAAAAAATGTGGTTGAAAATGATACACGTGTTCCTCCCCTTCCTCCTCCAAATGATATCAGATCACTCAAACACAAAATATTATTACAAATAATGTTAGTGTACCTTCTCTCTCTCATGATTTTGAAACAAGATGTCTTAGATGTTTGTGAACATAATGTTGTGTACCTTCTCTCTTTGAAACAAGATGTCTTAGATGTTTGTGAACATAATGTTCTTCAAATGATGTATGCATTTCTACTCTTTCTTCTCAAAAATCCATTTTACATGATGATGAACCTAATGATGCTTATGTTGCTTCTTCTTCCCATGTTAAGGAATTTGTTGATAAGGGTGTCCAAGATTCCATTCCTTCTAGTTCTTCTCCTAATATTCTCAAAGTGTCAATATCATTTCTCCACTAGCTGATCCAAAGATTCAATTCCAACCCAATAGTTTCCCCATAACTACACATAATGGCAAGGTGAAACCACTCAATGAACCCCTTAATTTTTATGATATTCCTCCCCAGGAAGTCATTTCTCTTATGCATGTTGTTGGTGACTTTCAATCTCATGTTCATAAGCTTACCCTTGAAAGTAAAGCCTATTATGCTAGTCTTGATCATGATTTCATCTATGGAAATCCTATTCCTATGAATATATTCAATTATTCCCTTCCTAAAGGTTTTACCATGCCCTATTTATAACTATTTGATGGAACTAGTAACCCTTACATGCACCTCAAAGCTTATTGTGTTGCAATGGCTTCACATCCCAATGATAGATTACTCCTCAAAGCATTCCCTTGTATTCTCACTAGAATTGCATTAGATTGGTTGCATCATTTACCTTGTGGGTCTCTACGTATTTTTCTTGACATGGAAGAAGCATTTCTTAGATGATTTATCTTTAATAATGGACCTAAAGTTAAATATGAATGTTTTCCATCATTACATCAAGAAAAAATTGAATATGTTAGTGATTATATCTTACACTTCAAATCTTACATGTATTATTTAATAAATGAGTTTATCGGTTTAGAAATACAATGTATTTTTTTACCGTGGCTTGATATTTCTTGTTAAGTAAAAGTTATTATATGACACACGCGATTATTTTATAACCCTTTATCTTCGAGTTATTGATTCGAACAAGAAATCCTCAACCCGCATTTTATCACACTCACACCGACACATCTCCCACCCCTTCACATATACTCCATTTGTATATTCGAGGTTCATCCACTAACAATATTGTAGTACATTCTCATTCTTTATCTCCCCATACAAATGAGCTCAAGGTCCTTCATTGTGGTGATACATCTCATCTTAACCCACTTCCATTTATACCTCCACTATGGTTCACTCCTCATCCTAAGTGATAACTCTTATACATTTATCATTATGTTAGGCCTCAAGACATATTTCACACCCTCCTTGATGAGTGTTTGATTTTGTTACCATCTAATGAGAACCACCCTCCTCATTAGTTACAATGGAATCATAATCAACCTTTGTGAAACTTCCATAGAATCAATGGACATCGAGACAATGATTGTTATGTGCTTAATGACAAGATCAATTTAATTGAAGATAAGGGTATCATTTCCTTTCTAACATGACATCTTAATCGATCATACTTTCCTTTGTCACAACATTGCTTGTCAAAATCTATAATCTTACATGATCATCACCCAACTACTAAGTTGGTTTTATGGATTCCTCTCCAGATTCAAATCCAAATCAAGATACGAAGGCACAACATATTGTTAAATCTCAACTAATGTGGGTCATGAAATAAAAAATCTTTGTATTACAAGATCCTAATATTAACAATATTTCTACTACTTCACATGTATCTTCTTTAGCATCACTCAAGCCACACGTAATTAGTCACTTTGCCTCATTTTTGGATAGGTTCTATATTGATTATGTGTTTGTGAATATTTTTATTTTAGTCACTTTTTAAAATTCATTCATGGCATGATAAAATCACCCTCCCTTAATTCTATGCATAGGTTTCCAAACATTCTTTCTCCTTGATTATTGGTGGATTGTGCCCTATACAAAGTCATTACAACATCTCACTCTATCTACTATAGGAGTGAATATGTGATCATTTCATATTCAATCATATTTCTTAAATACACAAACCAAATAATATCAAATAATCACATGTTTATCTATTATATATTCTAAAAATCACACATCCAATGCTTCAACATAGATCATCATACACATCAAGCTACATCATAAAGAATCAATAATATATATCATCCATACACATGATAACACAATGAAAATCCAAATGATTACACACACACACACAAATGATTTCATATAATTTGGGCCACTTCCCTCAATCCTCCTCACTACTACTACTGGATCATATAATCGTGGGAGCTCTCGAACTAGAGGCTTCACCATGGACCTCCATCTCTACAATCGTGATCAACACTCCTAAACTTGTGCCCGTAACATTGCATCCTTAACTTTCTCGATCGGTATGATGCATTTGTAAATCCACATATTGAGTAAAAATTTCTTGCGCTTATGCCTCCTCCTTGTGTAACATATTTAGTGTGTGTTATCTTAGACCTCACCTCATCTCTCTCTTGCCCG